>JARHVA010000097.1:7285000-7885000 GCA_037957365.1 Torreya grandis
CTTGAATTGATGGCTTTGTAGTTATCTAGAGCCATGATAATCCCAACTTTGAAAGCTCATTAGATAAAAGGATTTTCTATTTTCAACAATTAAAATAAGAAAGGTTGAAAGTGGTTGATAGAATCATAAAACATCAAGCTTGAGTGAAAATATTATTTGATAACAACGTCAAATATAGAGAGATTCATATTGGATATCTATTTATTTTATGGGATAAATACTCAGAACCTAAAGGAAGTCACATAAAATTCAACTTTTTTTAGATGGGTCCTTTCAAAATTAGGTATTTTATGGTGACAACACATATTACTTGGCATATAATGATAGAAATCATCTTCCATTACCCTATAGTGGGAAATATTTAAATCACTTTTTTAATTGAAAATTGATAGTTCCATTCATTTAAATATGTTTTTGGTTTATCTCCCTTTTCCCCATCCTATTTTTATTGTGTTGTGTGTGTGTGCAACTTTTCAATAAGACACAATAACTTGTCTATTGTCCATCCCTTTTCCATGTATTGGTATCATTTTCCTAAGTTTACTTCAATTTCAAATGAGACACATATCTTTAGTCTTATCAAGGTGCTTTCAAGGTGATAGGTTCATATCTTCAATCTTATTCTAGGACCCGATCACCTTGAAAGCACCATGTCAGACTCCGAACACCTTGCAGGCACTTTTCTTGAGAAGCATTTTTTTTTGACAGATCCTCTTAGTCAACTATAGTCTAGTGCATGTTCATTTTTAAATTGTCATTTTATTTGATGTCAAAATCTAACACTCCTACAAAGGGCACCCCAAAGAAGACTTTTCCAAATAAGATTCTACAAAGAGAAGAGGAAATATAAATGAAGTATTTATTTTAGGGTGTTGTTTCTCCATCAAGTATAGAGTCAAATGTTAAAAATATAATAAAAATAGATATAATTCGTATCAATATGGAGTATTTATTAAATATAATCAATGGGGTACATAAAACAAACTATGGTCAGACTATTCATGACAGTGGGTTAGTAAATGCAGTTGCTTTTTTGATCTTACTGTAGGGCCTAGAATTGGTCCTAACCATAGCCACATTATGATTTAGATAAGAGACAAGTGTTAATATTAAAGGAGATTATGTCATATGTTTATCTCCATAACATATCAACAATTTGATACAACTCCCATAATGAGATTCATATGTGAAATTATCCCGTGCTTTAGCTTAATAATTTATTGTTGATAATACTAGTTCTTGTGAAAAATGGGTACTAAATAATGGCTCACTAAAACCAAACATTCACCAATTAGACAACCAAATAACCTTATTTTTGATTTTATAAATAAATTAAATGATATGATCACACTCCTTTACATGGTAGTTGGAATCCCAGAGACAAGATACTTCTAGAACTAGATGTATAGGTAAATTTGGATGAGTCATCAAAACAAACAATATATCAACTTGGGTAAAATAATTAGTGATTCAATTCATAAGAAATTTATTGAAGTTAAGACAACTTATAATTTCTACATGACTTCATATTTGGTCTATGAAATTATTAGAAAGAGGTTTTATGGTGGACTAAATCAAGGGGAACTTCAAGACTACCAAAATATATGAATACTACCCTCAAATCATAGAGAAGGAAAGTGATCAGGATTTTTGGAGGGAGAATGATGCATTTATTCAGTATATGATTCAAATGTTTGCAAGTGAATCTTATAATATGAGGATTTTTGTAGAAGTAACAATAGATATTGTTAGGTGGGGAACTTGGTTCATTTAGTTCTAAATTTTTTCTTATCTAAGGGTTTTTTGATGTGAGATATAACCTTACATGCTCTCTAGTTATGTTGATGATAAATGGGCCTTAATGGAGTTGTTAATACAACTAGATGAGACTCATAAAATACTAACTAGTAAACATAAAGTAGGGATAAAATTCCCTATTTCCATTGGTAAATACTAATGAGACTGGTTCAAATCTAAGTAAATTTAACATAAAAATAATTTAATTGAATACAAAAAATAATTAAAAACAAACTATATTTCTCACACCATAATTATTTTCTATAATATATTCATTCGAGACATTACATATTTATAAGAAACTATTCCTATAATAATGAACATATCTCCACTAATATCTCACCCAAATCCCTATGAATACTCAATATCTTATATGAGTAACATATAATAATATATAATAATCAACTATATTCTAACCAAATAATATATTCTAACAAACTAATCTATCTATGTGAGTTGTGAGAACAAATCACTCACACAATATAATATTTATCTCTCAATAAATATCCAAATGTAAATACTAAGGTAAAATAAATTCCTAATAGATACACGTTCTTATCATTAGCTACGTTAAAGATAGTTGAAGAATAAATGACATGTTTCACTATAAGACCTTTTGAAAACAAGGCTTAATTAGATGTAAGAGGTTTGATGACACATGTTTTGGGAGATACATATCAACATGTTCCTCATTTTTGAGGATAATTGGATGGACTATAATGATGAGAAGGATATGACAATAAAGGATTGTGCACAATTCACTATGAAACAAGTTGTGAAATTAAGATTGTAAAGGTCCCTAAGAAAATAATAGATGATGAAGATAATTTGGATCCTAGTTTATAGAGAGAAAAACTTGAATGGGAACCAATTTTGAAAATTGATTGGAATAAGAAAAAGTTCATTTATTTTGTAATAAAAATTTAATTTATTCTTGACATAACATTGCCAATGGTTAAAGAAAAAATGAGTAAATGATAAGCAAGTAGGTTTTCCACCACCACCGGAAATAGGATAGGATTTAGGGAGATTTCACAAACAACAATAGGTAGAATCCATAACATCCTAAGAAACAAAAAGTGAAAATCTTCTTAATATAGAAGGAGAGATAGAAAAACAAACGATCTCAATAATTGCTTTGAGTTTTAGACCTCTCAAGTTGAAGATCAAAAGGTTAGGAAAGAAATACTTTTATTTATTAATTAGCTCTATTATTAAAGATGTTTTATTTGACAGTTTTGTTCAACCCCATATGTTAATAACAAATACTACTTAATAATTTCTTGAATTTGACTCCTTATTGTTATCAACATCCTTAGCTTAACTTGAGGTTTCTCTCCCTCATCATCCTTCACCAAGTCCTAAATTAATTAAAAAATATTCACCAAAAACCTTAAATCCTTTGGTTGAGAAAGGAAAATATGAAATAATGTCATAAGAGGTTGAACCTCTTGAAAATATTCTTTCCTTTCTTGATGCTTTCACAAAATCTGAATCTACCCAGATGCAATAATCTCTTGTCAATGTTAAAGTCCCCTATTTATTTGGATAAAAAAGCAAAGAAAAAAAAATTAGAACCACATTAAATTGAATTTAGTGCAATACTTTCTATTCCTCCATGGGAAATAAAGAAACCTAAAACTATTATGAGGATAATCAAGGAGAAAGAAGAAAGATATGTAGAAGTGGTTATTCCTCCTATAAAAAAAGATAAATATAGGGTTGATACTTTAGATTATTAAATAACAGAGATACATTTAGGAAATGCCTCAAGAGAAGGAATGAAAAAAGATGTTTTATTAGAGAATTAATTTTATTTGGATCCTTTCTATAGGTTATAGGATTTTCTTAAGTTTTAATTATATGTGCATTTATTATATTTGTAAATGCATTTTATTCTTACCTTTATGTGGTGTTATTCTCTTCCCTAATCCACTTGTTGGATTTAGAGTTACTTGCATGTAGCTCTCCCTCCCCCACTTGGCACAAAATTTCCTCTCTTTTTAATGGATTAGGACATAAGTGGCATACACTTAGGAGGCTTGTAAGGTCATAATGAGATTCTATGTAACTCTTATTTTCTTCCTCTAGCTCTATAAAAGAGGTCTTTCTCTACTATTTTTATTAATAAAAATCTTATAACTCTCTCTATTATTTTATTATTCTTTTGATTCAATCTTGTACTTGTGAAGATTTTAGTTGCAAACCTTCTAATAAGATCACACGGGTTTTTATCTAATACATTTGGTTTCTCACTTTAAAAATCTTGTCACTATGATTTATTGTTGAGAGGTAACTTAGTATTGTGCATTATTATTTTTATTTCACTTTCATGATATGTCATTGATGATAATTCTTGGGTTAAAACCTTCAAGGTATTAGATCTATGGTCATTTTAATGAAGTTTTTTTGAAAAGTGTGAAATTTTTTAAGAAGAATTCTCAGATTTCTTTTTGTAAGGGCTCTAACCCTTGCTAATTATTTTAAATCCACCTCTTTCTCCTTACTTTACTTTATTATTTTTTAACTCCTTTCTTTTTTAAAAAATTTTAACCACATTAAATTAAAAAAATTAACCTTTAAAAAAAAATAGTTTTTTATTCCTCTTTTACTAATGCTTAGTTAATGAGCATTAATAAATTTTCATATATCTGTTTGATATGCAACAATATTTTATTGTATTTTTCTCACTAATTTAATTCAATCTCTGCCTAATTTTTTTTAGAGAGCATGTTTTTTTTTTGCTTATTCACTTCAAAATCTTTATAAAAAAATAATAATATTATAATTTCTACTTACCTAGCATAATCTCAAGCTTAATCATAAAATATAGTCAATATCATGTGAATCTACAATAACCATCTATAAATAGTCCAATAGTTAGCTTAGTGGGAAATCAAGATGTAACATAAATCTATCAAGCTTATCTACTTTCCTCTTAGACCTCTCTTGGATATGATTTTCTTTCCCTAGTCTTTTATCTAGTACTTCTTATCTCCCTTGACTTGTTTCTTTTTTTTTTTTAAATTAAAATCTAATTATTTTTCATCCATAGAAAAAAATAGATCTAGTATTATTTGTGAGCTCTTTACAGGTTGACTCCCTATTAAAGTAAGTTTTTTTACCACCGCTAGCTCTCTCTCTTATGTTGCTCTATCAAAAATAATTTTTTGAATTTTTTTCTTCCTACCTAGTTCCTTCACACTACTGACGACACTTATGCAATTTTTTTCTAGCACCTTGTCTCTTGTGCCCTTCCTCTACCCAGGTCATTAGGTACATTTATTTATTTTTTTTAATTCATCTCTACCATATGAAATCATACCTGCTATTTAGACATTTTTCTTTTATTTTTTTTCAAATTTTTAGTTAGTCATTTCATTTATTACCTGACATTACATAGGCATTGAGCAGAAGTTTTAGACATTTAAATGGTTGTACATTTTTTAGCCAATCATCTTTTTTTTTCAAGTTCAGCCCTCTTTATTATTAAGTGGCATTTTACTTTACTTGATCACCCCATTTTGTTTTCTTATTCTATAGTAGTTGAAAAAAATCATATGATAATCATTTAATTTTTTCATATTCTGAAGTGCATCTTTATTAAGTCATTTTTTTGGTAAGGGGCATCTTATTTTAATTGTCTTAGTATTTATTCTATAATGCTTTGATTTTTTTTCCATTGTGGAGTTAACCAAGTTTTTTAAAACAAATTTTCTACATATTTTGTATGTATAAGTTTTAAAATAATTGAAGAGAAATCTTTTCCCATATTCCATGAGATTATTCTTAAAATTTTATCTTTTACTTTTATGGCATGATTTAAATAATTTAGTAGTTGTTCTCATTCAATAAAAGTGTAATGGAAGTTAAGTTTTGTCTTTTTGACAAGTGGCATAATTCTTATAAGGATAATGAGTTGTATTTTCATCCTACAATTTAGTTTCTTTTAAAAAGAGTAAAATGTTTTTTTAAATCAAGTTTAGTTTCATAAATCAATATTATGTATTTATGATTTAAAATTATTTAAATATCAATAAATATTTAAAAGTATTTTTTACAATTTGAAATTTAGATTTAAATATATATGTTTTTTTTTTAAGAATTAAGTTCATTTGTCTTTATATCTTTTGGTGTGAATTTATTCACTAGTTAATTAATTTAAACTTTAAGATAAATATTTAAATATTCATTTTTTTAAGATGAATATTTTTAAATTTCTATCAGATAAATTAATATTATTTATCATTTTTTTTAATGCTAACAAAATATATCTCTTTTGTTCTGATGGGCCTTCACTTGGTCATTTTATTTGTTTTTTTGAAAACTAAGCAAACTAGTTGAGATGAAAACATAGTTGCTCTTAAAGAACACATTGCAATTAAAAACACTACTATTATTACTTTGCATCATTCCATTAATGCATTTCAAACTAATTTTAATGATAAAATGGATAATATGCAATCTTATATTGATGTTTTCAATAAAAAATTAGCATCTTTTACACATAATAATGAGTCTACTAATTCTCATACACCTCAAACATTTTTGATCACTTCTCTTACAAAGCCCAACTTAAAAATCATGAAAAATATGAGCTATTCAAGTCATGCTCTTGGTAAGTGTCAAGACGGTTTTCTTAAACCTCTTTTGCCTACTTCCAATGTAAATTCTAAAGGTCTCAGTTATGTTGATTCTATCAATTCGCATGTTTCTCATGCAAAACCAGAATTTTATTGTCCTCCTCATCAAAGGACTTATAATGAAACTTATTTTGAGTATAGTAATTCTAATGCTCATGCTTTGGTTAAAAATATTAAACCTTGTATGCATTTTAGAAAACATGGCTAAATTTTAAAAATTGCATCCATGAAAATCTTATGGTAAATCCATGCACGACTCTTTCAATTGTTGAAAAATGATTAAATCTCCTATCTCTAAAATTAAAACTATTTGAATTACTAAAATTAATGAATCTTCTAGAGACTTTGATGTGTCTTCTTGTGATAATTCTTCTAATACTTCTTGTAGAATATCTTTTACAAGTGACACATTTTATTTGTCTCCATTTTGATTAACTAAATCTCTTTTTTCATTCCTTACTTTTTTTTTGTAAAGAAAAAATATTTTTAACCAACTTATTTTCATGCAAATTTACACACTTTATGATGAAAGTTGTCTTTACTCCATTTATATTTTTTGTACATCTATTTTTATTACATTATGTATGTAGATCATATTTTTTGCATACTGATTACTTAACTTGAAAGATTGGTGTTAACTTACTTGTTTTGCAAGTTGGTGGATCATTACTCCTTTTGGTTGGTCTTTATTCTATGGTGGATTGACCACCTTGTCTGAAAAGTATTTTGGAGATTCTTGGTGATCACACTTTCTTCCTTGACTATTGGCAGCTCCATTTTTTCTTTCTTCTCTCAATCTTTTCTAATTCTTCTTAGAGGAAGTCTCTATTAAGAGGAGTATTATGTGATTTCAAATCCATTCTTTGTTTGTAAAATGTTTTCTCCACATTTGTAAACCCAAATTAAGGTTAAGGGAGAGTGTTGGGGAATTAACCTTATTTAGATTGTTTCTATAGGTTTATAGGCTTTTCCAAAGTCTTAATTATATGTGAATTTATTATATTTATAAATACATTTTATTCCTACCTTTATGAGGTGTCACTCTCCTCCCTAATCTACTTGTTAGATTTAGAGTTACTTGCATGTAACTCTCCCTCATCCACTTAGCACACACTTCCCTCTCTTTGTAAAGGACTAGGACACAAGTGTCATATACTTAGGAGGCTTGTAAGGTCATAATGGGATTCTATGTAACTCCCATTTTCCTCTTCTATCTCTATAAAAAAGCCTTTCTTCTACTCTTTTCCTCATTACAAATATTATAGCTCTCTATTCTTCTCTTTTGCTCTTGATCCAATATTGTACTTATGAAGATTTTGGTTACAAGATTTATAATAAGATCATGAGAGTTTTTATTTGATACATTCAGTTTTCTACTTTAAAACTCTTGTCACTATGGTTTTCTCTTGAGAGATAAATTAGTGTTGTGCATTCTTGTTTTTCTCTCACTTTCATGCTATGTCATGATGATAATTCTTAAGTTAAAATACTTCATGTTTAAATTATTATTGGCACTCTATTACAGAAAATGGACCATGATAAGGTAACCAAAGATCAACTCAAAGGGATAGTTGAGTAATTGCAGCAAGGATTCAAAAATTGATCAAGCTAATTCAATCTTAATATTTAGTTGTTCATCTGATATTAGATATTGAAACATTAAATGTGGTGAAAGAAATTGGGACAATGGATAAAGTGACAAAAGATTAGTCATAAAAAATTTTATAAATAGGAATCAATTCTATTCAAACTGTAATGGATCTATGTTTTGAGATCTAATAAGTATATGATGATGCATCAAAAGAAAAAGATAAGTATAATAAAGAGGTGTAAAAATGAGAAGAATTGCTTCTAATTCATATGATCTTGTTAGATCAAAGATGATTGAGAAAAATTAAGCTATATAACTCACTGGATTTCTTGGATATACAAGATTTCTAATACATATCATCAGAGAAGGTATTAAGAATTTCTTCAATTTTAAATTCATGGTAGGAGACACTATTTTTGAAATAATAACAACACTTGAGAAAATAAATTATACAATCACTAACAATGATAGTAAATTAATCCCACCAAAAATTAATTTTAGCCAATTTAAGAAGAATATTGAAGAGATTTTGAATCCTAAGTCTGATTTCAATTTTGAATTGATTCATCAGTTGGTTAAGTATCAATGTAATGTAGATAATATCAATGAAATAGTGAAGAAACATCATGCTATTACTAATAAAATGGTGGGGAAACATTACGATGCAGAGGTGGGGTTCATGCAATCAGATGGTCTAGATGAAAAAAAAGTTTTTGAGATAATGAAAAGAATTGAAAAATATCAAAGTGAGAAAAAGAAGCTTCAAAAATAAGAAGAAATTAATATTGTCCTCAATGAAGAAAAATCAGATTGATGCATCAAATATTTTTGCTTGAGTTTCTAACTTGGAATTTTCAAATCATATTCTATATTTTTGATTTCCACATTATATCTCATGCAATTGTACTAAGGTCATTTTGAAAGTTTTTAAATCATGAAAATTTGTTATTACACTTTTTCAAGTCATGTAAATTTGTTAACACACTTTTTGAAGTTGTAAAATCACTATTGAAAATTTGTAAGTTGTGTAAATTTATCAACACATTTTTACAAGTTTTTAAATATGCAAATTCATTAATGTCTATTTAGAAGTCCCTGATATGCAAAAAAGGTGGTTACGAACCATAACCACATAGTTCAAGATATAAATATGAGTTAGGGGCTCATTTATAAGGGTCTTGATAGTTAAATTTTTTGAAAAAAACTTATAAAATTGAAAATTACACTTGTTATCCCTCAAAAAATCAATAGAAAGGAGATATTTTATAGACTTTATGTTCAAAGATCTATATGCAAATAATGTATGTACTTACTATTTACATGTATTTGCATTTTTATCTTCAGAGTGCTATCAAATTTATTATTGACCAAATTTGGTCTACATACCAAAAATGTGCCTAGTCCAAGAATCCAGTAGAAGGAGTAGGACCCTAATTGAGAAGTGACTCGATGTCACAAGGAGAAGATAGACCTCAAGTGGAGATCATACAGCTTTTGAAAATATTTTGAAACACTTTAAGCAAACCTTAAAGTGTAATATAATTGATCCTCAAGGGATATGTCTATAGTTACAGGTGAAGGATCCAATAGTTTTCATGGTGTCCAAGAATATAAACTAAGTTGCACAAGCTTTAGGAGATCATCAGAGCCTTGAAAATTTGAGTAAAAGATAAAGTGTGTAGGTTTAAATAAATAGACCATCACCAGTATATCATGCAAGAAACAAATAAACTAGATATCTTGTGAATTTTATAAGTCCACTTAGAAAGCTCCTAAAACTAGTGGATTAAGTGGGCAGAATCCTTTTGACCTCAAGAACATCTCCAATAAATTTGCTCCCTTCATAATTCCTATACTTCAATATATAAATCTTCAAATTTGGTTAAAAAATTGGATACATTCACACATATGTTAACTTTAAGCCATTGTAAAAAGCCATAAGAGCTTAAATTTGATGGTCTACAAAATATCAAATATATCTGTAGGGACATCAAATGATGTTTGTACGAATATCAAATTAAAACCTAGTAAATAGCCATTAGATTTCAAACCATGGGTCCCAAGTAGATCTAACAACATGCAATCATTCATACATTCAGACCTAATAGTGAGTAGAGGTCAAAGGGGTCAGTGAATCTAAAAAGCAAATATGTGCATGACAAGTTTTAATGTCACATTCAATGAGTAGAAGATCAAGGACTCATGTGCATTTATACATCCATATCTAATGGTGTGAGTAGAGTTAATAAGTCAGTGTATCTATGGGACTAATAAGCATAAATATAATTGGGCATAATGTAAATAGTTTGAGTTGACAATCAACAACCAATAAATAAAGGGCAAGCCCAAGGCATTTTTGATGGAAGTTGGTAGGGTACTATTTGACCTAGGTAATGTAGGAAACAAAGGAATGAGAGCTTGAATATGATCCAAGTGGAACCAATAAGAACAAGCATCACCATTAAATATCTATATAGGTGAAATAGGTATTTTGGGTCTAATATAGAGGTTGAAGATAAACCAGTGATTATGAAGTAAGGACAAGCAGTCTATAGGTTTTCATGGATACTGTGACTATGTGAAAACTAATAATTATATTATTTTTCACCTATAAACAAACTTGGGTTTGATATTGAATAAAATAAAGACTATGGAGATGTGTCTCACCTATCATTAGGGTCACATTTCTAATGAGCAGGTATCGATCACCACCCAAAATAGATGTGGCATAATTCACCCAATTCTAAGACATGATCATCATCAACAAATTAATTAGATAATGACATGGAGCTCCAAGAAAGACACTAGGTGGTTGGATAAGGGAAATGGACATTTAATTATTTTATATAATTTTTTTCCTTATTGATAAGGTCATAAATCAACATCCTTAAGAATGTTGATCTATCAAGAGTAGTTGGACCTCATTAAATGTTTTCTATCTACTTAGTTCTCTCTCTCCTTCTCTTTTCTATAAATACAGGTTTTTAAGCCTTAAAATGGATCCCTCTTTTTGGTATGACCAAACTCTACCAAAATTTGTGCTATAACACCTTTTTATATAATAAATAATAAATTCAATAGTACAAGACCTTATCTTCCAAAGCAACATTCATCTTCTAGTCACTTCATTATTTTAATCCAATTTATTGTCCCCATAAGTTAAATCCATTTTTCCCAAATGGTTATAAAAAATCAAGTGTTTGTTCTATTCAATAGGGGTAATCCCCTAAATTTGGTCTAATATGATGATATCCTTATGTCTACCCTAAAAAGTATCCCTTTATTCTTAAGAGAATGGGATAAAACTATTGCTATTAATCATATCCAGGATGTTGCCAATCTATGTTATGTTCACAATATTACTCAAGATAATGTGGCTATCAGATTATTTGCTACTTCCTTCAATATAAAAATATTGTAATGGTATAGGAACCTCCCTTTGACCTCTATTGCTACTTAAGATGATTTAGGTGCAGCCTTAGTTAGGCAATTTCAAGATAAGTCTAATAATCTATCTTTGGTTGAATAAATGACTACCATACAAAGGTACCCTCATGAATTCATGTGTGATTTTAACCTTAGATTATAAAATACATGGACTCAAATCCCTATATTAGTTAGACCATCTCTAGAATATGCATTTCTATACTATTTTAAGGCCCTTAATTATGATATAAGTGTCATGATACAGTCTATGGGTGGTAATACTTGCCAAATGCCTATGAAATTGTAATATGAGTAGAAAATAGATTAATACAAGCTGATAAACTTTATCTAAGGCCTATAATTTCCATATTCTTAGAATTGTAAAATGTTCCTCCTCATCAAGTTCCCTATATTTCATCTATAGCCCCTATCACATCTCCAAAAGTCTAAGTTATAGCCCCTTCTAATCAATCTAATGAGATTGGTGATCTAAAAGAATGTTACAAGCTTTTAGAAATGATATTGTTCAACTTATGAGACAACAATACTAAGGTGGACCTTATTAGTAGCAAAACTAGAACACTTATCAGTCTTTTAATAACCAAATAACTTTTTATCAAGGTTTCAAAGACAATAGGAAACCTTATCAAAATCAAGGAGCCATAACCCAAACTAAACCAAATATATCCCTTGATTCTAATATACATTCCATTTCAAAAGCTATTTTTCCTCAAAATAACTTGATGTAAGATCTAAGTTGGAAACCTTCTAATCCAAATGACACTCAAAACCAAACCTTGGTATCATAAGATATCATTATACCACAAATAACATAGGAAGAGTTCTCTCTTCAAGGTGGTCAGTATGAAGACATGAATATGACATTACAAGGAGAAGATCAAAAAGTTTTAGGTCAACCTATTGCCATCAATGTTAATTAGCAATTGGATGATCACATTGCATTTAACCAAGTTGGTAAAATTAGAAACACAAATGGTCAAGTTGTAGCTCTGACTAGAGCTAAAATAAGATAGTTGAGGAAACTCAAGGTGTGAGAAATACTTATAGTGTTAATAATTTTATTTCCAAGAGTTTCAAGGATCAAATTTTTGTTCCTATAGCACAAAATATTCAGAATATAGAGACAGTGAAAGTTCCCTAAATGCCTCCAACTAGAGAACAACAAGTGGCTCAAAAGTTACAGCGAAAGATTGGTGGAGCATATTTAAACATAATATATAAAATGAAGAAATAAAATATTATAATTATCATGTGGGATTCCATTACTGTCCTAGGACAAAAATATATGCTTATTCAAGAGCTTTCAGATTTTAAGGTATCTAAAGAACTAGTTGAGAAATAAGGAGTTGTTTTGGCTAATTTAGACTAGAAAATCAAGCAACTCAATCATCAGATACATAACATGATAAAGGTGGATAAAATTAATGTCAAATAAAATAAAACCCTCCCTTTTATATATCTTTGATAGTATTACGTAGTCCACAATTGTATGGTATATAATAGAGCTAATAGAACTGCCATGCCCAAACAAATTGCATACAAGCTTGGTCTTGTATATGAGCCATATAAAAAATGAGTATTTAAATTATATGGCTTACCAAAAAATATAATAGGCATAATCAAATATATAAAACTAATCTTACATGCTTTCCCCAATGTTATTATTCAACTAGATGTTTTTATAGTGGACTTACCTCCCTATTTTGCCATGTGTCTATCAAGAGAATTTACTTCAAAGATTAGAGGATATTTGTTAGATAATTGGACCTATTTAATTTTTAGACTTAGGTATGGTACTAATGTAACAATATTTTTTAAACCTATTACAATATTTCACTTGGGGCTATATATGCCAAAATACTAATTGTGTTATCTCAGATAAGATACTAGAAAATAGTGAGGTGGAAATTGAATCCCTATAGATGGAGTCCAATATATTTTACTTGATGAATGGGAATAAAATTTGCATGAGTGTGATCCATAAAATTTAATTAAAGAATAAGGTCTTGGTGGCTATTGTCTTCATGAAAATGATGCACCAATTCCAACATTGATGAAAGATGATCAGCCTAGTGATGGACTGTGGCAACTATATTTTGATGCATCTAGGAACAAACATGGCACTAGAGCTTGAATGATGTTAATTTATACAACCAATAAAATATATTTATCTTCTCTCAAGTTTTATTTTGGTTGTTTTAATATTGTTACTAAATATGAAGCACTAGTACATGGTTTGGAATGGGCAAGAAAGATGAAGGTCAATTCTTTACAAGTTTTTGGAGATAGTGAACTAGTAGTTTACTAAGTAAGAGGACTTAATATATGCAAGAATCCACTACTTAGGTCCTATAATCATATATTATGGGAACTAGTTGAAGACTTTCAAGCTTTCAATATTTAGGCCATATTCAGAAACAATAACAAACATGTAGATAGACTGGCTGTTATTGGGTCACAATTTAGTATCCCAAATGACATAAAAAATGAAAAAATTTGATCACACATCAAGGTAATTTTAAGACCTTCTATCCTAGACAACCATGAAAATTGGAAAGGATTTGAAGATGATAGTCAGATTGTTAGATTCTTATAAGAGGAAGTTGAGTTCTCCTCAAGAAACCAAGACAAGAATTTACAACATTATGATGACCAAATTATGAAATTAAAGACAAACAAGTTGCCTAAAGGGTTAGTCGCCCTTGAAAACATATTCCATATAGATGATGAATTGAAAAAATAAAAATTTGATTTATCAACCAAGGAAGAACACTATATAGATATGGAGATTGTAACTGGTAAGATTTTAAAGTTGTGCCAAGTTTTCACATCTTTAGAGAAAGAAAATTTTGTTAAGTTATGTTCAAGTTTTTTAGATGTGTTTTCATGGCAGTACAATGACCTTAAAGGATTTGATCCAAGTCTATCTTAGCATACCATTGAGGTAGAAGATGAGACTAGGCTAGTGAGATAGAGACAAAGGCCTATTAACCCAAAGCTTGAACCTGATGAGAGATGAAATACATAAGCTCATTGAGTTAGCTATAATATTTCCAATTAAGCACTTAACTTGTGTGGTAAACCTTGTTCTAGTATGGAAAAATAATGGTGAAATAAGGCTATGTATTGACTTATGTGACTTGAACAAGGACTCTCTTAAAGATCACTATCCATTACCATCAATGGAATAGATTTTACAACTAGTTGTAGGTTCAGAAAGGTTCTCTTTATTAGATGGTTACAGTAGATATAACCAAATTTTGGTCAAAGAAGAAAATCAATTCAAAATAGCCTTCACCATAAAGTGGGGGACATTTGCATATATAAAAATTCCTTTTGGTTTATCCAATGCTGAAGTGACTTTTTAGAAAACCATAGAAATGGTATTTCAAGGTCTCCTTAATAATTTTATACTTGTTTATTTGGATGATATAAAAATATTATCTAATAGTGTATATGAACATTTGATTAACCTCAGACAAGTGTTTGAAAGGTGCAGGGAATTTGGAGTGTCTTTGAATCCAGAAAAGTATGTTTTATCTATTCATGAAGGTAGGCTTCTTAGAAATGTAATTTTAAAACATGATACAATCATAGATCCTGATAAGATAGACTCAATTCTTGAACTTTCTTTACCTAGGCATAAGAAAGCCTTGTAAACCTTTTTAGGAAAGATCAATTTCATAAGGAGATACATCTTAAATTTTACTACTTTAACTAGGCCAGTCATAGCCATGATAAAGAAACATCAAAGTTTTAGTTGGTCTAAATAAGGAGTAAGAAGTTTTGAAGAGATCGATAAAGCTATAGTCAGTGTTCCTACAATCCTGAACCTTGACTTCACAAAGGATTTATTTTTATATACCTATGCTAAAATTGAAATGATTTTAGGTATTCTCATGTAGTATAATAAAGAGACTTTAGAGCAACCAATAGCCTTCTTCAATCAAGGCTTAGAATAATATAAAACATGGTATTTTTTATTGAGAAGCATGTACTTTTAGTCATAAGGTCTCTTAAAAAGTTTAGGTACTTGTCGAATAATAAAATACATTTGATGGTTTCATATCCAAGTGTCAAAGATTTCCTTATAAATAAAGATATAAATGGCAAGAGATATAGTTGGATAACCAAGGTCATGCAATATGATATTGAGATCAAACTCACAAATCTGGTCAGAGACAAAGGACTTTGTGAACATCTAGCCCAAGAATTGTAAGAGACAACTGTGATGGTTATGATGTCAAATGATGAAGAAGTTACAACTAATTAGACCTCATTTTTGAGATGGTTCTAAGATATGGTAAGATACTTATAGGATAGTATTTATCCTTCTCATCTCACCCCTTCAAAGAGGAGATATTTTAGATTACAGTCAATTCCTTTCCTTCTTGTTAATATTGTGTTGTTCAAAAAAGATATCAATGATATACTATTAAGATGCATAAAAATAGGTCAAACACAAATATTACTTGAGTAGTTCCATGATGGACATGGTGGAGGACATTATTCAATAAGGATCACATCCCACAAGATAATGAGAGGTATGTATTATTGGCCAAATTTATTTAGTCATTGTCATACATGGGTTAGGAAATGTAGACAATGTGCCATATTTGTTAGAAAAGTGAAGCTTGTAGCCTTAAATATCCAACCAAATTTAGTAAATAAATTATTTGTCCAATGGGGATTAGACTTTTTTGGTCTTAGTAATTCCCCTTCAAGCTCAGGACACAAGTGGATCCTAACTGCCACATATTAGTTTACCAGATGGAAAGAGGTAATGGAATTAAAACAATCCAATGAAACCAATGTTTTGAACTTATATGAAGGTTTTATTAAAATATTTGGGGTCCCTTAAACCATAATTTCTAATAATTCTATGGCTTTTTTAGGATCTAATATCAGCTAGTGAGCAATTCAACATAGTTTTTTTCTTAATACCTCATCAAACTATTATCCACAAGGTAATGGCTTTGTTGAGTCAATTAACAAGAATTTATTGAAGATCATTAGAATAACTATTAAATAAAATCAAATATCATGGCATTTGAAATTGAAGTCATCTCTATGGGATGACATAATCACCTATAAAATGTCTATATCCAATTCTTCATACAAGCTAGTATACCATAAGGAAGGAATAATATCTATTTCTCTTGAATTCCCTACTTTAGAACTAACACATAAACTTGAGATTTTTGAGAATGAGCCAATGGAAATAAGATATTCCAAGCTCATATATCTAGAAGAGACAAGGCATCATTCCATGTTGGCTATGGAAACCCATCAAGCAATGGTGAAGAAATATTTTGATAAAGGAGCTTCTCCAAGAGGATTCCAAGAAGGAGATTTGGTCATCAAGTGGGATAAGGATAGAGATAATATAGGAAGGCACACAAAATTTATTCTCTCTGGAGTGGTCCATATACAGTCTCTAGCTACATATCCCATAATGCTTTCCAACTCATAAGGATGAATGGTGAAGAGTTTCCTATCCCAGTCAATGGGATACATCTTAAGCACTACTACTAAGGAAGCTAAGTCCTTTGTACATAGTTAGTTGTTCTTGCTTTTTTCTCTAAGTTTTTTTTTAACACATTAGTTTTATTTCTATCTTGTCCTAGATAAGTGCTTTATTGCACAATTATTTAGTAGGTTAGTTGCCTTTGATTTATTAAGTTAGTTTCCCTTTCAAGTTTGTTTCTTTCCCTATTTTTTGGAATTATTTATCTTTGCAAGTCAAAAGGATATCTTGTATTTAATATAAATGGTACATGTATCATGTAAATGATCCTAAAGTCATGTATCTAGTCTGAGTTCTCAAGCATAACAGGTATGTTGCCTAGCCAAGTCACCAAAAATGTGCCTAGGCCAAGAGTCCAGTGGAAGGAGTAGGATCCTGATTGAGAAGTCACCTGATGTCACAAGGAGCATATAGACCTAAAGTGGATATCATACATCTTTTGAAACACTTTAATAAAACCTTAAAATGTAATCTAATTGATCTTCAAGGGATCAGTCTATAGTTACAGGTAAGGATCCAAACAATTTTTATGGTGTCTAAGAACATGAACCAGGTTGCACAAGCTTTAGGAGATCATTAGAGCCTTGAAAAATTGAGAAAAATATGGAATATGTAGGTTTAAATAAATAGCTTATCACTAGGACATCACATAGGAAACAAATAAACCATCTATATTATGCATTTTATAAATCCACTTAGAAAGCTCTTAAAACTAGTGGATCAAGTGGGTAGAATCCTTTTGACCTCAAGAAAATCTCCAACAATTTTGGTCCCTCCATGATTCATGCACTTTAAGATATAAATATTAAAATTTGGTCAAATTATTAGATACATTCACACAAACATCAACTTTAAGCCACTAAAAAAATCCATATGAGCTCAAAATTTGATGGTTTGTGGGACATCAAATACATCTATGGGGACATCAAATGACATTCACGTGAATGTCAAATTTAAGACCCAATAAATAGCCATTAGATTTTAAACCATGGGTCCCAGGTAGATCTAATGACATGCATTAATTTGTACATCCATATCTAATGATGAGAAGAGGTCAAAGGGGTTAGAAAAACTCAAAAATAAATGTGTGTATGATAAGTGTCAATAGTGCATTCAATGGCAAGAAGATCAAGGACTCATATGCATTCATACATCCAATTCTAATGATGTGAGAAGAGTCAATAAGTCAACATATCTGTGAGACCAATAAGCATAAATATAGTTGGGCATAATATAAATGGTTTGATTTGGTAATTGATAGCCAATAAATAAAGGTCTATCCAAGGACATTTTTGATAATCTTTGACCCAAGCAATGTATGAAACAAAGGAAATAAAGCTTGGATATGATCCAAGTGGAACCAATAGGACCAAACATCACCATTAAATCTCCATATAGGTAAAATAGGTCTTTTAGGTCTAATATAGAGGTTGAAGATAGACTAATGATTATGAAGTAAGGACAAGCAATCGAGAGGTTTCCATGGATATTATGACTATGTGAAAACTAATAATTGGATTGGTTTTCACCTATAAATAGACTTGGATTTGATATTGAAGAAAATACAAACCATGGAAACGTGTCTCACCTATCATCAATGTCATATTTCTAATAAGTAGGTACCGATCACCACCCAAAATAGATGTAGTACAATTCAATCAATTCTAAGACATGATCCTCACCACCAGATCAATTAGATAATGATAAGGAGTTCCAAAAAAGACACTAGATAGTTGGATAAGGGAAATGGGCATTTAATTATTTTATATAATTTGTTTCTTGTTGATAAGGTCATGACTCAACATCCTCAAGAATGTTAATCCATCAAGAGCAATTGGATCTCTTTAATATTTTCTATCTACTTAGTTCTCTCTCTCTTCTTCTCTTTTATATAGATACATGATTTTAAGCCTTAAAATGGATCCCTCTTTTTGGTATGGCCAAACTCTACCAAAATATGTGCTATAACACCTTTTTATGCAATAAAGACTGAATTCCATCATTTTCTAAGCTAGTTTTTTCATGAATTCATGTACTGTGGTTAAGTGAATGTATGTTCCTTGATTATGTCTAAGTTTTTATCACCTTAAAGAAGTGCTTAGTAGTTCTCACATGTCATTATAAGTGTAATTTACAATTTATTGTCTAGCTTGAAAGTGGATATTTTCCCTCTCTTGCTAACTTGATAACTGATTAATGCCTTATTTTGAAATATTTATGTGAGATTAATATTCTTTGGTCTTGACAGTGTATCATAGTGTGTATTTTGAAAATTTGAGTGATCAAATAATTGGTGCATCACCTTTTTTACATTATTTTATAATTTATTATCAAAATCTCTCTCCCTTTTTCAAGAAAGTGCTAGTTTAGGTTTAGTTTAGGTGATAGATCCAAAAGGAAACTGGCCTTCTCCAGAAGTTTGATCCATTATTAGGATACCCACAACTAGGATTAGTCCCATGTTGGAATAGATTTGAGTATGAAGTTTTGAAAAATCCCCTTACTCAACTAGGGTGAAAATCTAGAACACCAATAGTTATTATAAACTAGTTAGTAACCACAAAAAATCCACTATAGTATTTCTTTTTGAATCTATAGTTGTTATTTTTGTTTTGGAGAAATCTCAATGGAATTAGGAAGTAAATACTTTACTTTTTAATAATTAAATACAAAAGGGTCATCATTTTCTATTATCAACCATATGGTCATTTTGGTGTATGTTATGCATTTTTATAAGTGTGTTTATGTCTTTCCCATCCATTGAATGAAAGAGATTTTTCGTTAGAAATTACATTCCATTTACTTAGACATCTCCAATAAGTTTATGGATTGATCTTATTGGATGTGTTGTCCTCATTATCTTTTCATAATATATTTTTCCTGTATATTGTTTTGTCATCCTTTCCTTTCTCTAACCTTTTCATACATTAAGGTTAATAGTACTACCCTAGTAAAACCCAATTTTATTGTAAATATTATTTTTTTAATGTACTATTTTGGATTTCACTAAAGGTAGCTCTACCTACTAATATGAGATGGACTTTGTCCTATGACTATTGATGATAAATGCCTATTTATCCCTTGACAATTTTTCACACCAACAATTTCCAAACTTTATTTTATATTTATTTGGTTTTCCCTAGAAACTTTGTTCTGAAAGTTTTAAAATTACATAGAGAGTTACTATTTTTCACTGAATGGTGGACTATTGTACCAACATTTTGAAGTGAGGTAAATTATCCCAATACCTAATTCCTAGATAGAGCTATACACAAAATTTAGTTTCCACATACCTCATGGTATATTAGAAACACCTAGGATTCCCTTTTTATTGAACCATTGGAAACCAACCATCTATTTGATTTTTTAGTGCACTTGAAAAGAGCATATTGCCTAAGAAATTTATTTTCATTAACCCTTGAAATTGAGGTTAGTGAGCATCAATAATGATTTATAACATGTATTTAGTGCTATGACATATTGGGTTGACACTTACTAATGAATGACTAAGTATGTTTGAGAGCCCACACTATTAATCAAATCCTTTTAGTATTTCAACTTGATCTTGTTTCTTAAAGTCAGATAAAGTTTATTACCTTAATTATTTTTTATATTGAAGATTGTATTATCTATCCCAATACCATTATATGTTGTGTGTCATAATTATATCATCTATCCCTATATAATTATATGTGTGTTCAAACTACACCATCCATCCTGATATAATTCCCTTTATTTTTACCTTTGAATGATTTGACTAAACCAATATATTCTAATTTTATCATTATTCATCCAACTGTATCAAATAACATAATACCATTTCTTTCTACTTTCATGATTATATTAGCTAACCCAATACAATTTATTTTACCTAGATTTTAGCTTTTTGATTGCATCAGATAGTTCAATATAGTCTAATTTTCCCATCCTAATTGCATTAGCCTAGTTGATATGTTTATTTTTTATAAATTAATTGCACCAACCAACCTAGTTTAGTTAATCTTTCCTCTGTCACCATGTAGCACATCTTTGTTGACTTTAAATATAAAAACCTATAGGATATGATGAAAATAACCAACTCCCATAAAAATTCTAAATCTCACCTTCCTTGTAATGCCATATAAAATCAAGATACAAGAACTTTTTATGTGACCATTACAACTAAAAAAATTGAATCCCATATTAAATCTTACTTCCTTAACTATTATTATCAACCTCCACATGAATACAATAGAGGATGAGTGTGATTTTGATTATACTGACGAAATGATCCCTTATATTAATGAACATAATTGTCATAGGGGAAAGGATCCTATGATATGAAAATTCATGTGGATATTCCTCCTTCCCCTACTCCTAACTTTTCTACCAGACTTGGGGAAAGTCATTACATGACTACACCATTTCCTTCTTCCTCCACCATGCCTAGTACTATTACTAACATGGTGGGTCTTTCCTATAGTGGGCCTACTCAATGTGCCCACACTAATACTTATGTTAATGCCATACCTATTGCATATAAAGCTAGTCAAATTTCGTTTTCTAGACAACAAGATCCTAATACTCATCAAATATTTTAGTAAGCCATAGACCAAATAGATACCTTTCAAGATAATAATTCCAAGTAGATGATGTAAATTCAAAATCGTCCTCAACAACCTCATTAGCGGATGAAAAATCCAAATTCCTCCCCACCACCCCCTTATAGATCCATAGGATAATCTATTTTTTTAACCTTAAATTATTAATAAATAAATTAAAGATCTTATAAATGAACTATTAGATCCTCAAATTGTAAACATAGACGTAGGTGGTATTACTCCAAAAATCACCTATAATGGATCCAATGATCCCACTTTGCATTTTAAATCTTTTGGGAATATTTACAAAGATTGGATTAAGATAAACACATTTGTGGCTACAAGACTCTATCTAAAACCTTTTATGGTGATTCCCTAGATTGGTACAACCAACTAAAGACTAATACTATCTCTATATTAGAGGAATTAGTTAATGCATTAGTTCAAAATTTTCAAACCAACAATCTTCTTGAAAATAGCTTAACCCATTTCATTAATTATAAGTAACTAGATAATTAAAATTCACAAGCCTTTATCAATATTTGAAAATATTTAGATGACAATGTTGAGCATATGTCATAATACAACCTCCTACACTTGTTTACCAATGCTATTAACCCCAAACTTCAATACATAGTCAAGAATTTCTATCCAAAATAACTAGAAGATGCTTTATCATAAGACAATTCAAGCCTTCCCAAAAAACATTTTGAACTTGTGCACTTATGAAGTCCAAAAATAAAATATTACCAATGATGGTGTTTTAATTACATACGATTCTACATGAACCATCAATGTTATTCCCCCATGTGGCTCCAATAAAGAGACATTTTCTAGTACCATACAAATTCCCTTCCAACCTCATCCTTATACCTTGGTTCAAGTGAAAAATGTTGAAGTTTACCAACCTATTTCCTTTGCTAAAATTAATAAATGTATTCCCAAACCCTCAACTATAAAATTTCATACTTCTCACCCTTATAGTCATTGGTATGATCCTAAAAAGGTTTGTTCATACTATGAAAGCTAGGGACATTCCCATGAATCTTGTAGAAAACATAAGAACATTTCTTTCCATTTCCTTTTTAAATCCAACTTCGATCATGAAGCCATTATATGAGAGCATCAACAAGATTATAAAAAGTTTAAAAAATCCAATGAATCCAAATTCAAGCATGATATATTCACTAGGAGATTGTTCACCTTCCTATATATTTAGATCCACTTCCTAATCATAATAAAAACTAATAATCTAATCCCAATCAGTCTACTATCACCAATTTTATTTAAACCATGATTAGTCCCCACTCTTTTACTAATGAAAAAAACTTGTTTAATATGAATAACATAAAATATGTAGTCTCATATATTTAGCATTATCCTCATATCATTTATATTCCCTATCCTACTTATATAATAGTTCAAGATAACTTCTTGCCTCATTTTTTGGATGTCAAGTATGATGAAATCATAACTTACACTATTTCATATGTTTCAACTACATCAGCTATCCCAATGTAGTTATATTAATTTGAAATTTTCCTAACTACATCACCTAACCCAATGCAGTCTATTAATCTTGTATTTTTTATTTTAATTGTATTGACCATAACAATACAATTAGTTTCTCCTAACACAAAACTTACTGCATCATCCACCTTGATATATTAATTTTATGTTCTTTTTATATCAAAAAAATCAATGTAGTCAATTTTTATCACTCATTCTACTACTATGACAATGATCGGGTTGATATAGTCTAATCTTCATGATTTTGTGCAATAAAATGCAAGCTAGCCTGATGTTATTTGTTTCCCTGACCCAACTATATCATCCAAGTTGAGAGCACATAATTCCATTCCTAACCTATCTCAATCTAAATTTATTACTTCTATAGTTGATCTAGTTCATAATTTTACATGTTTCTCTCAGTCCTTCCCAGCTCACCTTAGATTTGATGAATGGGATCCTATTAAATAACTCTCCAAGTTCCCTTCTCAAATTATGTTACTTGAGCTCATGAGGACTTCTCAATTTCATCATAATCAATTGATGTAATTCATTTTTGACATGAACATTCCTTGACCGCCACCTATGGGAAAAGAATCTACCTCACCTAGGTCTGAGGATAGTATCTTACAACATTGTGAATATATGTCCATTTGAGTTTATGAACATTTGGATGATTCTCTTTTCATTAAGTTCCCTATTGTTTCTATGATCCCTGGTGAAATTCTACTTCATATGGATGACCCTCATATTTTCATTAGTGTCCATATTGGTGACATTCGAGTCAAGTTTTCCTTGAAATATGAAGGGTCTAGCACCTATGTCACCACCCTTGAGTTCATCAAAACCATTTTATACTCTAAGTTCAACTTTAATTCTACCCAAATTACATGTCAAGGTTATGCTAAAAGATAAATTCCTCCCCTCATATACATTTGGATTATTATCATGGTCCCTCTCATCGTGGTTAAATTTAAGGTCACAATATTTAACTTCCCATTATCCTATAACATCTTTCATGGTTAACCCTTGACTCATTGCATGAGGGAAGTGGCCTTCTCTGTATGGTAATGTGTCAAGTTTCCACATAAAGGTGTTATCTACAATATTCAAGGTGATACCAACCCTTGGAATTTAAATCTAGTCTAATAATGTGGCATATTTAAAATACCTACCCTTGAACCTTTACCTAGTATCCCCTTTCAAGAATACAAATGTTTTAATTATCCCATCAATTATAACTGAGGTAATATTAGTCACCCCAAGCTTATGGGAAACATTCCACTCAACCTCTTATATTCTAATGATGATAATACCTAATGAGATCATACTAAAAAATTTTAACCTCCCTTCTATGATTGTAGCTCATTTACCTCCTTATTTACACCCCCTTTTTCATAATAAGTTGACTAATGAGTTTCCTACTTCTATGGTCATTCCTAATAAAATCTATTTGCACTCTTATTCTAGTGACATAGTGGTTTAAGATCTTCATATAAATATTCATACACCTGATTATGATGATGGTTATGCCCTTGATATCCCATACTTAGTTGGTTATGTTCAAGCTAAGGATGTGTAAATCCTCTATTATTAATCCTCTCTTCAACACTCCTATAATTATTCTTCACTTTTATATTTAATTAATTTAGTAGATATTGTTCATTATCCTTCCCCTTCACCTAACGTTATTCCTCCTTCAGTTGATGTTCATAGGTTAGAGATGGAGTATGTTCTATTTTATTCTTCATATCCTACCTTAGTTAGCTTTGATCCTTTGTAAAATATTCTCCTTGATTGTTCCATGATTGGATTGTACCAATTTTCTAGAATTTATGATCCTTAGAACATACTTCCTCTTGAGATGTTAGTTACACTATTACGGCTCATACCAAGGTAGTCTCCTAAATAAGTAGTTGCAATGCAAGTTCATAAACCTATCCTTATATGTTTTGATGATGATGAATTATTTGATAATATTATATAAAGACCCTAATATTAATCTCTACTTAAGTCAGATGCATTTCCATTCCCACCCACAAAAGAAGACAATTTGTACTATGATTTTCACAAGGTATTCGATCATTTATCTATAGATTTTCAAGCATTATAGATATTCTTAGCATAAAAGAATCCAAAAATCTGAGTTTTTACCTTAGATAGTCGACCACCTTAGTTAGCTACTCCTAGGCATTTTTTTTATTTCCATGGTATGAACATGCATTCTTCAACCTATTATATAGCTCTTTAAAAGTGCTTAGATGCACTTCATCCTGAAGAAACCCAACTTTCTCATATTTTAAACGTGTTTCCCATAAATCTATCTCCATATTACATCCCCAAACATGAAGTGTATTATATTTCTAATTAATGCACAACACATCATACAATAGATGTAGAGTACTCTAACTTTATTTTTGTGATTTTTTGAGGCCCATGCCTCAATACATATTAGTAGCACTCATGGGGTCATTTTTATACAAAGGGGTATCCCTTTCCTCGACCAAATCATTCTATAAAATTAGAAGATATTAAAAATCTAATGCTATCGGTTCCTCACATTGATTATTCTTCACAAGAGGCTTGATGACCTCCTCCTTATGGTGTTCCTACTTTTTCATCAAGCTTATCTACCAAGCACTCCTCACATAGATCTCTAAGAAAGTACAAAAAACTATGACTAGAGCTAGATGCCAGTTATAATAAGATTTATCATATGTTATTATGATGTCTGTCAAAATCTATCTTAGAATTTATTAGCACATATTTGATTCATATCATATTATTATTCACATTGTCATATGAGTGGATTTCCGGTTTATTATTTAGCATTTATGATATTTGTTGTGCATATCTTATTCATATCATGACTCTTATTCATTCTTTGCACTTTAATTTTTAGAATTTATATCTCATTTATGTTATTTTATATCACATTATTTTTAACATTTATTTATATTGTATAACTTAGGTATCACCTTTAGGTTTTCTTGCTATCATACTTATCACATTTTTATCATTTTTGCCTTAGTCTCCTTATGATTTTTTGGAATGACTATTTATCTTCCCCCTCTTTTGGGATGACCATTTAATCTCCCCATATTTTAGGATGACCATTTACTTTCCCCCTCTTTTTATGATGATTACTACTTTCATTACTGCTTGTGCTAGATCCCTTATGTTTTAGTACAACTTCCCTAGTGACATGACTATCATAACATAAATCTATTATTTTTTAAGGTTTTTTTTCACTCTTATAACTAGATATAAGCATATTACTCATTGTATCACTTTAATTACATGAATATATCTTCCATGATCCCTATATGTCCTCTCCATTTTCTTTCACTTGAGGCACACATAGGTTGGTTTTGAGATTACACACTTACATGTTGGAAAGTATAGAAATATTTATGCACCATGGTCATTAGGTTCTCATCTCTAATGGCTGAGCATAAGATCTCTTGTGTTAGATATTTATTTCATCCCATTTTTGGTTCTCCAAATCCATATGGATGAGGAATAGAAAAAATACAAAGAGTTAAAAATCCATATCATCAAAAAAGGCAAATATTATAAGGCATATTAAAAATTAACAATTTATATCACACCAATATACATGATATTTTTTGGCACATATCCTATCTTAGTCAAATTTCAAACTCCATAGTTGGCCTCATGGTATACTTGAGGTCTATTAAGGTGTAGTAGGCTAGTAGATTGTGGTAGAAGGTCTTATTTTATCATTACATCATTATATCATCCTATGTTTTAGTGCCACATATATTCTCACACAAGTACCTAATCTTAATAGTAGTTTTATGAATCTATAAGGAGTCATAAAGAGTGTGTAAAATGTTTTGGGAAGGTAGGACCATTTTAATTTCATGCATACAACTTTCATAGGATGATCCTTATACTTCACTTGTTAGCCCAAACTTTGTGTTCACTAGTTGAAGTGTCTTATGTCCTTGATGTTAATAATTTATATCATTATCCACTTATCTAGAGTGTCTCATTCCCACTAAGGATTTACATGTCATATTTGTGGAACCTATCATTCATTATATACATCGTATATTTCCAAATATTCCCTTTATGGGTATTTATTTTAGTTGATCACGTCTTCCTACTTACACCTCTTGGGTTTCATTTTATGACTTACATTGTAATACCTAAAACATGACTAATTTTTACTCACAAACACCCATCACCCTATCTTTTCATGCCATCTCATTCTCATCCTCATCATGTCTTTAGGTGATTTTGCTTTCTTTCATCATATTTTAAATCAAGAACTAAGTTTGAGTTGACATTATTTAGAGCTTCTAGTTTTCATTTATCCATCATGTTATCATTTTATTTTTGTGAACTTCACTTATCTTACATTGGACATTTATCATACTTACAATTTTTTATTTATGTTTGACTTCACATGCTTATCTTACATTTTATTTTATTACATATCTTTTTCAATTTCTCTTACATTGATATTTCATTTACTTAAAATGTTTTTCATATCTCATATTTTATGGTGAGTTTTACATTAATTTTATCATTTATCCTACGTAATATTCTTCATTCTTCATTTCATTTTTTTCCCCATGCATTTGCTCACATTTTCTAGAAAATAATAAAACATATATCATACAATTATAACATTTTCCCATATAATGATATTAAACACTAATCCATGCTAGAAATAAAATAAAATAATACATCAATACATCATAACACCAATGAATCATATAAAATCATATCTTTATATGTCAATGGCTAAATTTAATACATAATGATGCATCATGATACATCAAAACTGATACTTAGTAAAAATATGCTTTAGGCATGTGGTTCACACTACCCTTAAGGATGAAGATGTGCCATGATCACCATGGATGATCAAGACTATCCTATATGTAGACACTAATGTAGAGTTTGCATGCATGACTGCGAGACCTAGATTGGTCCTTATAAGTTAGCAACCTATAGTTGTAGTCTCTGAACCAATCTAGTTATGACCATGCATGCATCCCTCTCTTGGGATAACTCCTGCTATGTTACCACCTATCCTAATCCAACCCCTAGTGGTAGTGAAATATAAGTATAAATATTATCTCATGTACGTAATTCCTAAGTAACCTATCCAACTAGTCTAAATTAGATAGCACGTGCTCTAGCCATCAATGTCATAATGTCTTACATCTTAATGGTATTGTGTTGAGGAAGCAAAATACCCAAAATATCATAATGGGTATCCTCCACTAATGTCCTCCACTATGTATCCTCCTTTATCATCACATATACAAAACACAAACCAAAATAACATCAGATCTAATATGTATATCCAAATTAGTATTTTATCTATCACTAGTACCCAACACATACACCTCATTTACTTTCTAACAATAATGTTGATGTGGGTTTTATGTACACATCAAAAATATTATGGGGTATCCTCTAAAATTTAAGGATTTATGAATGAATATTCACTCCAAGACAAGAGTTACGAGGTATTGGGTTTTGTAAATAACATGTTGGTGAAATAATGATGAGTGAAGTAGTTTGTTCACCATGGATGGATTGACTGTGGATGAATCTAAATCTAATTGAGATGGGTGGATGGATTATTGTTATAAATTAAGGTGGGCATGACCAAAAAAAACTTAAAAAGAGGGAAAAGTAAGACAAAAAAGGAGGCCTATGGGTCAATAAAAATGAAACCTTTCTAAACTATCACTTTAATTAAATATTTTACATGTAATAAAAAGCCAATGTTTGTTGTAAGATGCTAAGAGGACACCAACAATCAAGCATAGTTAGAAGCCCAAGGAAATAGTAAACACAATAAACTTATGTATAATCAAAGTTTACCATATTTGAAATATAGTGTTAGCAAATCTACAAGGGAGATTATGATTAACATATAAAAGTTAATTTAAATTAGAAATAACATAATAAGAATAACTATATTGAAAAGACAACTCATGCACAACCAAAAAACTAATATACTAAAATGACAACAGTTCTTACACAATCCACAGGTTCAGAGAAGAATCAAGATTTGCACATTGAGATCAATTATAGAAATTTCCTCAAAATTTATTATTAATTTCAATATACTCAATTCTCCTCTCTTTGGGATTGGGAGGATACAAGTATATATAAGCTTGGGATTAGGAAGGCCTCATCTCTCAATCAAAGTCTAAAAATACATGTCCATAAATATCACTAGATGTTACTTTACATGCAAATCATGTATGTATAATGGTAATTGCTAAAAAATATTTTTTTTGACTAATATATATATATATATATATATATATATATATATGCAAAATAAATTAGGACAAAACGTTTAAAATTAGCCAAAAATGTAAATACATATATATAATTAGAGGGGTGTTGATGTGGCACTATTAGAAGGATTTGGTGGAATGATAGCTAAGGACAAAATGTTTAAAATTAGCCAAACATGTAAATACATATATATAATTAGAGGGGTGCTGATGTGGCACTGTTAGAAGGATTTGGTGGAATGATAGCTATTGAAACTAAAGTGGCCATTGTATCTCATTGACAGATACATGAATACATATCTAGGAAATTGGGAATCTTGTGATGATTTAGAAACACTTAAAGTTGGTTGCGTGCTAGGCACTAATCTTGAAGTTGCATCATTAGCCTTGAGTTGTTCAAATAATGCATGGGTAGATTCAAACTCTTTATTGATAATATCAAAATTGAAAAAGGTAGGCTTGAATATTTTGAAATTCATTGCCATAACCTCATGTGATATACATATAATCTCTTAAACTCTATTTTAAGGGCTTCAACCTTTGTCACCTAGACTTTAGAAAAAATAATTAGTTGTAAAATCTCATTGTTAGTTTTATATATCATTCCCTCAACCTCCTCATTAAAAATACTTGTTTATGCTTTAAGGAGAGTCTTCAATTTTGGTATGTTGACCAACTCAATTGTAGAGGTGATCACATCAGTTACCCTCATGTACTTCAAAATTTATAAGGCCTAATTCTCATGGTTCACAAGATGTGATAACAAATCCTTCATTTGATTATGGCATGTGAGATCAACATCCTTTTTCATAATTACATAGTTTAAGGTCCATGTTACATCTTGATTGGACATCAAGTTAATTTGGTTGAAATCCTTACTCTTAGAACATTGAATAAAAAACTCAAGCCTTTTCTCATATTCATTTAATTGGTGACATAGCCTAAACACCTTATTTAATTTTGATTGGCTTTCACCTTTGGAAGCCTGAATGTTATTCAAAAATGTCATATAGCTTGATGGTTGCACTTTGTACACTATCAAAATTTTATAATGAGCATGTATAATTTGCCTCTATAGTAGGCTCTATTTTTCCTCCTTTTTTAAATTTATTTCCTTGCCTCCCTAGTAGAATACACAAAACTATATAAATCTTTTGTATATTCATTTAGATCACCGAAATTCCTTTTAGCTTTCTTAGCTAAGGGAAGTAGATTTACTCTCTATTCAAGTTTAAATTCTTCATTTGTATCAATATTTATTGCCTTCCTCTTCCTCAAACTCTATATTTTACCACTCTATTTATCAAATCTGGTGGAGACAGTGGGCAATTTGGTGTCAACCAAATTTTGTCTCTCATCCTTATTTCCTTACATTTATCTAACTCATTTGGGAATAATAAGTTCCATTTCTTCTCTTAATGGACTTGGTTATTTAGAGGTATAGGGTGGATGTGTGATAGGATGATTTATTGCTATATGATTAAATGTTTAAGGTGTTAATGAATTTCTTATTTTAATTGGTAACTATAATGTGGGGTATACAAAACTCTACCATGGTGAGGGCTCCCTTTATGGATCAACCTTAGCTACAAATCTAATAAAGCCAAGGATATTTTAAATTGATAAGGTGGCTAACTATATTGATGATTATTGTGGCACTGGTAGCTCTATTTAAGCTAAATTTTTCCTAGGACTAATGGCATTCTAAGATCAAAAATTGAAATAGTAACCAAATCTTCAAAATAGACTACCTTATTAGGATTCTTTATTTATGTAGAATTGAAAGAATAGAATAATGAACTATACTAGATAATTAAATACTATAAATAGATAAGGTAAAATTCATAGCTAAATTATCTACAATAGATATATAAGAAACCATAGAAGAAACCACCTCACTTATCTTTTGGTTTTGTTCTACTGTGAGGACTTGCTAGTCTAGAGCACTAGTTGGTATTTCTCCTTCTTGTAGGATTCCCAAGCTCAAAGATTTGACATTTTCTAACTCAACCTCTTCATCTTCCTCACCTAGGGCCTCCCCTTCTCTTACCCCTTATTATACTTCCATCATAATTTTTGCATTTCTTCCTCCTCATCAGTGGCATAGTCCACCAATGATATATCTAGTCCATTTTCTTATTCTTTTGTTTCCTCCTCATTAGGGGATTATTCTATGATAGTTAAATCAAAATATGGAATTTATTCTAGTTGATGAGTTTTAGAGGAGGTTAGAAGGACTTTGGATCACCTCCAATAAGTGATTATGTGAGAGATAGGAGGTGAGTGGGATGATGAAATAATTGAAGGGGACACAATAATAGGAGTTACTACTATAGCTAGTGGTGATGGAATGAAAGGTGGAACAATGATAGTGGAAGGGGGAGTGGATGGAGGAGTGGATGGAAGAAATGATAAAGAATATTATATAAAATATGGAATACTTGTGTAACTATTGTGACAGGTGGTAAAGGTGTGATAAATAATGCAATCTTTTCTTTGTCCCTAGGAGATGAAACTTTATCCACCATAGTGGTTGTACCCAAAATTGTGGTGGTGGTATATGGATGTGTTGAGGCTAGTTTGGGCATAAGGAACCCTCGAATAATCTTCTTTCTAAATTGGAGTTTCTCTTCCCTCTAACTATTAGACCCTCCCTTTTGTGAATCTATGTATTATACTGTAGAATAGGGAGGTTGACTTGGGCCTAGTGAATCTTGAGGTTGAGTTAGAGGTCATTGATGAGTCCATTTTTGTTTTGATTTCTCTACCATCTCATTTTCTTACTCTTTTATGACCTTAGGATTGTATTTCATGGCCTAGGTGACCATCATGGAAAAAATTTCATTCTTCATGCATGTCCATACTTCTAAATCATTAATTACATTTAGGAAAATTACATCATACTCATATCCATAGTGACCACATGTAAGTTTACCTTATTCTTCTCCCCTAGGATTTCGAGATAATTCTTGATTTTCCTTTTAGGATCCCACTCTCTAAAATTGGCCTCATCAAAATTATAATGGATTCTCACCTTCCCCACTTGATTGAAATGAGATCTTACCATGTATTAGAGTTGGCCAATAATTAGATGAGTTTTAAATTAATAGGCTAAATGGTTCTAGCCTAGCTCCTTGTCTATGTTTTTATATATCTGATAAGCTACTTCTTGTTCTATAATTTTTTCAAGAACGTAACATGGTAAGAATAAAGGAGGTAACTTTATCCCTTCAATTTTGATAATTTTTACATTATGTTAATACCATTAATCTCCCTATTTTTTAGTGGTTCTCCTCAATTTCTCAAATAGTCAAGGTATCTAAGTGCCATGAATTGCCTAGTACACTTGAGGATATACTTCTACACAAATCCTTTTGATTTTATTTTTGAATCTATAGATTCACATGAAGGAATAATCTTCATAGATTCTATTATCTAAATATTCATTTTATGGTTTCCAAAATTATCCATTTATCATGTGAATTGTGCCAAATATTGCATCTATTAAATAAGACACCATGTAGAAGTTTCCATTGATAGGCCTTTGTTCATATTTATACAATTGTGCCCTTATCCTAACACTGATAACCTCACCCAAATAAATAATCTTATCTGAGGTTAATAGAATGTCTAATAAAAAAACATTTTCCATTTGTACATATGTGATACTAGGAAAACCATATAATCTATTTAACAAGGCCATGGCTATCATAATCCTAGGCTTGAACTTGATAATGCCATTGAAATAAATGGCCCCCTTAGTATTTAACCTTTGGCCTTTCAACAACCATTATTTCAATTTGATTTCTACAATATTATACTTGAGTCACATGCTAGCTGAGACTTAGTTATAGGATACCTCAAGCCATGGAATTTTGAGGAACCTCTCAAATGTCCTCCCAAAAATATGATTAATTATAGACTTTCATTTCCTAAGGTTGTGGCAATCCCCAAAACAAATACCATTAAAAAACAAATCCATAAGCATGTTAATGCAAGGCATTACCTATGGTTTTTTTCACTACTTGATTAAGTCCCATGATTTTGATGAGTGATAGGTTGTTGATGTATTACTTATTATCAAGGGATAATTGGTCCTATGCACAGTATGGGGCCATAGAGTTGATTGCATTCTAGAGTGTTGAGTAGTGTAGGAATTTAAACTCGAGGGCATTTTTGTCAACTATTATATCTATGTATTTAGTATTTCTCACACAAAAGTAGGCAAAAGTAACCTGAATGTGTGCTTTCATTGAAGATGAAGTTATTTCCGTAATATCAAGTTGTATAATTATTTTTAAAATTATATGAATTCTCTTCATAGGTTTACTATAAAACTGGGGTTTTTGGTCGCAAAGAAGCTAAAAATGTAATATTCACTCATAGATAAATGGTGAAGTGACTTGCTTTTCACTAGATTTTCCATATATCTCTCAAATTTTATGCCTTAAATGTTCAATTTATGTGACTTTAATGAAACTAATGGTTTTTTAATTTTATTCTTATTTTAATTTGAATATGTTAGTTAGCTTGGTGGGATCGTATTTTCCATATGGAAACTTTTCATTAATTTTACATGTATAGTCATCCTTCTTGAGATAGTTGTCATTTTCTCACTTACCAACTTCTTTGCTTTGCTATCAGACATTCTTTATACATAATTTTGTCTATAAATCTCTTAGATTATGACACTTGTACATTTTTTATTATTGAGGCCTTTAGATTTATAATTTCACTTTATATGCTCTGGGGCCATGAGTTAACATGATTATGCCACGTAGAACAATCTCAGGCTTTCAATAACTTGGAGGCTTGGAAGCACGAGCATATTAACCCTTTGAAATGTGTTAGTCCTTGTGAATGATCTATATGGATAAGATGTTGATATGTGGTTTGATCTCGGTGCCTTGGGGACTTGGAGACTCGGATTTATGGGACCACTAAACCATTAACTTGGTTTTTATTATTTAAAGCTTTGGGATAATGAAATTATGGCAACCTTCAACTATTCAGAGTTTAAAAGCTCAGAGGTATTAGATTGTAGGGAGTTAGGACTACTAGATTTATTTTAGTCACTTTATTGTTATGGGTTAGATAAAAGGTGCCACCTATCAATTGCTTAGAGATTGCAAAAGCTCAAAACCATTACATGATTAACTGTCATTTGAAAACTTTAGTAATTTTAGGATCACGTAAACATGCCACATGGCCTATTCTCAAAGACTTTAACCACTTATAAATTTATTTAAATTTCAAAGGATTCATGTAACATATGAATGCCACCTATTGAATTATTAGAGCTTGAGGACTTCAATAGATTAATAAACTTTTACAAAGGCATAAAGGATCTAGGTAATGTATGGTAAAGCCACCTATCATGTTATCATATAAAATAAAACAAGGCCCAATTAGTGATTATTTGGTAAGTCATCGTTGATAGTCTTATAGACATATAAAACATAGGAAACACTAGGATAAAAGCTATTAGCTCTATCAGTCCAAATGAATCAAAAACATTATGAAAACCTAAGGTTTAAAATAAATCAAAATGATTGTTCAATCTTTGATTTTCAAGTTTTGAATTTATATAAATTTATATTTCAAAGTAAAAATTTAAACTTATACAAATTAAGACCAATGTCATGAATCTCTAATGCTTTTAGGACTCCAAATAAAGATATTTAGGTAATAGTGGGTCCCTATTTGAATTCAAAAAAATGGGGTGTGTGTGTTATGGCATAATAAATGGTGACTCAGTGGAGAAAATACTCTTGAGTATTTAAGAACCTAGAATCTCAGAAATATACCATAACAAAACTTTAGCTCTAACAAGAAAAGAATAAGTAAACCATTCATTGGAATAAATACTCTCACTTCTTGACGTAACATACTAACTCTTCAATTTTTGGCTCTCTGTGTGATTTTAGTACTATAATTCCCTTTGTTATGAGAGTATTGAAAAAATTATGTATAAAAATAATAGGTTTTATGCTGACTTCAAATTTTATAACCAATTATTAAGGGAATAATGTGAATTTTTTATACTTATATCTAGTTGTCTATAGCCCTGATGGAGATACCTCTAATTCCACTCAAAGCCTTACTCTACTACCAACCAGACATCCATAGCCCCAATAGAGATTGCTTCAATCACTTATCTTCTATTAGTTTGTATGATTTTTTTTATTTTTTTAAAGCACAGTTAAAAAGGTTGGGAATCACTATTGGATGAGTGTATATATAAGAAAACTTATTTTATCAATATATCCTAGTTAGAGTGTCTCCATTTCTATGTTTGTTATCTCTCATCCAAGTTTTAGTATTTAATAGTGAAATTTATCTTTGGAAATGGAAAGTCTTTCTAAAACATTTATGAGTATATCAGTGTAAATCCTAAATGTTGATAGACTTATTCAGTCAAAACAAAACCTAATTTAATCATAAAATGAACCTCAATCCTAAAAGCTATAGTAATATTAGAATAAATCCTTATGAAAACTAATTATGCATCCTTGTAAATCATCCCCTTGTTTTTGGTAGTTTTTATATAATCTCAATGTAAGAAATTAGTTGGATTTATTCTATGGTTTTAGAAAACTAATCTGGAAAACATAACAACTAATATACTAAAAATAAATGTGGAAAATAGGAAATGCTAATATAAGAAAATATAAAAGATTAACCTAGAAATCATGAAATATATTCTATAAAGTAGGAAATTTATTCTACTCTTACATTGACATCTTTACTTTAAGGTATCTCTAGTTGGATTAGCCATGAAATAGTGTTTCAAAAATTGTCCATTGATTGAAAAAGTGAAGTCATTACCTTGCAAGTACTTCAAAAGGAAGACATTGCTACCTAAGATTTATGATATCTGATATGGTCTAATCTATAAATGAGTGAAATTACCATGTTGTCCTTTCTTTTCATGTACCTTATCCCCAAAAGCATCAGGTCTAAAATCTTAAAAGTTTTAATTTTGGATCTCTCATCAAACCATATTTTGATAATATCCTAATGTTTACTGAAGTTATGTAGTGATTTAATTTTTTCATATTACATATAGACTATGTCAAGGAGTCTAGATTGGATTCTTTCATCCTCCCCTATATACTCTTGCATAAATTGGTATGTTAGTATCTTGAGAATAATGTGGAAGATTGGTTGTTGACCATACACTAAAAGAAAAGGTGAAGCTTTGAGGTCTTGTTTATGCATTTCTCTATCTGCCCATAGTACATATTTAAAATATATATGCCATTCTCTTGGTTTGTCTTGTGTTAATTTATTAATAGCATCAATTAAATTTTTATTGGTAGACTCAGCTACTCCATTCCCTTATGGATAATAGTTCAAGGAGAACTTGATGGTGATTTAATTTTTATAATCCCATTATGTAAATTTAGTAGAATGGAATGATAGATCATTATCATAAACTAAATAAATGTGAGTACCAAACTTGGTCAATATGTTTTCTTCTAGAAACTTGATGACATCAATTTCTATGGAATTCTTTATTACTATAACTTTTGTCCACCTAGTGTAGTAGTTTGTAGTAGTTAGGAAAAACTTGTGACATGCCAAATAGTTTGGGTTGATCACCCTAATAAAATCAATGCCCCATTGGGAAAATGGATGTCCTTCAATGAGTGTCTACAAAGGCATGACAACATTCACTTCTCTTTTCCCAAATGTTTGGTAGTCATGATAGGTCCTGACATGGTTATGTGGATTTTTAAAGATCATGGGCTAATAATATCCCATCCTCATAATTTTTTGATCTATTGTGTTTCTTTAAGGGTGCCCATTACCGATTTTTTGATGCATATTTTCTAAGACATTTATCACTTATTCTCTTGAAACACATCTTAAGAAGAGTTATTCATAGTTTTTTCTATATAGGACTCCTTTCTTGATCATATAATAACCTAATTTGAGCTTTAGGGATCTTCTTTGATCTCTATTTATATCATGGGTACATGTATCTATGAGTATTATCAAAGGTTCATGGGTTTAGTTGAACATGCTGATTATAGGGATAACTCCTTTGAAGTGAGGAAGAGCTTGCGGGAAAGGAGAATCATTAATCAATATTTAGCTTCTATCTTAGGATTGAAAAGGTCTACACAATATTGAATAATACTATGATTATCTACTTAGACAAAGATTTAATGGTAAAACTCAGGTATGATGACATAATTTTCAAACTTGTAGAGAAAAGACCTTTTTTTATTAATTAACATAATAAGATTTATAATAATTAAAAGTAATTTGCAAATGTCTACAGAGGAGGATTATCAATTCATAGATTTATTATTCACTATCACCTAGCTTCATAATGAGTATATAATGTCAAATAGAAGAGAAAATTATTTTTGTGAGAGATAGACTTATAACACATATCAGTACCCAAAAATATATCTCACATAGTAAGTGTAGAGCTATTCTATTAACATCAATTAGTAAATCTGCTTACAATCTTCATATTATAAATCACTCAATAAAATTCCATTCTATATATCTCATCTTTACTCAAAAGTATCATATATAATATTACCCAACACTATCTAACACTATCTAACCCATTATACTACAATCTGCAAGAATATATAATCCTGAAAACTATATTTTTATAACCACAATGTCTATACTTGGTGTCTAGGTATGTCAACCTATATTTTGTTGCTAAATATACTATGTACCTGAGCCTAACTTAAAATATAATATATTTTTAATAATCTTGTAGAATAATTGATAAATAAAAAGAAACCATGATCCATATCCATGAGGCACATGCATAGATACAAGAAGTTAGTGTACACAGTCCCCAGATAACACTTTCTCAGACTTAAACATTTATCTTTCTCAAGACAAGACTATGAAGAACTACGAGTCCACATAAAAAAAAGTAGGTAGAATGCATAGAAACTGCAAATCATTCAAGGTATCATTTTACTAGTTTTCACCCATTATGCACTATGTATCTGCCCTCATGGGTTTTTAAATAAGTAGCAATCCAGTCTATTTCCCTTTCAAGTTTTTAATACACTAGTAAAATTAGAGATTTTCCCTTACAAGTTTTCAACTAACCTAACCCTAGGGGTTCTTTTGGTCCTACCAAAAAAAAGATGAGAAGTAAAATTTAAAAATTTCTCACTACAAATTTTTTTTAACTAAATGGAGGAGACATTAGTGGATAAATAGATGTGACTAGTGGTTATGAAGTGGATATAACACTCTACAAAAAACTAGAAGCAATAATGTTTATCTGGTGTAGCTAGTGATAGAGTTTACTAGGAGGAATAATGGTAGGGACATTAATGAGTGGAGTGATGGTATTATAAAACTCAACCACATCTATCTTATAATTCTGCCAATCAATCAAATACTCTTGAATGTTGCACATAAGTTCTCACAAAGGAATCTAAGCATATAATAACTGAGAAATATCACTATCTAAAGTAGAAAATATATTGGATTTAGCATTAGTCATTTTACCAGAGATGTCCACATGTCGATGACTGAGCTTATCAACATGGTGTTGTGATTGGATCCCAAAAAAGTTTTTGTGCAACATCTGAGTCTGCCAATCCTACAACTCGTGCATAAAAGATTCTCTAACTTGAATGAATGATTCAAAGGTAGACACAAACTAAAAAAAAGTGATAGAGGAATCACATGTGGGGGGTTTGTAAGAATTCATAGTGGTGAATTCAAGGAGCACACCATTCCATATCATATCCACTTGGGATTTCTAGTTGATCAACCCATGCGAATAGTTGTGGCCTAGTTGATTGTAGTAGTGAGGTTAGCTTGATAAATCTCTAAGAGATCACATAAATCATTTGACTCCTCCTTGATATCCTAACCTTTCAATTCGATATGGTTGACTTGTTGGATACTCACCCAATATTGCATAAGCTAGGCTACTAACTTTGGAAGTTTCATGTGATCTAACATAAAACTAAAACCCATAACTTGGGAGTAAAGGGTGGGGTAGCAGTCTTCAATAAAATTAATAGTTTTTCTAAGTACACTTCATAGGTTAGAGTTATCCTACTAAAATTAGGACACCCTATGTTGAAAAGAAACAACATTCTACATCATGGAATACTAAAAAGTGGAAACACCCTCCAACTGATTAACCAAAAAAATATTAGAAACATCAAGAGATACTTTAGTGGTGGGTGGGGGCATAATAGAGACAATAGTGGAGGTTATGATAGGAAGGCATTGCAATTGAGTGAGGGGGAATGAAAAAATGGTGTGATAGGAGGGTACAAAAGGAACATCCATGAAGGCTACGTGTTGGAAATTAGATGTCATAACAAGATTGGGTTTTGGCAAGGCTTGACCTAAGGTGGGGAGAGGTCAAGAAGTGAAAGAGGTAAAAAGTGGAGTTGTAGATGATGGTTGTGGAGGAATGGTCTATGTGACCTTAACCTACTTTGAAAAAGTGGGGGAATCTATAGGCAACATGGGCATAGAATTGATCTACGTGATTTTTAGTGGAGTTTGAGGAGTGAGAGGCGTAAATCATATGGTGGATGCATCCCCATCTTTCATGGCCTCCTAAGTGTGTGTAGTTAGAGCATCCAGATGTGCCAGTGTCTCCTCTATAGAAATATTATGCTTAACCTCATCAGTGTCTTGATTCCTTCCCAAATCAATAGTGTCCTATGCATGTACTTCCTTGGCCTTAGAAAAGTTCTATTATTGGGCATCTATGTCTATAATCCACATGGACTAAATGGGGATATCCATCGGCACATGAATAATTTGCACAGTTGGTTGGGAAATTTCCTCCATGGTTACTCATTTTTGTAACTTAATAATAGGTTGTGATTCTACTAATTTTATGGGCACCTCAGTCTATTATGGTTGCTATGCTTCCAAAGCATTTCATTTTTCCATTTCCTTTTATTATTATTTTTCTTCCTTTCTTCTTTTGTGCTTGGTAGCTCATTATTTTTCTTTTTTGGTGGCCTATTTTTCCTCTAGAATTTGGGCATCCAACACCACCTATTTAGTATCAATAAGGGGTTCATCTAATTGTGATGAAGAAGAAATCAAAATAGATTTGTGCACCATTTCTCATGACACATGTCCCTTATAGTTATAAAAGTTAGGTACATCCTCAGGAAATGATGGTGTTATTCCTCCTAAAGGTATAGGATTTGTTAAAAGTTTTTGGGATGTGGGTATAACAACTTGCTCTTCCTCCTCTTTAGTAGGTTTATATCCACACATCATGTGATGCCTTTACTGGAGTGATTATGGTAGACTCTTAGCAAGAGGATCAATTTTATAGGCATGAGAGGACTTGCTGAAGCTAATTTATATCATAATTTTTTCTTAGAGATATTATAGATTGGATTCCTCACCCATAGTATCCATAATAATAGACTCTGAATAAGATGGAAATTCTACCCATAAGTTTTGGGTCACCTGCTTGTAGACTTGTACTCTATACACTACTTTCTAAAAGAAAAACTCTTTCTCTTCTTCCCTATCATATAAATCACTAGCCATATCTATGAACATAATCTTATAAACCTCATGTTCATCTATTTAAATATTTTACCACTCACATTTTATAGCAATTTGAGACACATATGGTTCATCTATCCATGTCTTCTGACTACGAGTCTTTCTTCATGGAGGAAAAGGTGATCAATGAGTTGTAGGAGATTTTTGATTTCCTCAATCTAATGGAGAAGATGTTATCAAGGAAGTTTGTGTGGTGTCCACAAAAATGGGAACTTCAAGGGGAATTGTATGTAAAGGGGTCACTCTGTATACAGCCAAAGTTTTCTACTAGGTGACTTCTTTTTATGCTATATGCATATCGATAAAGAAGGGCAAAGGTGAAAATAGAGCCTTTGGAATCTCATGAATATGGAAAAAAAATTCTTGTTGAAGCTTCACAACCACCACATGTTGGCATAGAAATTACATCATAGGTGATGGTATTATTAGGTTACTAAGCACCAATTCCATGAGTTCATCCCACCATGCACTGAATAGTTGTTGATGCACAAGGTAGATAATTTCACTATATTTCCAAATGAGGTTTTAAAATGTAATGTCTGGCTATTAATATACATTTGGATTTATAACACCATCGAGAGACTTCCACTATGTAAATATGATCAATAACACAAAAAACTAATATTGAAAAGTTTGTTTTGTAGACATGATGAGTTTTGTAATATTTATTATAAGCTCAGACACCATAAATTATGGCCAATTAAATTATTTCCCTTGTAAGACCATGTGATGTAAAATATCAATGACCCCTTTGCTAGCCTCCTTCATGGATTTTATGGTTTTATAAAAACATGTAGTAATACACTCTACTAAGATGTGGACAACTTCATTTGGGATGTCATCCAAAGGAATTTTGTGATTTTTGTGGTTATAGGCCTCCTTAATCATAGGTAGAATTAGAGGAGATTTTGATTTGTAAGGAACCAAAGAGAATCCACATGCTACCATGCCTATGGACCTTACCATCGTATCCTCATTCACATATATAGTGATGTGTACATATAAATAGATTTTCCCATCATTATACCTTCCCAATAGAAGTCCCATGATTCCACTCAGTTAGTTGAATGTAGGTAGCCAAATTAGGCACTCCTCATCAGTGTTTAAGAACTTATATAGTGGTGAAATTTTCAAAGGTTTTACATCCAAGGCTACTATGACAGAAAATAGTCTTTCTTCAGTGCATTTAAGAGAAGGATATGCCTCAGGATTTGAATTTTTTTATGTATGTTTATACTAAACCTAATGTCTTTTAATTTTATAGTGTAGATAATTTAGATGAATTATGGTTGTGAATTGGTATCCATCATTAATATATCTATGTTTTGGTTAATCTCTTTAGAATAAAAGAGTACAAAGTGGTGCGAGAGACGTGGAAGGATGCTCACTAAATTGATTGAAAATAGCTAAGTGTGAAATGGTGATTCAATTGGTAATGGGGGATACATATAGGTCTTAAAACACCTAGTGTTATCCTTTAGATTTAAATATGCCAAATTACCTTAGGATCTTCTTTTGAAAAACATTAGTAACTAAACTTTATAATTGATTAGCTAACACACTTTTTGTTGATGTGGCATACTTTTATGGTGGTCAAGGGAAGTGATGTGACCCACTAAATTTGTGAATTGATTATTCCATTTTTTGATGTAGATCATGATGATAATTTAGGATCTATGTTTCTTATCTCACATGAATGGGTATTAACACCCATCCCTTAGCTAGTAGTCATCATCAAGATCTTTGTCATACAGGGCTTTCTGAGACTTAATTATCTTTCCTTGCCACCTATTTTAATCATGGTATAAACGTTTTCCTCATAATTATGCACAATGCCTCTTGCTTATGGGATACTGGAACTAATTTATTTACATGTACTATTAAACTACACACACAACATAACAAAACCAAAGCCAATCCACACATCATGAATGTAAATGAATATTATGTTAAATTGGTGAAAAAGAGCACCTATTCTATCTTGGGTACACAATGTATTGGTGGTAAGGTTTTAGCCTACTTCCATTCACCTTTATAGGAAAAATAATACCTTATAAATCTTGTAGAACCTTTTTTTCTAACTATGGTAATGCATGAATAATATATGGTCCATTCCAATGGATGTTCAATTTTCCTAAAAAATCTCAAATTCGACTATGATACAACAAGATAGGCTAATCTATTTGAAATTCTTTAGTGCACATATTATTTTTATGTCAAGATTTCTATGTATGCTTATTTACCTCTTATGTCCAGGGTGCTCTATGGTAGTCTTCATCCATTCTGTTTAGGTCTAAAAACCTACTCCCTAAAGATTCTTGATCTCCCATACACATAATGATTGTGATCTATAGGCTAGGTACAACATACTCTAAGGACATTATTGATTCTATACTATAGACTAGTCAAAATGGGGCAAACCTTAAGGCATGTTTTTAATGTATGTGATATGACCATAAGGCTATAATAAGTCTATCCTTCAGTCATATCATTGAACATTAAAAACTTTTATAAGCATCTTACCTAAGACTTTGTGTGCAACCTCTACCTAAACTTTCGCTTAAGGGTGGTAGGTTTTAATTTTAATATGTGATATGAGGAATTAATTAGTAAGAGTTTATATGGTTTTATTCAAAAAATGTGTACCTCTATCTCTTACCATCTTGATTGGACACCCCAAACCTGGTGATTATGTTCTCATATAAGAACTTCACTGTATCCTTTGCACCATAGCTAGTTATCATAGTAGCTTTGACCTACTTGGTAAAATAGTTGGTCATAGTGATTATATAACATGTATGACTATGTTTGTTAGGTGGATTGATAGGTCTAACAAAATTAATCCCCTATTGTTCTTGTAAGCATTAGTTGGAGTGGCATTTTATCTCAATGGTTTGGCTTTCCCATCCTTTGACAAACATCACACTGTTGTGAAATTTGATGTGCATCCTAAAATAAATAAGGCTACCATAGGCCAATTTTTAAAAAAATTCTTGTTGTATCATCTCTAGTGAATTGATTGGTGTAGTCTATAATTGAACCATTTGTGGGAGAGTTTCTTAGGCTTTCTCACTCCTATCTACAAGCATTGGGACAACCTTAGGCTATGGGTATCTTGTAGTGAGGTTGAACCTCTAGGATTTTTTATGAGGCTAGGAGTGAGAGAGCTTGAGAAACTCTCCCACAAAGGGTATAATTTTAGACTAAACTAGTTTTTGACATGCCCAATGGGACCACTTCCAAGAAAGATTGGTCAATTTTGATGTTGGTTTGATCAATTTTCAATGGTTATAGCTTTCATCTTTCAGTATCTGGTGACTCTGAAGAACACTCATCACTCTAGTGGTAGAATAGTAACTATATTTCATGCCAAAGGTGACTACAAGATTAGCTTCTAGACGTATTCCTTTTGAATTTGTTAAATTACCTTTAAAATTATTAAGAAGGTTAAGGTTCACCCATACTCACCCATACGTAAGAAACTATTTTCCTAAACCGATTGTGAGGTATAGCTATGCAAGAAGACCTTTGTTAGCCCCTTTTGTTACCATGATTCCCCAAAGAGATGTTTTAGGTTTTAACAGCCAAAGTCTTTTGAATTTGCCATAATATGATCCTATGCTAGTAGCATCCCTCAAAAGCATCCCATATTTCATAGGAGACCAAGCCATAAATCCTATTGAACATATCACAAACATAGCAAATTTCTACAATATGCATAATATCACAATAGAAAATGTAGCTATCAGACTATTGGTTGTATCCTTTAAGGGAAAGGCTTTATATTGGTATAGAGGTTTAGCTCCTAACTCTATTCAATCATGGGATCAACTAGGAATAGCCTTATGTAAGAGATTTGCATATGAGAGTGATCATTTATCACTAGTAGAATAGTTGACCACAATCAAGAGAGATCCTCATGAAGTTATGCAAGACTTCAACACAAGATTCCAAAAAGCTTGGGATAGAATTCTAGCCACTGTTAGACCATCCCATAACTTTGCATTCTTATACTATTTTAAGGATATAAATAGTGACATAGTAGTAATGATCCAATCCATGGGATGAGATATATTAATAGATGCTTACGAGGTGGCTATCAAAACTAAAAATTATCTAGTTCAAGCTGACAAGCTTACTCCTAGGCCCCCATTGCCTTTTTTCACTAAGATCAAACCACCTCCTATAGTTATTCCCCCACTTGACATTATTATTCCAACACCAATGATTATTGTTATACCTTCACCCAAGCAAGATAAGGCCTCCACTAGTTGATCTATTGGCTCCCAAGAGCAAAATAACTACTTAGAACTTAAGAACATGCTCTAATCCTTGGGCAATGGTGTGGTCAATGTCAAAAGACAACAAACTCAGTTCAATAAAAATTATCAAGCTCCATATCAGCCTCAAAAATAGTCTTATCAAGAAAATAGGCCACCTTACAGAGGAAATTTCCAAGGACAAGGTCAAGGATAGGGGCAACCTAACTATACTATAAAAAATAACTATAATTCAAGTGTTGCAGGCTCTTCCAACTCCTTGGTTCTAATTCAAAACAACATGGTTCAAGAAGCTCAAGGGACCATGCCTTGGAACCAGTATTTTGGGCAATCTATTGTCCCAACTAATGGTTCTAACCAAGCATTTAATGACCAATGGTGGAAGGCTATTATTTATGGATATAATCAAGCCTTAATGGCTCAAAACATGAAAACTCCCATGATGACAAAGTTAGAGAAATATCCACAAGAATAAGGATCAGATCAGGTACCAAACCAACTAGATGCTATAATGGTCATCAGTGAGCAAGAAGAGTGTTATGCATCCAATCAACAACCCAACTCTAGTCAAGCTCATGTCCCAATCACAACAAATAAAAGATTCAAAAGAAGGAATATGGGTGACAACTAGGGAGAATTCAAGGAATATCCTACCACCACTCCATTATCTAATCCTAATGAGCTTTATATCACTCCAAAGGTCTTGACACCTCCACAAAGCTCATAGATTCAACAAAAATAGTAGTGGATCCCAAAGCACAAGCAAAGGTTAGTAGTACACTAATCAACATTATTAAACAAATGAAGAAATCCAATGTGAGTGTATCAATGTGGGACATGCTTTCCATGCCCGATCAATTGGATATCCTTCAAGAAGGTTTGTCGAAGATAGGTGTTGCAATAACTATAGGTAAATAACCAAGCAAAGAAGCTAAGGTCCTCACTAATACAACCAAGGGAGATATGGGAGAAAGGTCAAGTAATGTGGTTAAACCTCTTCCCTTCTGCATTTTGTTAATCATTGGTGATTCATTGGTGCATAATTATTTGGTAGATAGTAAAACTAACACTTTGGTAATGCCAAAGTCTATAGATGATTAGCTGAACCTTAAATATGAGATGCATACTAAGGGAGTTATGTAGTTTGATAGTTCTTTTGTAAATCCATCTGGTATCATCAAGGATTTGAATATGAACCTACATGTTTGTCCTAGTGTTTCAATATTTCAAGATGTATTGATCCTTAATATAACTCACTTTGCATTATGCCTTTATAGAGAATTCATAGCAAAGACAAGAGGTTATCTCTCAGTATATTGGTCATACATAGAATTTAGAATGAGGTATCAAATGAAGGTATCAATCAAGGTTGAGCCCATAGCACAATTTCACATTGATCCCCATTAATTAGATAACACAAACCTGAATTGCACTATTCTTAATGAAGACAAATTTGTAACTAGTCAAGAGCTGAATACTCATCTTGAGGAGATTCCAGACTTGTTCTTAGATGAGCTATGAGGGGATAACCAATTTCTCAACCCTTTGGAGGATGTTGAAGAAAGAGACATGGGTGTTTATCTTCTATATGAAGAAAATCAACCCATGCCTTCCCTTATTAGACCTAAATAAGATCTCAATGGTATGTGGAAGTTATTATTTAATGGCTCAAAGAGCAAAAATGGAGTAGGTGCAGGGGCAATGTTGGTTTCCCCTTTAGGAAATAAGCATTTCTCTTCTTATAGGTTCCATTTTAATTGCTCTTCTAATACAATAGAATATGAAGGCTTGATTCATGGTCTCTAATGGGCCAATAAGAGAGGAATCAAAATGTTGCAAGCATATGGATACAATGAGCTTATAGTGAACCAAGTCAAAGGCTTGAAAATTACAAAGAATCCTTTGATGAGGTCTTACAAAAATGGAGTGTGGGACCTAATTGAAGATTTTGAAGCCTTTAACATCCAAGCAGTGTTAAGGAACTAGAATCAACATGCTGACAAGTTGGTAGCTATGGGATCTCAATTCAACATCCTAAGTAAACTAAAAGAGGCCAAGGTTTAGCCACACATTAAGGTGGTGGTGAGGCCATTAGTGCTAGATAATGAAGTCCATTGGTAATTTTTTTAAATGACAAAAAAATTAATTATTTTTTATAGCAAGTAGCTAAGTTCTCCTCCACCAATCATGAGAAGTTTCAACAATAATATGGGGAGCAAATTATTTGATTAAAATCTAACAAGCTTCCTAAAGGACTAGTCACACTTGAGGGCCTTTTCCATGAGGGAGACCATATGAGGAAAAAAGGTGGTAATGTCAACCAATGAAGAGAACTATGAAAGAGTTCTCATCTTCAAAGAGAAACTTCTCAAGCTTAAGAAGGTAAGCAACAAGGTTGAGCATGCTTTCATATCACTTTGCCAGGAATACGTAGACATCTTTGCTTGGGAATATAGTGATTTGAAAGGTTTTGACCCAAATTTAACCCATCATACCATAGAGTTGGAGGCTAATGCTAAGCTTATGAGGCAAAAGTAGAGGCATTTCAACCCCAAAATAGAAGAGCTTATGAGGAAAGAGATAACCAAGTTGATTGAATCCAAGATTAGCTTTCCCATCAAACACTCATCATGGGTAGCCAATTTGGTGCCTATAAGGAAGAAGAGTGGGGAGATTAGGTTTTGTGTTGAAATTAAAGATTTGAACAAAGTCTCCTTGAAGGATAATTACCCTCTACCATCCATGGAGTAACATATTCAAATAGTTATAGGGTTAGAACATTTTTCTCTTTTGGATGGGTATTCAAGTTATAACCAAGTATTGGTAAAAGATGAAAATTAGTACAAGACTGCCTTCACCACCAAATGGGGCACATATACATACCAAAAGATGAATTTTGGATTATCAAATGTTAGAGACACTTTTCAAAGAGAAATGGACATGGCTTTCTAAGGATTGTTGAATCAAATGGTACTGGTCTACTTGGATGACATCATGGTTTTCTCCAAGAATGCCAATGAACACATGGACCACTTAAGGCTTATCTTTGAAAGATGTAGGGAGTATGGGATCTCATTAAATCCCAAGAAGTGTGTGTTTTCCATACATGAAGGTAAGCTATTGGGCCACATCATTTCAAAAGAAGGGATGTCTATTGACCTTGAAAGGGTAGATGTCATCTTAGCACTCTCTCTCCCTAAGCATAAAAAAGGAGTTTAGAGCTTCCTTGGCAAAATAAATTTTGTAAGAAGGTTCATATAGGGTTTTGGAAGCTTGGTCAAGCCTATTACTACCATGTTAAAAAAGAGTCAAGTTTTGTCTTGGCCAAGAGAAGGAAAAGATGCTTTTGAATCCATCAAACATGCCATTGCCAAAGCACCCTCACTCGTAAATCTTGATTTTTCCAAGGATTTCATGTTATACACCTTTGCCAATGTTGAAAACTTGTCAACTATGCTGATACAAAAGAATGGTGAGGGAATGGAATAACCAATTGCCTTTTTTAGTCAAGGGTTAGAAGGATATGATGTGAGGTACACTTTTATAGAGAAGTAGATCCTTGTAGTAGTGAGGAGTCTTAAGAAGTTCAAACCAATACTCTCCAACAACAAGATTTATTTCATGGTAACCCATCCTAGAGTTAGGTATTTCCTCCTTAGCAAAGATCTAAATGAGAAAAGAATTGGCTAGACCACCAAAATCATGGAGTTTGATGTGAAAATCAAAATTACCAAGTTGGTCAGAGGTAGAGGTTTGTGTGAGCACATAGTGGAAGATATTCAAAAAGATAAAGGAATTTCCATGGTGATTTAAGAGAACTCACAGGTAGAGGCACCTCTACTTCATAAGAGTTGGATCCATGATATGGCACATTTTTTGCTAATAGGATAATGCCCCCAAGGTCTAGACAAGGTGAGAAGAAGGTATTTCAAACTTTAGTCCATACCTTATGCATTGGTTGATGGGGTTTTATTCATTAATGACATCAATGGAGTGCTCCTAAGGTGCATAGATGATGACCAAGTGACAAATATCTTGGAGCAATTCCATAATGGGCTTGCAAGAGGCCATTTTACTCTAAGGACTACAACATCAAAGATAATGAGGGCTAGTTATTACTAGCCCAACCTCTTCAAAGATGCTTATGCATGGGTAATAAAGTGTCAAAAATGTGCCCTCTTTATGAGTAAACAAAGGTTAAAATATTTTCCTCTCAACCTGATTCAAGTAGAGAAACCATTCATATAGTGGAGTTTGGATTTCATAGGAGTGATCAACCCTCCATCAAGTGTGGGGCATAAGTGGGTGCTTACTATTATGATCTAATAATTTGACTCAAGAGAGGATGGTTAGTATTGTGTTAGTTTTAAAATGAAAACAAAATGAAATAAACATGCTAACTAGTACAACATATCTAGGCTTAGACACTAGGGAGAGCTTAGTTAATAATCATGAATAAAAAACACAAATAAAATGCAAAAGAAACCTTCTTTTACCTTCCTTGGATGCTCCAAAATACTTGTTGTAGTGGCTTGTTTGGCTTGTGCTCATGAAGTCTTCATCAAAGGAGGCTTGGATATCTCCTCTTCTCCTTGGCACCTTGTGGCTTGTGGATTGGATTGGCTTGGAATCAATTTGGCATGATAACACTAATTGTAATGGCTTCTTGAAGATATTTGTGGATTATAAATTTGCACCAAAATAGCGTTTTGAAGATATTTGAGCATAATAACTTTGCACCAAAATAGATTTTTGAAGATATTTGAGCATAATAACTTTGCACCAAAATAGCTTTGTGTTGGTTAATAGATTTTTCCACTTCTAAAAAAAAAATGTTCTAAATCTTAATCCCTTTCTTTGAGAACAAATGAGTTAAACAAAAAATGAGTGAAATATCAAGGATAATTCCTCTCTGAATTAAGGTACAACTCCCTTTAAAATTCTCAATGAATTCAAACTATTTTAATCATTTGGACACACTTTTAACTAGGAATTATTTAAGGAAAACTAACATTCATACATCACCATGATATGAATGTGGTATATTTTTTTTATATAACATAATTTAGTAATAGAACACACAAATTCTATTCTCAATAATAATCAGACATAAACATGTATATTATTGAACTAGCAAAAGATAAAACACATATGATAAGTTATCCAATGAAAGAATAATTACAACTTGAAAGGAAAGTTCACATAGAAACCTAATTTCCAATACTTAAATGCACAGATTTAAGTATACAATAATTATTTCTTATTTTCACTCACAGATGAAAGTTCTTCAAACAATTATCACATATATTGTAAAACAAAAGAAGTTCAGGTTTTAAAATTCTCTTATTATCTTCCTTTTCTATCTTCTCTCATAGTTTTTAACAAATCAAAACATATATATAGTTACCCTAAATAAATGTTCTTTTAAACCTAGAGTTAAAACAAACTCTAACCCATATGAGATTTAGTTTCATACAATCCCATCAAAAGACAAAGTTTAAAAAAAAATTAATAATAATTCTAACTGAATAACTGAATGAAGATATTGCATAAGTAATATCAAGACTAGGGAAGTGGATTAGAATCTCTAGATTTACTTTATTCCACTGAAGAGACATGTTGTGCCTTCCATTCTTGATGTACAGTAACAAATTCCTATATTTTTGAGAAGTTGGGGATGCCAATGTGTTTAACCCATGCTTTCCAAACATCTTTCTATCTCCAAATATTTTCCACTTTTTCCATGTGTTTTGGGAGTGCAACAACATAGAGGTGAAGAAGTAATTCTACTTTTAAAATCAAGATAAATCCTCAATCAATAGATTGTCATTTTATTTAACGAAACTAATCTTCTCTCTGAAAGATTGAACCATAGTATTGATATCCTTTTCTGGATCCCCATCATATTTTATATATTTCACATTAATACATTGTAAGTCATGCTATAAGGATTGAGTGAACTCAGTTATTTCTTTAATCATTTTTGTAAATTCAATTCATCCTTGTCAGGATACTGAGTTTCTCCATTTGATATTTCTCTTGCTTACATAGAATATATTATCATTCAGACTTTTTAAATTTTTTTCTGATAAAAACTTCATTACCCCATACTTTTGAACATCACCAATTTGATTTATCACATTCATCCATTTTCCTTCCTCTTTTTCATATGAAACATTCTATGTTTTCAAATCTTCGATGACAACCATAGTCCTATCATATATATTTTTCAATTTCTTAATATATTCCATCCCTTTCTAGATAATGCCATCCAACCAATTATCAAACACCTTAGTTACCATTTTATTTCTATGTATCTAATCTAACATTTTCTGGTTGACCAAAGATTTTGGGTCAAAAGATAGAGGTAGTTTGGAAATAGGTTGTGGATTTGGATTATAAATGGCATCGATATAATCTACTATTGATTGTAAGGTCTATTTCAACTCCCTCTTATCTTTTTCATCCTTCTAGGTATGGCTGACTATCATTTTGGTAGATGCTTCAAGATGGTGAACATCTGTAGAAAATGATGCAATCCCAAGATCTATTTTTTTATTGTGAAATCTTGAATTATGTGATCTTGAACTTCCTTATCAATTGTTAGCTGGGCTATTTATGCACTCCAGTTCCCTCTATTAGGGTCAATGTCCATCCTAGATGTTGTTTTCAGCTTCTTAGATTTATGACTCTTTCCTAGACACTTGCTAACCATGTCCTCCAATGGCAATGAAAATGGAACTATTTTTCTTTTATCACTGATTGAACTTTCCAACCATTTGGGTGTAAAGACTAGTTTTTCCTTACTAGGATTCAATTATTCAAAAGGCACATTTGATATCACCATCGGATCAAAAAAATCTAAAACAACCTCTATTTTTTGATTTGTACTAATATCCTCTACCATTGGTAGATCAAACCCTTTATCACTTGTTGCTTCTCTCAAATCCTCTTCAGAGTTTAAGTCAACAACTATTATTTTATAAATCTCCTATTTCTTCTTACTTTTAGTCCTTAGTCTGGTAGTACAAGAAGGTAGAATATTTGCAAGGGTTTTTTGGACTTTTTGATAATATAAACCTTTTTAATTTTTGGCTTGAGAGTACCTACATCACAAATAGTAATAAGCTGATTAGAAGAGCTTATTGGAGATGGTGATTCATCAATTGGTGCACATCATTGGGAATCTTCATTTTAAACTTCTTTTAGTCTATAATCCTTTAACCATTTCTCAATTATCCTTATCACTATGAGAGTTTTTAATTAAATCTAATCCTCTTCATCTTTATTCTAATCAACTTCTAGAATAGGTAGCTATTTTACTTGCTCAAAATTAGGATCAACCACCTGTTCTTCATCATCAATTATTCTAGAGATATTCATACTCAGATTGAGTGTAACTATTTTCCCCAAGGATAACTTGCACCAAAGATTTCTTCTAACTTTAAATTCATCTAAACAATCCTCCTAATAGTATTTAATCTAGGGAATGTGTGAAAATCTTGTTCCAAAATCTAGATTGTCCCTAGCAAAACCTCTGCCATCAAACTAGGGTTTAGCATTATAGTACTAAAAATTAATTTTTTTAGGTCTACCCCTAAATTTAAGGTGTCAAAAATTGACTATCATGAATAGTGTCCCAATTCGATGGGAAAAGAAATACAAGATTTTTTCTTCATTAGAAATTTCTTATGTACATGGGTTAGCTACTTGTAAACTTCTATCAATACAAAGTGGTCAAAAACATATCCAGGTAGCTTCACTAGTTCACTGCCAAAACCACCAACTCTGATATAATTAAATTTTGAAAATTGAATGAATAAACTACCATAAAATATTGATCAGTTGCATGGCTTCATTAGATATTTTGTTATTAACATTGCCTACCAATTAATTATTCATTTTATCAGTAAAAACATCATTAACCCTTGCATAGTTTTCATAACAATTTTGCATCTGCAAATATGGGTAATAATCATAAATTTTTCTATTTTTAACTAAGGATGCATTAGGAAACCCTCTCCATTCTCTTGTAGATGCTAAGCAGTAAAAGAGATATGAAGACATATAAAAATCCTTATTCTCAAAATAATTACTCAGACCCAGATGCAAACATTCAGCTATGATTTCCACCCAATCCAAATACTATTATCCTTGGAGGATCACTTGAATGAAGAAGTAAATCCAGTCCTCCCAATAAAATTCTTGAGAACTACCTTTCACCCTATGTAGTAATACCATGATGTCTTTAATTTATGGTATCATATGTTCTCTAGTTAATGCTATGGGTAGTCTTGAACCTCATTTTTGAAATTTTAGTAACCAATTTCTAGCAATTACATTCTTATAGATTATTTTCTTTAATGAAAAATGAGCATAAGAGGAAGTAATATCAAGGTCAGAGTATGGCTCTTTGGGTAGAATTTTCATCACAACCATTAGGGTTTGTCTATTAACATGCAGTAATGCATTACCATCCATAGTTTTGATACACCTATTTTGATGGTCATATCTATTCATGTATTCCAAAACTAATTCAAGACATTTTACCACCATGGAAAAATCCATAGCTTCAATTAAACCACTTTCCACTATTTTCTCCATCATAGGGTTTGACATAGGATTTTTAACCTTCTCTTTAAAATCTTCTAAATCATATTGAACTAAAGAAGTATCCCTGAATTCAGGAAGAGAACAAACAAGACTAGGGCCATGTTCGTAACCAAGACAAGTAGATTTCATGGATACAGATTGGAGGATATAATGAAAAATGCTTATAACTTCTTAAATAATAATGTAAACTCAAAAATGATTCTCTATTCCAACAAAATAATAAAATCAGCTTATAGGAAAAGTTGAACTCACCTTCAATGGATCAGAAATTACTGTGAAACTGTGTAATAAAAATCTTATACCTCTAGGACTACTTTCCTTTGCATGAACTTGTGTGTTTAATATTAAATATGGCTTGTCCTTTCTTGATAAAGGCATGAAATCAAGTCGAATAATTACTAAATTAATTAACTTGTGCTGAACTTGCTTGATAGGATGTAAATTCTAATAGGTGCATTAATTGTAAGAAGTTATCACACATGACCTTAATGTGTAATGATTAATCATAACCTTTCAAAATTAGAACTTTCCATTTCATATAATATTCTAGATATATTTCCCTTTAAATGATTAACTTTTTTTTAAAAAAAATCTCTTGCAAATTTTGACTTTAAAAGGCTTCGGGAAAGGTGGGACTAAAGTCATGAAATATTGAATCTTTGAACTGTTAAACCTTTGAACTCTTGAAATGAGGTTCAATGAGAATTTTAAAGATACAAATTGAGTTACATAAAGGACTAATATTTCAAGAATTTTGAGAAATATTGAAATATTGAACTCTTGAACTTTGAAAAGGGTTCAAGTTCAAAGGTTCAATTCTTTAGTAATTTTTCATATATGAAGACAAATGAATAAAATTTCAAAACAAAGAGCTGACTTAAAAAATAAACATATGACCAATAAGGTAAGATGGTGGGTCGACTTTTACTTAGGGAAAGTTCACAAAAAAAAAAGAAAAAGGGTGAATTAAAAGGTAACATTGGCTCTGATTGGGGACTACATTTTATGACAAAATGCAAACAGCTCAGAAACTCTAGTTACACACAAACTGAAACACCAAGAAGGAAGAAAAAGAAACAAGGCAAACCCAAAAATGGAAAAGGAAAACAATACACATGACAACAAAGGAAATACTATGTACAAAATAAGGGACACCTATTTTACAATCGATACAATTTAAGGTCATGTCTGTTATAAGACAGGGGTAGAAGAATTCCATCTGGTTATTCCAATTTGAAAGAATTAGGGATGAATACCTAATGAATTTTGAAATGGCCTTTCCAAAGTGAATCAAATTTTCCATGTGCTCCTTTAGGTTCTCTCCTTTTATCCCACAGTGGCACTTCATCTCCTTTCATGAATTTTTTGGGCCTTGATTTTTGATCAAAAATATTCTTAACCCTAGCTTAATGAGTGGTTATCTGATCAGCCAATTCATTCCTTTCCTCCTCAATCTTGGTTAAGTACATAACTCTTTTTTCTAGGGAATATTGAAAATATTGATCTTTAATGACATTTTGTAATTTGGCTACAAATAATTCTATGGGTAATGATAATTGAGCTCCTATTCCATAAACCAGTTCAAAAGGTGCCATTCTTATTGCCCTTTTTGGAATTACCCTGTCATCCCAGAGTGCTTCATATAAACTCTTATGCCAATCTTTAGGATTATCACTCACCAATTTCCTCTTGATGGCTATTAGATTTTTATTACTGGACTCAGCTTATCTATTCCCTTGAGGGTAATAATCTGATAAGTGAGAAAGAGAGATACTATGCTCAAAACAAAAAGAAGTAAGTTTAATTGAATAAAATATGGTAGTGTTATCTGCCACAAGTTTTTGAGGAACACCAAAATGTACCAATATATTTTATTTGAGAAAATTACATATTACTTCTAAAGTGGTTCTCTTCATAGGGACTACTTCAACACATTTTTAAAAATAGTCAGTTACTATAAGAATGTGTGTGTTTGTGTGTGTGTGTGTGTGTGTGTGTGTGTGTGTGTGTGTGTTTGGCACTTGAAGAATGTGAGAGAGGCCCAATAAATTTGAATCCCCATTGTTTCAAATGTTCTCTAATAATGATAGGCCTCAAAGGCAATCCTGAAAGTTATGGCTTTCCTAAAAAAAATTTGCATTTTTCATAGTTAGCTACCCATTTGTATGCATATTTAAACATACCTGGTCAATTATAACAATTTATAAGGATTTTGAAATTTGTGATCGAAGAAGAGAAGTGTCCACCAGAGGCTTCATTATGAAAAACTTCCAAAAGTTTGTGTTGTTCTTTATCTACACATCTCAAAAAGGTTCCATCCAGTCCCTTTTTGTATAAGACATCACCCCAAATGACATATTTTGATGCTTTTAACTTCAAATTCCTTTTCTCCTTCAGGGATAAGTGACTAGGATAATCTCCATAAGTAAGATAATGTGCCACATTCAAGAACCATGGATCTTGTAAACTCACCAATAAGACAGTGGGAAGTTCTTCCTCTTCTTCTACTTTACTTTTAGTAATCAATTTGCATAGGCCTTGACCTCTAACTAATTTATTTGGCCTAATCTCCAATTCATATTCTTGAATATTAGCGACCCATGTTGCTCTTTAATTCATCCCAACATCTTGTTGAGTCAGAATGATTTTTACAGCTAAACTAGGGACAAATACAATTAAATGAGAGTGTAGTATATAATATTTGAACTGTTTAATAGCCTTTATCATAGTGAAATCTTACTTCTTAATTAAAGAATATTTAATTTCATGTTTCTTAAGATGAACACTCATAAAGGCTATTGGGTTTTCTTCATTCAATTCATTTTTCTATAGCAAAATACTAGACAAGGTATGTTCTAAAGCATAACAATAAATAATAAAATCTTTTTGGAAATCAAGGTTTACCAAAGTAGGTATTTGTGTAATTGATTCTTTAATATCTTCAAATTCTTTCTTAGCAACTTCATTCCATTTGAATGCTTGTTTTTTGCTCATCATTCCCACAATATGCTTCATAATTTTAGGAAAATCAGGAATGAACCTTGTTAGGAAGTTAATCTGGCCAAAGAAAGATTTAAATCCAATCCTATTAGAAGGAATACTTAGCTATTGTATTGCTCTAACCCTTTCTAGATCAATATTGATTCCATCCTTTGAAACTAGATGTCCTAACAATTAGATGTCCTCTCTTTTTCTAAAGAAAAAAGTTAAATCATCAAGATAAATGATAATAATTTTATCTTTAAGTTATCTAAAAGATGAATTCATCACCTATTGGAAATTTATACCAACTTTAATTAAACTAAAGGGCATATGGTTATAAGTAAAATTTCCCCAGGGTGTAGTAAAAGTAGTTTTATGTTGATTAGTTGTAGCTACATTAATTAGATTATAACTTGAGAATCTAACATGGACATCATCTCTGATCTAGCAACTATTTACAAAATGTGATCCATCACAAGTAAAGGATAATTATCTTTTAAATTGGCTTGGTTTAGATTCCTAAAATCAACACAAATTCTTATTTCTCCATTTTTTTGTGTATTGGGATAATATTTTCCACCCAGGTGGAGTGATGAATCAGATAAATAATCCTAGCTTTCAACATTTTGTCAATCTCTTTAAAGATAGCTTCAAAAACTTTTGGGTTATAGTTTCTCAACTTTTGCCTGAATGGAATTGAATTTGTTTTTAAAGGAATATGATGTTGAAATTTCCCACCCCTAAAATCTTTCAGGTCATCGTAACACCAAGCAAAGACATCCTTATACCTAATCAACCGATTAATCAATTTATTTTTCTCCTTTGGTGAGAAACAACTACCAATGGAAATCCATTTAGGATCAATCTTACTCATAATATTTATCTTTTCATAATCTCCTATTTTGTCAGGGTTCAAAGCAAGTTTATATTTGGTATATTCATCTCATTAAGTGAATAAATGTTCCAGAGAGACTAGTCATCTAGGTATTTTGTTTCCCTTTAACTAAATTACGTCATCCTTTGAATTTATCCCAAATCAAGACTAAATTATTTACATTCTAATTTGAAACCTTCAAAATAAGTCCCCAAAAACATTTTAACATTCTCCAAGAAGTTTTTGATCTACTTATCATTTTTAAAAACTTGTCAATTCTCAGCATTATCTGGGACATTAGGATGATAGATCAATTATATTCTATATGAATCCTTTTTGAAATCAGGGTGTGGGAGAAGAAGGGAAGCTGACACTGCTAGAGAATCTACTCATGTATTCTGATCTCTAGGAATTGCCTCAATAGAAAAGGTATCAAAATGTTCTATCTCATCCCAAACCCTGTACCTGTAATGTCTCAATCTTTCATTTTTAATTGAGAAAATGCTTCTCACCTATTTAACAATTAATTTAGCATCTCATTTTACTCTGAGCATCTTTATCCCCTTTTCTTTGGCTTCATTTAACCCAAGCAATAGGGCTTCATACTCTACAGTGTTATTAGTATTTTTAAATTCTAACTTGAAAGAGTAAGGAAAATTTTTACCTTCAAGTGAGATCAAAACAACCCCTACTCCTGAACCAATGGTGGCACAACTACCATAAAATTACATGGTCCAAAGATCGTCTAAATGAGCATATTTTGGGGTGCACTCTTCCTTCATGTCTTTAAAAGAGAGAAAGTAACTTCCAAATTCATATTCTTCAAATAGGATCTAAGATTTAGGATCATCAAAAGGATACATAGTAAACTTGCATTTAAGTTTAGGTTCTAGTTTAAATTTTGCTTTCCCACTATAATTATATCTTTTGACCAATCTAATTTAATATCCCCACCTAAGTCTTTGAAAAAGGTCCTACTCAACAGCATCCCATAACTAGTAGGAATATCTACTACCAAGATAGTCAATTTCACTTTTTTATCAGGATAAGCTGCAAGGTCGACTTGTGTATCTTTGATTTATCTAAGCAAAGAAATCTATTTTCCATCCATGGAGTAACACCTACCAAATATTTTTGTAAAGGATAGGCCTAGAGCTTTGGCTACAGAGGAAGGCATGATATTATCAGAGGCACTTGAGTCTATAGTAAAATTACTAAGTTTATGGCCATTTATGAATAAAGAAATATAAAATAGGTTGGGTTTCATATCAACCATATAGGAAGTAGCATTAGTTGAGTCAATGGTCACTTTAGGAGTATGCCTGGGTGATTCAAGTGGGGAAGCAAATAATTGGGCAATCAGAGACTCAACACTAGCATTTAGTTGATATTTGGGTTCAATTTGTGAAGGATCACTTTTGACATATTTAACTAATTTATCAAGCTTTTTGGGATTCAACTTAAGATACTCAACAGGGGATATTTGAATCTTTATAGACTTGAAAAATTATGTAATATCAAAATAAGTTTCATGATCATTCCTATGTAATAATTTAACTTCTTGGGCCTTCAAATTAATGTCAGAGGTTTTGAAAAGAGGATCCTTACCTTTAACAAGTACTTCTTGTGTATTACAAAATCTTGAATTCTTCTAACTTCTGGTAAGCACAACACATGAAGGATCTTCAATAGTAACCAATATTTCACCTCCTCTTTCTATATCTGATTCATATTCCAGGAATTATATATCAGAGGTGCCAAGTTGATCAAAGTTCCTTTCTTCTTAGGTAATCTCTCCCAATACATCTTGAGTAGTAGTCATTTGAGCATATCTAAACATCTCCGAATAAGAGTTTCCATTATGATCAGTAGTCAAATGAAAGGCACACATATTTCCTCTTATAGGGGGAGCTTCAATGGCTAGCTTGGGTTGTGTTGATGTAAGTGGTAATGTCCTATCAATATTTTTCTGTTGGTTAAAATTTCTCCTGCTAACATCTTGATATGGTTGTTGAAATGAAGTACCAGGCATAAGAAATTGTCTTTTTAATGCAATCATATCAATAACTAATCTTTGAACCATAATATTTGTAGAAGATGAGGGATGAGTTTTAGGTACTTAGAATTATTTTTTCCATTTTCTAACCATAATGAGATCATCTTCTAACTCAACTGCCAAGGTTTTTGCAATTGTTAAATCAACAACTGCACCTCTTCTAAGATGAAAACTAATATCAGGAGGCATATAATTAATAAAGAAACATTTCTAATTTTTAGGATTTGGCCTTTTAGCATTTGGGATTTTGTGCACAATTATATTAAATTTGGCTATAAATTCCCTCATAGGTTCATGTATTTCTTTCTTGAGTTGAGTCAATTGAGCAAAGAGGGAATGCTCATCTTCAACACTTTTGAATCTATTTTCAAATTCAATTTTCATATCATTCCAGTTTGTAATTGAAGAGTCAATTAGATGATAAAACCATTCTACTATAGTTTTAGTTAGAGTTTGCACAAAAATTCTTATGGATACATCTTGATATTGCACAACTAACACACCATATGCTATGGTAAAAACACTCAAATATTCATTTGGTGATTGTCTTCAATCTCTATTAAACTTGGGTAAGTTTTTCCTTGTATTTTTAGGTAAAGGATTTAGGTTATCCCCTAAATTTAGAGGCCCTATAATTGCTCCCCAAGGTTGAGCCATTAGAAGAAAACTGATGGCAGAGGGAATGATAGTACCAAAAATGATTAAGGCTTGACAGACAGAGGATGTAGAAGGCTTAGGAGGGTTAGGAGGTCAACTTCTAGCTCTTCTAATAGGATTAATGATATATGAAAAATTAAGGCTTTATAGTGTTTAAAAGTTAGGATCCTCAACTCCTCTCCTTAAAGACCTTGTATACCTTCTGGACTTCAATTTATGGTATTAGTTTCTAAGCTACTCTTGACCTCTTCAGACATTGGGGGCTTGATTTCTTACATGTGTTTTACTTGCCTCCTTCTTTGTCTAAGTAATAACAATCTCAAATTATTGGCCAATTCTTCTTCTCTTTTTAATACTCAGTTGACCCTACTATAATTCTCAATGATTCGGTGAGAGCACCATGGAAGAGTGTTTAACTAACCAATTATATCTTCCTACTCATCTTGAAAACCAAGATTAGGCTGCAGAATAGGGATTATATTTTCATGTGGAAGCACCATCATTGCTTCATATTAAGGTGGCCAATATTTTAAAAAATGACTTTGAATCCCTAGTGGAGTCACCAAAAACTATTGGTTAATAGATTTGTCCTATTCTTAAAAAAAATGTTTTGACTCTTTATTCCTTTATTTGAGAACAAATGAGTTAAACAACAAATGAGTAAACTATCAGGGATAGTTCCTCTCTAAATTAAGATAAAACTCCCTTTAATTTTTTCAATGAATTTAAACTATTTTAATCATTTGGACACACTTTTAACCAGAAAGTGTTTAAGACAAACTAACATTCATACATCACCATGTTATGAATGTGGTATCTTTTTTTTATATAACATAATTTGTTAATAGAACACACAAATTCTATTCTCAACAATATTCAGACATATAAATATGTATATTACTAAATTAGTAAAGATAAAACACATATGATAAGTTATCCAATGAAAGTATAATTACGACTTGAAAGGAGAGTTCATATAGAAACCCGATTTCAAATACTTAAATGCACATATTTAAGTATGCAACAATTATTTCTTCTTTTCATTCACAAATGAAAATTGTTCAAACAATTATCACATATATTATAAAACAAAAGAAGTTTAGATTTTGAAATTCTCTTGTTATCTTCTTTTTCTATCTTCTCTCCTAGTTTTTAACAACTCAAAACATATATATAATTACCCTATATAAATATTCTTTTAAACCTAGAGTTAAAACAAACTCTAACTCACACGGGACTTAGTTTCATACAAGCCCATCAAAAGACAAAGTTTTTTTCTTTTTTAAATAATTCTAACTAAATAACTAAATGAAGATATTATGTAAGATCAAGACTGGGGCAATGGATTGGAATCTCTAGATTTGCTTTGTTCCACTGAAGAGACACGTTGTGCCTTCCATTTCTAATGTGTAGTAACAAATTCTTAGATTTTTGAGAAGTTGGGTATGCTAATGTGTTTAACCCATGCTTTCCAAACATCTTTCTCTCTCTAAATTTTCACCACTTTTTTTGTGTATTCTGGGAGTGAAATAACACAGAGGTGAAGAAGTGATTCTACTTTTGAAATCTGAGAGAAATCCTCAATCAATAGATTGTCATTTTCTTTATAAAAATTTATCTTCTCTCTGAAAGATTGAACCACAGTATTGATATCCTTTTTATCTTCCCATCATCTTTTATATATTTCACATTAATACATTATAACTCATGTTGTAAGGATTGAGTAAACTCAGTTATTTCTTTGATCATTTTTATAAATTCAATTCATCCTTGTCTAGATATTGAGTTTCCCCATTTGATATTTCTCTTACTTACATATAATATATTATCAATCAGACTTGTTAAATTTTTCTCTAATAAAAACTTCATTACCCCATACTTTTGAACATCACCAATTTGATTTATCACATTCATCCATTTTCCTTCCTCTTTTTCGCATGAAGCATTCTGTGTTTTCAAATCTTTGATGACAGCCATAGTCCTATCATATATATTTTTCAATTCCTTAATATATTTCATCCCTTTCTAGATAATTCCAACCAACCAATCATCAAACACCTTAGTCACCATTTTATTTCTATGTATCTAATCTAACATTTTCTAGTTGACCAGAGATTTTGGGTTAAAAGATAGAGGTAGTTGGGAAACAGGTTGTGGATTTGGATTATAAATGACATCGATATACTCTACCATTGATTTTAAGGTCTATTTCAACTCCCTCTTATCTTTTTCATCCTTCTAGGTATGGCTGACTATCCTTTTGATAGATGCTTCAAGATGGCAAACATCTATAGCACGTGATGTAATCCCAAGATCTATTTTATTATTGTGAAATCTTGAATTATGGGATCTTGAACTTCATTATTAGTTGTTAGTTGGGCTATTTATGCACTCCATTTCCCTATATTAGGGTCAATGTCCACCCTAGATGTTGTTTTCAGCTTCTTGGATTTAGGAGTCTTTATTAGACACTTGCTAACCATGTCCTCCAATGGCAATGAAAATGGAATTATTTTCCTTTTATCATTGATTGAGATTTCCAACCATTTGGGTGTAAAGAATATAACTTCCTTATTGGGATTCAATTATTCAAAAGACACATTTGATATGACCATCAAATCAGTAAAATTTGAAACAACCTCTATTTATTGATTTACACTAATCTCCTCTACCATTGGCAGATCAAACCCTTTTATCACTTGTTGCTTCTCCCAAATCCTCTTTAGAGCTTAAGTCCACAACTATTCTTTTAGAAAACTTCTTTTTCTTCTTACTTTTAGTCCTTAGTTTGGTAGTATGAGAAGGTAGAATAGTTGTAAGGGTTTTCTTAGACTTTTTGATAATAAAAATCTTTCCAATTTTTGGCTTGAGAGTACCTGATCACAAATAGTAATAAGTTGATTATAAGAGCTTATTAGAGATGGTGATTTATCAATTGGTGCAAAACATTGAGAATCTTCATTTTGAAATTCTTTCAGTCTACAACCCTTTAACCATTTCTTAGTTCTCCTTATCACTAGGAGAGTTTTGACTTCAATCCAATCCTCTTCATCTTTATTCCAATCAACTTCTAGAATAGGTAGCTATTTTACTTGTTCAAAATGAGGATTAACCACCTATTCTTCATCATCAATTATTCTAGAGATATTCATACTCAGATTGAGTGTAACTATTTCCCCCAAGGAGAACCTTGACCAAAGCTTTCTTTTAACTTCAAATTCATCTGAACAATCCTCCTAATAGTATTCGATTTGGGGAATGTGTCAAAATCCCATTCCAAAATCCAGATTGTCCTTAGCAAAACCTCTACTGTCAAATTGGGGTCTAGCATTATAGTACTAAAAATTAAACTTTTTTAGGTTCACCTCTAAATTTAAGGTGTCAAAAATTGACTGGCATGAATAGTGTCCCAATTTGATTGGAAAAGAAATACCAAATTCTTTCTTCATTAGAAATTTCTTATCTACATGGGCTAGCTACCTATAAACTCTATCAATACAAAGTGGTCAAAAACATATCTAGATAGCTTCATTGGTTCATCGTCAAAACCACCAAATCTGATATAAGTAAATTTTGAAAATTGAATAAAGAAACTATCATAAATACTAATCAGTTACATGGCTTCATCAGACATTCTTTTATTAACATTTCTTACTAATTCATAGGTCATTCTACCAGTAAAAACATCATTAACCCTTACATAGTTTTCATAACAATTTTGCATCTACAAATGTGGGTAATAATCATAAATTTTACTATTTTCAACTAAGGATTCATGAGGCAACCCTCTCAATTCTCTTGTAGATGCTAAGTAGTAAAAGAGATATGAAGACATAAAAATTCTTATTCCTAAAATCATTACTCAAACCTAGATGCAAACATTCAGCTATGATTTCTACCCAGTCCAAATACAATTCTCCTTGAAGGATCACCTGAATGAAGAAGTACATCCAATCCTCCCAATAAAATGCCTAAGAAATACCTTTCACCCAATGTAATAATACCATGATGTCTTTAATTTATCGTATCATACGTTCTCTAGTTAATGCTCTAGGTAGTCTTGAACCTCCTTTTTAGAATTTTAGTAACCAATTTATGGCAATTACATTCCTATAGATTATTTTCTTTAATGAAAAATGAGAATAAGAGGAATTAATATCAAGGTTAGAGTATGGCTCCTTGGGCATAATTTTCATCACAACCATTAGGGTTTGTCTATTGACATGCAGTAATACATTTCCATCTACAATTTTGATACACTTATTTTGATGGTCATTCTATTCATGCATTTTAGAACTGATTCGAGACATTATACTACCATGGGAAAAGTTGTAACTTTAATTAAACCACTTTCCACTATTTTTTACATCATAGGGGTTGACATAGGATTTTTAACCTTCTCTTTAAATTCTTCTAAATCATATTTAACTAAAGAAGTATCCCTAAATTTAGGAAGAGAACAAACAAGACCAGGGCCATGTTCATAACCAAGATAAACAGATTTCATGGCTATAGAATGGAGGATATAATGAACTTTGAACTTCTTAAATAATACCAAAAACTCAAAATGATTCTCCTTTCAAACAAAATAATAAAATCAGTTTGTAGGAAATGTCAAACTCACCTTCAATGGATAAAAAATTACTATGAAACTGTGTAATAAAAATCTTATACCTCTAGTGCTGCTTTCCTTTGCACGAAACTATGTGTTTAATGTTAAAAATAGATGTCCTTTCTTGATAAAGGCATGAAATCAAGTTGAATAATTATTGGATCAATTAACTTGGGCTGAACTTACTTGATATGATGTAAATTCTGACAGGCGCGTTAATTGTAAGAAGTTTTCACACACTACCTTAATGTGTAATGATTACTCATAACCTTTCAAAATTAGAACTTTCCATTTAATAAATTATTCCTAATATATTTCCCTTTAAATGATTTAATTTTTTTAAAAAAAATCTCCCATAAATTTTGACTTTAAAAGGCTTTAGGAAAGGTGGGACTAAAGTCACGGAATATTGAATCTTTGATCTGTTAAACCTTTGAACTCTTGAAATGAGGTTCAACGTGAAGGTTCAATGATATAAATTGAGTTACACAAAGGACCGACATTTCAAAACTTTTGAGAAACATTGAACCATTGAACTCTTAAACTTTGAAAAGGGTTCAAGTTCAAAGGTTCAATTCTTGAGTAATTTTGCACATATGAAGACAAGCGGATAAAATTTAAAAAAAAAGAGCTAACTTAAAAAATAAACATATGATCAATAAGGTAAGATGGTAGGTCAAATTTCACTTAGGGAAAGTTCACCAAAAAAAAAGAAAAAAGGTGAATTAAAATGTAACACTTTGAAATGATGTCCATGGCCTCTCTATTTATGGATTTTTAAGATTGATCAGAATCAACTTGAATTGTCCATCTTAAGATTGAGATTTGTGGCTAAGGCTTTATCCAATTATATAATTAAAATTGATAAATAAGCTCATCAATATTTGGGATAGAGGAGCAATTAAGAGGCATGGAGGGCTTTGATGAGGCATGGGAGGCATGAATCCTGATATTTATGGCATTTATGGCCTAGGGATGTCTTCCCAAGAAATGAGGTCACCTGATGATGCAGATATTCAATATTCATTTCCAAAATAAATTAATCAACAAGTTTCCATAGAATTATTAATTATGTTTTTATTTGGGTTAATTAGCTCTTGAGCATGTTTAAGCACTTTGTGTACAAATTACTCAAATTGATTAGAATGCCTTGTTATTGGTCTAAAATTCAAATGGATTAGAATTAGAAGGAAATGTTATATGTGTTGGATCCATTATCTCATTTAGGATGTTACCAACAACAAATAATGAAGGAACATGTCTTGTGTAAGATATTTGATAGGAAATATCAATATAGAGCACCTAGGTGAAAAATTAGCATTTTAACTCAAAATGATTTGATCAAAGTTAGCTAGCCCATAAATTACATTGCCCCATTTAGGGATAACCTAGCAAAAATTGGCATTTGAATATGTCAATTTTAAATCTTTTAACATGTTTTAGTATTTTTAGGCCAAATTGTGCACTTTAAGTAGAAATTGGTCAAAACCCTGGTTAGAGGTTATTGGTGGCCAGATTTAGGTGTCTATAATTTTCCCCTATTTGGAAAGATATTATAAACCATATTCAAAGCAATGTCTTCTCAAATAATGAGAGATGCCTTGTATGCTAAAAAGAAGATGATGGTTGAAGAACAAAGCTCCAAATGGTTTTGAGAAGCCTATGATGATGCCCCCTTGAGGGAGTGGTTGTCACATTATTTGATGGATGGTCCCTCACAAAAAAATAAGAAAAAAGGTGAAATTAACCTGTAGTTGAGATTAATCCAAATTAGAAAATGCCTACATGCATTGATGTAAACAAGATGTTGATTTGCTTAAAGGTGGTTATAATCAAGAATAAAAATCAAAATAATGATTTACCCATAGGTGGTTATAATAATTAAGAGGACCTAGATTGGCTAAATATGATTTTGCCCCAATTAGGGTTGATTAGCAAGCATAACCAAAGGATATAACCTAGAATACATATTAAAGATGAGTGGGTGCAAAGGGATGAAATAGATGAATAGAACAATAATATTGATCATTAGAAATGATTTAGTTGTACCTCATAATGAGGAGATGCTCATCCTTATTAGTAATGATACAACTAGAATGGTTAATGAGTTAATTTGATCAAAGGTGGGATGGGAGGATTTGCCAAGGTGCCAAGGAGAAACTTCTATAACTCCATTGATTATAGACCTTCTTGAAGTTAATTTTTGTTGTAGCATGTGATAGTAGGATTCATGATAGAAAACTATGAAGACTTGGCCAAAATATGTGTAAGGACTGACTCCCAATTTAATAAACACTCAAAAATAATGCACCAATGATAAAAACCATGATGACAATGTTAATGGATGAATATGGATGGACTCAAGAATAATGTGCTCAAGGAATCACCCAATGAACACATATAGACTGAGTCAAGGTAACAGTGCTAAAATCAAAAAAATAGGCAAGTGAATAAACAAATAAACAAATTAAAATAAATAAACAAATAAAACTCCTGAAAATAAAATCAAAAGAAAGCATCCTAATAATGGCAATGCCCTAATAAGTTGGATCAAGGATAATTGACTAGGCTTAGGTAGGACAAATATTTTTGGATTTTGAAATATTATGAATGTTTTTGGCATTTTGAAGTATCTTAACTTGTTAGAGAATGACAATATACCTACTCATAAAATGGTGAGAGCATTTGGCTTGGGTTGCTTGAAAAATGGTGAGAGCGTATGAAAAGGGGCACTAAGGCGACCTCAACATGAATTGAGCATGCCCCACATAGTCCTAAAATGACCTCAAGTCATAGTAATTTCATCCATACAAAAGGTGGAGAAAAAACCAACTAGGTGCCAACAAGTTCTCAAATCCTACAAATGGTTAGTTAAATGAAAACAATAATGGCAAGGTGATGTGGCAATGCATGATAAACAAGAGTTGTCCCTAGTTTTCCCATAGGTGGTTATAACTAGGATATGATGGAATAGGTAAATGATAATAATTTTCCCATAGGTGTTTATAATTACTAGAAAGATTGGTGAGACACTGGTTTGCCCATAGGTGGTTATAATCAAGCTCACATAAACAAACTTGATAGGATGAAAGATATATTGCCAGATCAATTGCCACACTACTTTCATAGACTGTCATTGTAAATATGAATCAGATTGATTATTTAAACTTGATAGGAATCTTTTCAAAAAAAGTGTAGGAAGAACCAAAGTAACCAAGATCAAAATAGGATTGGGTAGGATGAGTAAAAATAGACTTTGGTCTAGAAAAGAATGGAATGATAGGATGGTATGGTCTTGCTAAGGATAATGATGGTTTGATAAAATTGTAAGAGGGTTTCCCCCAAGTGGTAAGGTAAGGTAAATATAAGGGTGTGGAATAATGGAAAATGGGTATGGTAAATGTGAAATGGTATGATACATGTTTTTGGCCTAGGTGTGGTTTTTTATTATCTTGTTCTTGCTGATGGGGAGATGCACATCCTAATCAGCAAATGATACAAACAAAATACTTGATCATGTTAATTTTTATCCCACACCTTGTCTAAATAGTTTCTCTATCAAGAACTAGATGTAGATTTGGTTATCAAAAATGCTTTTGTGATCTTCATTAGTTGTTGATTTTTATTCTTTTGAACATCGAGACAAGGTATCTTTGTAGCCTCTACAAAAGAAAGTGTATCCATGGATGGTAAACAAGGATAAATAATAGATGGTAGGTTTGATTATGAAATGGAATGGCAAATGATAATGGAAAGGCTAATGGTGGGGAAACAAATTAAGACCAGGAATTTTAATCACACATAAGGTTTTTGATGTTAGATTCAACATAACTTGGGTTGTGGTAGGGTTGAAGACTTGTTATCTTGATAGGACCACTATATTTTTCTATTGTTTGATCTTGAGAGTAGATATCATCTAATTAGGCTATAAATAGGAAGCTATTTTGATTTTATCTTCATCCAATAGTGATGAACTTTTATGCTTAGCTATTAGTGCCTCAAAGAGGTTTTCACCAATAAATTTGTCTTGATTATCCCATAGTGCCTCCGAAAAGGTTTCACTAAGGAATGTTGACTTTTGACTTTGATTATCTGCTAGTGCTTCCAAAAAAGTTTCACTATAAGATGCTAAGTTTTGAATTTGATTATCTTCTAGTACTTCTAAAAAGGTTTCACTATGAGAGTGTTCTTCTACTATATGAATGTGGTCTTAGTCTCCTTTCTCTTCTTCAACTACTATGTCACCATGGATGTAGTTCAATAATGGGTGATTCTATCAATCCCAATTGACACTTGTGGGAGATGGAATGTTAATGATATGGCTATTTTGGTTAATGGTAATGGCCTATAGAATGGTAATGGAATGGGGAGAGGCTGCACAATCCTCATAAAAGATACTAGGATAATTTGTGTTGAATTTGAAGTACTCATCCTCAAGAACCATAGAAGGATCACAAATATATTCAAATTGATCTACAATGCATGCATAACCAATGTTATAATAACCACAAACATATTCTTCTTCTAAATATGATCTAACTCAAGGGACTCTGAATCTGATATTGATTCAGATTCCAATGGTAAATTTGATGTCAGTTCAAGAATAGAACCTGACTCCAAATCTGATTATTTATCTAATGGGTACTCTATTACAATTATGTCATGTTGAATATTTGGTTTTTGGATAAGTAATAGCCTATGATGGAATAATGGGCTCCACAAAAATTGGTTTGTAAAAGTGGGACTCCTCTAGGATGGGAAAAAGGTCAAGATATAATTCCTTAGAGACTGGTTTGTCAATAAGAGGCTCTTGAAAAACAAGCACATGGTCGAGGTAATGATTTTCCCAATGGCAGTTGTAATCATTAAGAAGTTACTCAACAAAGATTGGCTCATCAGTGTGAGAATATTTGACAATTTGTATAGGATCAATAGGAAATATATCACAGGATGATTTATCACAAATGGTTGGTTTAACAAAAATATCTCAAATTGATTGGTTATTTTGGCCTTGGTTTCCAATGAGTTGGAAGATAGTAGTTTTGAACATAGTTTGGTCTTTAAAGGATTGGGTTGGTTTAGGTTTGGATGGGATTGGCACTAGATGAGGAATGGTCTGTGATTAAATAATGGTAGGGCCATGGGGAGTATGATTACTCACATGAGCTAAAGGACAAAGTCTTGAGATGGTAACAATAGGGCAATGTGGAGCATGATTGCTTACACAAGCTAAAGGACAAGGTCTTGGAATGGAAATGGTGTTATGTTTTAGTCTTAGAATAGAAATGGTATGATGTGGTGGATCATTATTACTTACATAAGACAATGCATCCAAGTATTCGTCATAAACCATATCATCCTAGTTGTGAGTTGGCTCATAAGCTGATTCTTGATTGTGTTCTGTGTACTGATTATTATAAAGAAGGTATGGATCTATGTCCAAAACAAAATTATCTATAGCTAGGTCTTTAAATTCCTCCTCACAAGACTCTTCATGCCAATCAAGGTTTTGATTTGGATTTTGTGGATTTTGACTATGTTCCCCATATGGAGTATTGTAGGGAAAATAATAAAACTCCTTAGAAAATATTTCTCTATAGGGGTTCCTAGTGGGATTTTGTGTGGCCATTATATCATAAGTTGGATTGTACATGACTCCACCATAAGTGTAGTGAGACATATCCACATAAATGATGAAATCTTTGAAAACAAAAAGGCTTAGAGTTCTACAAACTCCAAAAAAATTATATCTAAAGGACAAATGGTTCAAACTTGGTCTAATTTGGTCGAAAGTGGAGCTATATCTTCAACATGGTTTGAAAATAGAGTTATATCTCCAAATTGGTTTATGATAAGACTTGGCATAAAATAGTCTAACATCAAATGTCTAATGTTAAATGTTATACGCATAAAAGGTCAAATGTCTGAATAAAAACCAACATGTCAAAGGTCTAGGTCAAATGTTCCAAACAAGGTCTAAACTAGGAAAGGGAAATTTTGAGTTACCAGGTCTTTTATTCAAATACAAAGTCAAAATCTAAGCTCAAACAAATAGGCATTCTAGAAATTTTGGCCAAATGGTGTCAAAATCTAGACTTGAAACAAAGGCTGATGTGATTTGATTTAATTTAACAAGTTTGAAAATAACTTTGACATAAAATCAGAACACATAATCAAACATAAACATGATTAGTTGGCATAGGGCATAAGACAAAAGGCTATTTGAATAAATACTATGTTTTCCCAAATAAAGGCATAAACAATGATAAGGATAGGTACTAAACAAACAAACCATCGATAGTTTTCAGATTTGGGTAGTCGATTAACTGAAGTTATGCAACCCAAAAGAGAAAGATATATGTATCAACCCCATGAATTAAGGCCTAAACAGAAATCAATTAATGTTTGAATCCAAACTTGACAAGTATAATTGAAAACTCAATGGTAAAAACTAAGATTTGACCAAACAAGTTAGACAAGATTAGACAACATGACAACACAAGACAAAGGTTTAAATGGTATACATGACATGGTTTGAAACAAATAGTTTTTGGCACAAGGTGAAACAAGTCTTGAAACAAATTAAGTATCTTAATAGTGTAATCATGATTAAATGATGTGATCTATGTTATGCTTCAAAAAACTCAAAGTAAAAATGGTTTTTTAACATGTTTTGGGCAGCATAACACTACCCTCCTTAACTCAAATTGACACACACACAAATAAGTTTTAGCAAAAAATTCAAGGCACAAGTGTGGTGTAAAATGGCCAGCATAACACCTCTTTAGACAAAAGAGTGATGTATAAACAAATTGATTTTGACATAACTTATGAACAAAAAACAAGTTTTAGTCTCAAATCATACCAAGCAAAAATGACCAAAATACACTAAGTATAATCATCTAAATCTTAGCAAGGGTATGGTAATATGGGGTTGACTAAACTAGCAAACTTTTGAACATTTCTAGGGGAATCAATTAAGCAATGAATTTCACATCAAATGATACAAAATATAAATACAAAAATTGGGTGATCGTGACATTGGCTAGTTGTAAAAAGGTCTAGTCTTTTTTTCAACCACTACATCCTATTGCTCACTTAGTGTAGTGCGATGTCCAAATGTAGATACATCCTGTGTGAAACTCAAGAGTAAGTAAAGTTATGCTAAGAGATGAAACCCTGGGTCAAAGCTTCCATAAATAAATTATGGGAGGTAATGACATCCCCCTCACAAGCCAAGTTTATATGAAATAAAAGACTAATAGAAAGACTTTAGGGTCATTTTCAAGATCACCCAAACTTTGATGAGTTTTGGGGAGTGCTTTAGATGACATTATTTCTAAGCCTTAGACTAAGATTTTTTCAATATAAATGATGCTTTTGATTCCAATGGTTACCTAAAGGGGAAAAATAGAAGATTATACATGCACAAACCTTCTTTTTTCCAAACAAGTTCTAATTAAACAACTATTGAAAACAAAAATTGACAAGTGTGTTCAATTTTAAGCCCAAACAAAAGATGTGGTGGTGTTAATTTGACCCCTTGGTCTTAAGTTGTAACTTTGAAATATTTCACTTAAGCCTCTAAATGTTTAATTAAGCACCAAAATAAGGTTCCTAATTCATTTTAAAAGCATTCAAAAGGTGGTCTAAAACATGATTTATCAAATTTGAAATTTGTTGGTTACCTGTCTAACCTTAAGGCATCACCCTAAAATAAAATATGTTAGATTAGAAACATTTTAAATAGATTTTACAAATTTTGTAAAAAATATATGAAACTTAAAGCTAAACTAATGTTAAATTCTAAAAATTTAGGAGAAAACATGTGGTTTAAAAAAAAATCATCCAAAATGAAATCCATATAACCCCAAACCAAGTATTTTAAAATGGCCTATTAGCTCTTGGGTTTTATGTTTTTAAGAAAAACATAGTGATCAATGTCGGTTATATAACCAATGATGGTTACACTTACTAACTGATGACGGTTTTCTAACCAACAATGGTTATGCCAATAATGACTGACAACAACTATTACTAACTGATGATGGTTATTGTGTAAACCTGTGATAAAGAAAAATGGAAAAACAAAGTTAGAAAATCAAATTGCAAGAGTTTTAATGATCCAAATGAAGATTTTAAATTTTCGTAATGATCTTCTTCATGTGTGGGATGTACCCATCCCACTAGGCATGCCATTATGTGAACTAGGAATTTGACTCAATAGAGGATGATTAGTATCATTTTAATTTCAAAATAAAAATAAAATGAAAGAAACACTCTAACTAGCATAACATCTCTAGGCCTAGACACTAGGGAAAGCTTAGTTAACAATCATGAATAAAACACAAAACTAAAATGCAAAATAAACCTTCGTTTACCTTCCTTGGATGCTCTAAAATGCTTGTTGTAGTGGTTTGCTTAGCTTGGGCTCATGAAGTCTTCATCAAAGGAGGCTTGTCTATCTCCTCTTTTTCTTGGCACCTTGTGGCTTGGCTTGGCTTAGAATCAATTTGGCATGATAACACTAATTTCAATGGATTCTTGAAGATATTTGTGCATTATAACTTTACACCAAAATATATTTTAAAAGATATTTGAGAATATTACCTTTTCACCAAAATAGCTTTTTGAAGATATTTGAGCATAATAACATTACACAAAAATAGCTTTGACATGATGTTCATGGCATCTCTATTTATAGATTTTTGAGATTGATCAGAATCAATTTGAATCATCCATCTCAGGATTGAGATGTGTGGCTAAGGATTAATCCAATTATGCAATTAAAATTGATAAATAGGTTCATCAATGTTTGGGATAGAGGAGCAATTACGAGGCATGGAAGGCTTTAATGAGGCATGGGAGGCATGAATCTTGATATTTTTGGCATTAATAGCCTAGGGATGTTTTCCCAAGAAATGAGGTTACCTGATGATGCAGATATTCAATATTCATTTCCAAAACAAATTAATCAACATGTTTTCATGGAATTATTAATTATACTTTAATTTGGGTTAATTAGCTCTTAAGTGTGTTTAAGCACTTTGTGCACAAATTATTCAAATTAATCAGAATGCCTTGTTATTGGTCCAAATTTTGATTGGATTAGAATTGGAAGGCAATTTTAGATGTGTTGGATCTGTTATCCCATTTAGGATGTACCAATAATAAATAATGAAAACACATGTCTTGTGTAAGATATTTGATAGGAAAGATCAATATAGAGCACCTAGGTACAAAATTGGCATTTTAACTTGGAATGATTTGATCAAAGTTAGCTAGCCCATAAATTACATTGCCCCATTTAGAGATACCCTAGCCAAAATTGGCATTTTAATATTTTAGTTTCAAATATTTTAATGTGTTTTAGTGTTTTGAAGCCAAATTATGCACTTTAGGTGGAAATTGGTCAAAAGCCTAGTTAGAGGTTATTGGTGGATATATTTAGGTGTATACAACTACAATTTACTACTTTACTAGATGAGTGGAACCCATTACGTTGAAAGAAGCTAATGAAAGTGCAGTCCTAGACTTTTATGACAACATTGTGACTAGGTTTGGTGTTCCATCCACTATCATTTTTGATAATGCATTGGCTTTCCTTGGTCTAAAAATAATTGAATGCTCTCAAGATTGGCATCTACCTCAGCACCTCTTCCAATTATTATCCTTAATAAAAAGGACTAGCTGAGTCCACAAATAAAATTTTGTTGAGAATCATCAAGAGAAATATGGAAGAGAATTAGAGGACATGGCATACCGAATTAAAGACAACCTTACCAGTTGAGAGGGTGACTCCTAAAGCTACCATTGTCAATTCTCCATATGTTTTAGTATATGGAAGGGAGGCCAAGTTACCCATTTCTCTTGAGCTGCCTACATTAGAACTAGCCCATCAACTAGAGCTGTTGAAAGATGAGCCCATAAATGTGAGATTGGCAGAACTCATGGAGTTTGAAGAAACAAGAGACCTTACAATGAAGACACTAGAGTCACATCAAGCTTAATTCAAGAAAGCCTTTGACAAGAGAGCCATAGAAAGGGACTTTAAAGGGGGGATTTAGTCCTCAAATGGGATTCAAATAAGGCAAGGACAGACAACTATATCAAATTTGATAGATTGTGGAGTGGTCCTTATTTGATCCACAAATACAAATACCATAATGCTTTACAAATAGCTGAATTAGATGGAGAGATACTACCCATCCCAGTCAATGGGATTCATCTAAATCCTTTTTATTAGAATATTTTTCAGCCATTGTATATATTATACATTTTGTATAGTTTTTCATGTTTTCTTCTAAGTACCTTGTGCACATTCTTTTCAATTGTGTGTTTCCCTTCCCTAAGTGCCTTGGATATAGTGTTCATTTTGTTCTAATTGTCCTTATTGCTTTAAAAGGGATGTTCTAGCTCAATGAAAAATCACTTGACTCCATGCCCAATGGATGGATTTGATGAGGCAACATGGTCTAAGTTCTCTTGCATCGACAGGTATGCAACCCTGTGAACCACCAAAGATGTTGGCCATTTTTGGCCAACATATGAAGGTCTCACATGGTTTGATGAAGAAATGGATTAAATGGTCTTAGAGAAGGATCTGATCAAGGTTTTCAAGGGTCAACCAGTAGTGTTCAAGGATAAGCCTGCAAGCCAAAAAGATAAGTGTAAAATCTCTTTCGACTAAGTCTTTACTTGTTAATTATTTTAGATTTTGTATGGAGACTAAGGCAAAGATACTTTTGTTTTAGACTACATGACCTAAAAAAACCCCAAAGGGTGTAAAAATAAGCACTTTTTAAAGTTAAGCACAATTCTCAATGCTCTACATCTTTCTAACATCAATCTTAGTTTGGATAAATGATTTTGAAATAATGAAAATACTACCCTATCATTTAAATAGACCTCTAATAAATCATGGATGAAATCTTTAAACATAGCTACAACAACCCTTGAGAAAACTATGGGTATGTTTTTCAATCCAAATGGCATGACCTTGTATGTAAAAGAGCCCCATTCTATTACAAAGGTCATCTTGGCTCTATCTTCTTCTATTATTAGAATCTAATGGTACCCATGGAAACCATCAATAAAGGAATACACCTTGTGGTCTGTGATTTCTTATAAAACTTCATCTATAAATGAGATAGGGAAAGGGTCATTAACTCAAGCCTAATGTAAAATATGATAGTCACCACAAACTGTTATCTCATTGGTCTTCTTTTTTTGAACCACCATAGGACTCACCCAGTCATATTTATCCATGTGAAAAATAATTTTGGCCTCTTGCATGTGGTCCAATTTAGCTTTGACCTTTAGCTTCATGTTTGGGTTCATATTGTATGGTATTTTATTAATCAATCATGCATACTCATTCAGTTCAATGTGCATCTCCCTTAGAGGTGGGTCCACACTCTTGAATTCAGTGAACTTAGTCTCGCAAACATCTTGATAATCCTAAAATATTTGTAGTACTTTAGATATGTCTTCTTGTGACCAATAATCACTAATATGTTCCAATTTTAAAATGTCATCAATTTCAATGTTCTTAATGTGCTCCTTCAAGGGTTCATGTAAAATATTTCATTCTTCCTTAGGAATGGAATCACGTAGTAACCATTTAACTTCCTTTTTATAATATTAAGATGCCACAACCTTTCTTCTTTAGATGTTTTGTGACTAGACGTGAAAGTGTCTCAACTTCCCATTCTAGTTTAAATAATTCTATGATATCCATAGCATCCTCCTTAGCTAAATCTATTGTCCACTCATCTTCATCTTGTATTATATGGCATGGTTGAATAGATACATTTGCCTTGTCTTTCTCTAGTTTATATACCTAAAAGATCTTTATTCAAATCACAGGCTACATTGCAGGAGGATGATGAATCAATTAGTCCGTCTAAGTCTTCAATCCTCCCATGGTATAGGAAAATTTTTAAATTTTGCAATGCCTTATGGGTCAAAATATTTTCATCTTCAAAAATAAATGTCTAAGTGAAATCACCTTGAACCTATGACCAATGTCTTGTCTCCCTTCTACTCTCTTTGTATATTTACCAAGCAGTAGGAAGGGTGCCTAGAGTATAATGGAATATATGTACCCAATACTTTGGGGTGATAACTTCTGTAGTCCAAACCTCAATGCATGGATAAATATGATCTTAGGGAAATATCCTTCATGAAATATTGGTTAATACCTCCTTACTCTTTATGATAACTATAATAGAGCTATAATAATTTTTCAAGCTTCATCCCATTGCATATATGCCTCCTTATGTTTAGACCACTAGTTTGTAACAATTCCCTTCAATGCATGTGTGAGAGAACTAAATATTTGGTTGATGTTAATCACATATTGTTAGAATCATAGAATAAACTAACCAACATCCTTTGTGGAAAAGTAGTGTGTTATTTTGCATTCTATTGTAAAAACCATGCATAGAGGTTGTATCTCATGGTCACCCTTCATCTAGTTGAGAATGTGAGTGTTATAATATCCACTTATCAAAGAATCCCTATCCCAAGGTAAAATTCCTTCTCTTATTGGTTCTATGTAATATTGATCTATTTGACTAGCCAAATATAAAAAATATATGTCTGACTAAGTTGGTGACCTTATGTACATAGAATGTACATCATATGCCAATAATGGTGGAATATCCACATGTTTCAACATAGACTTGAGAGGTAACTCCTCTAACTACAATGGTACTTTTGTTAGGCTTATGTAGTTGTAGAGGAAGTCACATTCATGGCTCATAAGGGCTGCCATCTTTCTTTAGTGTTCACCTTCATCCAACTATTCTTGCCACAGACATAGGGAGAGTTTAGCTCTTTAATAATATAGTATGCTTTTTGTCCATCCTTATTTAAAGTAACCACTATAATCTTGTCTCCCTAATGAGCTTCCAAATGGTTCCTTACTATATTGATGGTCATCTAACCATCATAGGCCCATTTTTTCATCTTGTATTCTATGGAATGCTTAAATAGATACATTTTCCTTGTCCTTCTCTAATTTATTTACCTACAGGATCTATATTCAAATTCTAGGTTGCATTGTGAGAGGATGATAAATCAGTTAGTCCATCTAAGTCTTCAATCCTCCCATGGTATAATAAAAAATTTAAATTTTGCAATGCCTTATGGGTCAAAAGATTTTCATCTTCAAAAATAAATGTCTAAGTGAAATCACCTTGAACCTATGACCAATGTCTTGTCTCCCTTCTACTCTCTTGGTATATTTACCAAGCAGTAGGAAGGGTGCCCAAAGTGTAATGGAATATATGTACCCAATACTTTGGGTTGATAGCTTCTGCAGTCCAAACCTTAATGTATGGATAAATATGAAGCTTAGGGAAATATCCTTCATGAAATATTGGCTAATCCTTCCTTACTACTTATGATAACTAGAAAAGAGCTAGAAGGATTTTACAAGCTTCATCCCATTGCATATATGCCTCCTTATGTTTAGACCACTAGTTCATAACAATTACCATCAATGCATGTGTGAGAGCACTAACTCTCTAGTCAATGTTAAGCACATATTGTTAGAATTATAGAATAAACTAACCAACATCCTTGGTGGAAAAGTGGTGTGGTATTTTGCATTCTATTATAAAAACCATGCATAGAGGTCATATCTCATGGTCACCCTTCATCCAATTGAGAATGCAAGTATTATAATCTCCACTTATCAAAGAATCCATATCCCAAGGTAGAATGCCTTTTATAATTGATTTTATGTAATCTTGATCTGTTTGCCTAGCCATATATAAAAAATATATGTTTGACCAAGTTAGTGACCTTATGTACATAGTACATACATCATATGCCAATAATGGTGGAATATCGACATGTTTTAACATAGACTTGAGAGGTAACTCCTCTAACCATAGTGGTACTTTTCTTAGGCTTATGCAATTATAGAGGAAGCCACATTCATGTCTCATAAGGGTTGTCATCTATCTTTAGTGTTCACCTTCATCCAACTACTCTTATCACAGACATAGGGAGAGTTCGACACTCTAAGAATATAGTATGATTTTTCCATCCTTATTTAAAGGAGCCACTATACTCTTGTCTCCTTAATGAGCTTCCAAATGGTTCCTTACTGTATTGATGGTCATCTAACCATCAAAGGCCCATTTTTTCCTAATGAGTGAAGGATAATGCATCTCATCCATCTTCATATCTATGAATTCAAAGTCACCATACAAGCTTAGTTGTATGAATTTGATCCCCATGTCCTCCAATAAACTAATTGGTTCAATGCACCCATAATCTACAAGACTCAATGTGACTTGGTTGTAACTTAGCACAAGTTAGCCAATAACAACCCACATTGATCGAGGGATCATATTAACAGTGCTACCAAAATTTAACACTACATTAGATACCTCATACATTACTATTTTTATTTCCATTCTTGAATAAACATCACATGATTTTTTTGTTTTTACATACCATATCATCTGATCCACTCATTGTTGGCCCTTATATGCACACTCTAGTAGATTATGAAGTAAATTGGTGATGTTCTATAAGATGTCAACATTCTATAGTGTACTAAAGAGATTCATCAAGTCCATTAAGGTAGCAAAAACACCATCTTATCAAATTATGTATACTATATTCCCATAAATTTGTGTATCTATGGATACAACATCATCTTTAGTGGTCTCTTATTGTTGAATCATTTTCACAATCTATGTTACTTTGTGCATCTACCCTTTCTCCATGATGGGATCTAGATACTTGTTTGGATGTTGATTTATTGATCCATGGTCCTATCATAATTTTAAAGGGGGTAATACATGATATACATGTTAATGATTAGTGATGAATTGTAATAATGCATCCTCTTAGGGTTGTGCAGTTACCATATTTACATTTATTTTAGCCTTGTCCTCATGCTACTTTGCCAACACCAGACAATCCTCTATATCATGTTGTTTAAAAACCCTACAATAGGTATAATAATATTGGCATTGTAGATTCATAGGGCAATTAATTTTTACATGGTTGAATTTTCCACAAAAATAGCATTGAATTGGCGGTTTAGGTCCATTTCCTCTACCTCCTTTAGATCCTCCTTGGTAACCTCCCCTCATTCCCCCATGGTATCCTCCTCTATTCAATTAGAAACCCCAACTAAAAAACTATTATTGTCCATAGTTAATAGAATTTTGTTGAGGATTTTACCCTTATTGTTGTTGGTTTCCACCATATCTACCATATTGAGCCTGAGTTGGTTGTTGTTCCCAGTTAGAAGGTGTTGGATGTGAGATCACATAATTCCATGAATTCTAATTCTACACAAGGGTTGTCCCTTTTTGAAAAGGTGGATTCCAACTAGGTACATCTTTAGGTTGGTAAGATGGTACCTTTAGTACCCAACGTGTGGTGATATTTTATGTTGTTGTATTTACTTTCTATGCAGCTAATGAAAAGATGTTTTTGGTGTCATCTTCTCTTAGTTCCTGTAATGCTTAGTAGTTCTTCTCATTGTGGTTGTGGACTTTATATAAAGTTTAGTACAAATTATGTGGGTTCATTACATACTATTTTAGTAGATGACATTGAGATGTCACATTTCTTACAACATAACAGATATCATAGAACTTAGTTTTTATTCTCAAGCACTCATTCCTATGGTGTCCTTCTTTCCATACTCTATACACAAAATATCTGACCTAGGTTTCTTCACTACTTCTTGTTGTTACTATAATATTTTTATGAGGATTTGTAAGGTGTTCTCTATCTATGAATTAGGATCTAAATATCCCTCATAATCCTCATTCTATTCCACTTAGATTGCAACTATTCTAGCTTCTATTTTATTAGTGATTTGGGTTTGTACAATAGTGAACCTTATCCTTGGTCATAGTCCTTCTACAAACCAAGCATCCTTATCTTTTTATACCATAACAAACTCAATTTTTTTCATTACATCTAAAAACCTACAATCATATTAAAAAACAATCTCTTTTTCTCCTTGCCTAAGTCTTTTGAGATCTTGTATGGTCTAACTAGAGCATTTCTAGACTTTAAATTCTAAGATAAACATTATTTTGACTTCTTATAGTGTAGCTTGGTCAACACCTTTGTAAAATATAAATTATAATTCTCTACCAACCAACACTCCAATCAAATCTCACTTCATTACCACTTAATTAATGATTCCTTTAGCTTACCATTCACACTGCAGGTGAGTAGGTACTAGTCTAGGTCTACAGACCCATCATAAGGATCCAAGTGGGTCAGTACTCCTAATTGAGATACCATAGTGTGGTTTCTTATATATATCATTATTAATTTTATGGCAATCGATGTCAGGTATTTCTATGTTTTTAGGGGCTTCTATACAACTTGGGGTGCCTCTTGGTCTGGTAGTGGTTGTGATGCTCCTCTGGTTTGTGGATGTGGTAGTTGTAGATATATCTCCATCATATCCTTTCTATTCTCCTAGAATTTTAAGTTTTGTAATGAAATCCTTCATCTTAACAAGAATTAAACAATTTGTCTTTGTAGATAGCAATGTTGTTATGTTTTTATTCTATTAGTTTGATAAATTCTATGCAACTTCGTGATATGTAGTCTTTTGTACTTCTAAGGTTTTTCTATGAACTTCTTTTGAAATTGGTCCTTTCCAAGTGTTTTTATCTAAATTTATGTAGGAATTACTATGATTTTGAAAACAAATGGGCTTGGGGGATGTGTAGTCCCTAGGGAAATTATCTTTACCTCCAAAGATGTATCTCTCGAAACTTGAACCTATACTATGTTTATGACTATAAGGTAATCCTTGATTTTCATTTTGGAGTAGCCTTCCTAAAAACTGTGAGCTTTTATTGATTTTTTTTACTTCTATACTACTACCTTTTTCTTTCATCCATGTTAAATTCTCATCACTTACATATCTTTACTTTACTCAAGCTCCTCATTCTATCTCTATTCAATATGCACTTCTCCTTGTTGTCTCCTTTCATCCAAATCATTAATACTAATACTCCTCTTATTCACAGCTTCTTGAAATCTACTCTATTTATTCCATCTCTTCTATTGTCTCAACTCCCTTTCTAGCTCCAAAGTCTTTTTTTGATCCTTTTCCTCTAGATTCTCCATGTTAGACTCAGGTTCAAGATCTATATTTTCCTCTTATCCCTTTCATATAAACATCCTTTGCCACTTAAAATTCTATATAGCCTTATACTAAAAACTCTATGATATACCCATCAATGGTTGAATCCAACCAATGATCTATCACATGGTTCTAACTAGTGACTAAGGATTAAATTTGTTTGATCTTCTCTTTAGATATGTAATGTTAGTAGTCAAATGATATCTAAAATAATTATGTTATATATTATCCAACCAATCAACTAACAATCTAGGTAATTCACACCAAAATATCTCATAAATTTCACTATAAATATGTTCCTACACAATTTGTTGTTTAGAACACCATATTTATTGAGCTTCCTTCTATGAGAACTTGGCTATTTTCTAATCTAGTAAACATTCCATGCCTCTTTGAGTAGTCAACCACTATATCATATCCTCAAACAATGAGTTCCATTCTCACTGTACCATTGTTAGCATAAGTTCATGGGTTCACCATAACATGTTAATTACAAGGATAAATCATGTGATTTAAGGAAGAGATTATGGGAAAGGAAAATCATTAACTTCTATCTTAAGATCGTATAGGTTTAGAAGATCTTGAGTAATCCTATGATTATCTATTTATATAGAGATTTAATGGTAAAACTTAGGTATGATGAAAGTTATAAAACTTGTACAAAAAATTATTATTTTTATTCATTAAAAAAATAAGATTTCTAATAATTGGAAGTAATTTACATATGTTTATAGAGGAGTATTGTCAATTCATATAGTTATTATGCACTATCACCTAGCTTCATAATGAATAGATAATGTCAAATAAATGACAAAACCATTTTCATAAGAGATAGACTTGTAACACATATCAATACCCAAAATATATATCTCCCATAGTAATTATAGATTTATTATATTAACCATCAACTACTAAATCTATTTATAAACTTCATATTATAAAGCACTCATTACACTTTCATTTTAGACATCTCAGCTTTACTCAAAAAGCTTGTATATAATATTACCCAACACTATCTAACCCTTTCTACTACAATTTACAGGAATATATAATCCTAACAACTATATTGTTATAACCACAATGTCTATACTTGGTGTCCACGTATGTCAACCTATATTCTATTGATAAATATTCCATGCACCTAATCCCAAATAAAAATAGACCGTCTTCATAACAATCTTACAGAATAACTATTAACCAACAAGAAACCATGATACCTATCCATGTGGCACATTCATAGATGAGAGCAATTAGTGTACACATTCCTTGGATAATAATGAGCAAATAATGGATGATTTGAGTGTACCCCTCATCACTAATTTCCTAAGTCTCACTAATTTTCTCATATGATACATAAACTAGTCTTGATCATTACCTAGAATATTACTTGACTTCTCACCATCTTTATTAGTCTAATTTCAAGATCAAACTCCAAAAGTTTGTCCATCCACTTGCCTTTTCTCTCATCCAACTCATTTTGTACAAGTGTGAACTTGATGACTAGGTCTGGAACAATGGTGAATATCTTATTCCTCAAAATATAGTTCCTAGATTTTTTCACAACTTTAATCAAGGCATATATCTGTTTGTCTATTATAGATTATTTCAAATCTTTATATTTAATATTGGTACTCATAAAGGTAATGAGAAGTTCATTTTCATCCACTTTCTATATAAGTATAATAGCTATATTATGTTCTGAAGTGAGAAAATAAAGATATAAATATTTATTGAAGTTTGGGCTGATTAGAACTAAATCCTAACAAATGGACATATTGTTGTCTTGAAAATATCTCTTAGCATTTGTGTTCCACTCTATCTTAACATTGTATTTTAGCATGGTATTCAATGTCTTAACAATCTCTGTAAAACTAGAAATGCATTTCCTTAAAAAGTTGATCTTACCAAAGAAAGACTTCAACTCTTTCTTATTGTTGGAAGGCATCAGTTTAGATATGGCCTGAAGTCATTTTTAATCGATGGACATCACATCCTTCACGATGCCATGGCCTAATAGTTTCCATTTAGTAACTCTAAAAAATATTGTCTTTGGATTAAGAAAGACTCCATATCTTTGACATCTATCAAATATTCTTTGTAAATGACTTGAATGATCAGCTCTATCTTTTGTGTACATTGTGAGGCTTTCCATGTATATAATGATGCATTTACAAAAAAATCATTGAATGGTGAATTCTATGGCTCTTTGAAGGTTACTCCTATATTAATTAGTCTGAAAGGCATCCTTTTATATGTAAAAGTTCCCCACTTGGTAATAAATTCAATATTTATTTTTTCTTTTACTTTAAATAACACTTGGTTGTATTTTAAGAATACATCCAAAAAAGACCATCTTAGATCCACTTATCATCTAAATTACCTCATCTAATTAAATCAGGGTTATTTTTTTTATGATGCTCTATTCATGTTTTTGAAATCAACATAGATTTTGATTTATCCACTCTTCTTCCTAACTTGTACTAGTTTGGTTACCCAAGTAGAATGTTAATTGGAAAGACAATCCTCATATTCGATAGTTTCTATACCTATGTCTAAATGAGAGGTTCTATAATTATATTAACTACCCTCTGTCTAGCCTCTACCTCTACCTGAAAGGCTTATGTTGTACCTTCAATGGAATGGTATGAGTGATGACTCTAGGATCAAAAATCTTTAGGTCTTCATATGTCCAAGTGATCACATCCATGTATTCTATCAACAAAATCCTCATTTTTTGTTTCTCACTTTCAGTACAACTCAAACCAATTTTCATATATTGAGGATGTTGGTTATTGCCTATATTCTCTATGATGGAATTAGACTCTAATGGTTTAGACTAATTCTGATCTTGATCTTTTATATCTATATTGCAAGCTTGTTATATGAAAACCAATCTTATAGGGATGAATTTTTTATTTAACTATAGGACACCATCCTCTCCCAAGTATTCAATATGCATGGGCACCACATATTTCTGATCTATTAGCTGAGATTCAAAGGTCCCAAACTACTCATGAATTGGAAAATTTGTTGATCATCCTTGATCACCTAAAATTTATGTATGTTGTATAGAATAGAGGGATAAGGAACTAGATCTATAGAGATTTTTTGCATTTTAGATTCTTAGAGAAATGCTAGACTGATAGTCAAAGTTACTAATGAATATGTCATCTAATTTTTTTCTCTTAGGATGGATCCGATGTTTAATCCTTCAAAGGAATCAATTAGGTCCCACACTTAATTTTTATACTTATTTAAGTAGGTGAGATTTCATTGATACTTATTTATAATTTGGGTAATAACCAAATTAGAATCACTATAGATTTTTAACTACCTAACATTATTATTTAGTGAAAATTGTATACCAAGGATTAAATCCTCATACTCAATTCTATTGTTGGTGAAAGGAAATTGAAACCTATAGGCATCTAGGTACTACTTGTCTATCAAGGCTATGCCAACACCAAAACCTTATTTCGATTTAGCTCTATAGAAATAAAGAGTCCATAACCAAGAGGGAACTTCAAATCATTATTCATGAAGCTCCTACTTGGTATTGAATGTGTATACTCCCATGTGCAAAGATGTAACTTCAACCTTCTCATTATTTACATTATACTTGGTAATCAAGTACTTGATTTTTGGTTCTATATCTACCTAAATCTAATTGACTACTTCTTTCCAGGGCAACCACGTGTAAAAAATTAGTGGCCATTTATCTATTTATTATCTTAGACCAACCATGGCTTAGCAACAAACCATAAGCTTCTAAAATGTCAAAAAATAGAATATATATATATGGTTATACACATGGATCTAATTCTAGATAGATGTACACATTTGTCATTTCTCCAATGTAAGATACAAAAGACTTGTCCAACTATAGGACCACTCTTTTTAACTTATATGGGGTCAAACCCAACTTTTTGCACATAAATATTGGCATCACATTGGCCAAGGCACCTAATTCAACCAAATAGTTATGCACATTTTTTATGAACATTCAAATAATTAACATAAATGGTAGTAATTTAAGTTTATCTTTAAATATTATCACATTTGCATATATAGCTTTGGATTTATTAGATGTAGAGGATCTCCTGGTTAGGGATTTGACCAATAAATCTCCTCTTGTTTAGTGATTTGAACCAATTCATGCAAGGTCATATTGGCCTTCTTCATATCCTTAACAATATTATACCTAGCTTTACTTTATGGTTCTATGCTCTTCAACTACTCATCCCTCTTAGGGAAGGTAGATTATTGTTGGCTCAAGAATTAGGAGGAGGAGTATCATTATTGTTTAGAGGCATTGAATTAGTAGTAGGTTTGTTACTCCTCAAATTTTAGTTGTTCCTAAAGAACTATTGGAATGCATGGATCTCATCTATATTATCCTATGGCTCATTCTCATCCTCTACTAGGAATTATAGATTATAGGTCTCAAAGACTGTTATTGTACCAGAATGTCCTAGATTGATAGAGGAATATGGTTATATCTAATTGACTAAACATTCCTACCCATTCATCTCCTTCTAAAATATCTCAAAAATAATGTAAATTTCTATGTAGTATAGCTCGCTATGTTTCATTATGTTGTAAACTCAACACTAGTTAGGAAGGGCTACTTTTATGATATTTATTTATGGTGCCCTATTAGGTGGATGCTATTCTATATTATTATAGGCCTATTGAAAAGTCTATTATACCAGTAGAATCTAAAGCTCTAATTGGTATTCTATCTTCCAATGTTACCCATGTGTTTTTACATGTTCATAAACTCATTAATTAATTTATTTACCATCTTCTGAATAGATTCCAATTATATTTTTATGGAATCAAAATTAGTACCCTATATAGAAGTAGTATTGACTAGTATCAGAGTCTAGTTCTAGTTTTACTAGTTAGGCATAGAATTGTTTAAGAAGCTAAGGTGTTGATTAGGTTGAGCATGGGTTAAAGGAATATGAGAGTACAATTGGTTCTAGTTTTGGGCCATAATATTCTAATTTAATTTTGATATTGGGATGAAGGATAAAAAAGAAGACCAAGACTAAGTATAGTTAACCATCGCATTTTGGGGTTTAATTATTTATCTACTTTGATAGATTCAACATAATCCAAAGGTAGTGTATCAAAACTGATAAATATACATAGAAAAAAATAGTCATATGGTCTAGGGCATTCTTTTAAATTTTTAGTTCCAAAGTCTTCATAGGTTTCTAGGTAGTTTCAAGCTAGGTATACATATTTTGGAACTTAGCATTGAAGGCTTATATTGACTCAGTTGGTTATCTTCTCATGATTGTAAAGTGTTGGTAAACAATATTTATTATGGTGACTTGGATAAAATATGACAAGAACGTATTTTAACATTTATCATAATATGCAAGTGAATGTTATAGAATATTAATAAACTAGTCATAACTAACATCTTATAATGAGAAGGGAAAAAATCTACATGCCACATCTTCATGGGTTATATTCAATATTCTTAGGGTTTTCTTAAAGGCCTTTATGTGTTCTTCAATAGTCTTACCTCTCGAGGGATAAAAGGGAGGAAAATACTTCTCAAGGTTTCTTGGTAAATCACGCATGGCCCCAATAATGTTGATAGTAAAACTAACTATCTAGGTTGGATCTTGGACCATTAAGAATAGTGGAAGATGGGTATATCTACATGGAGAGAATGATTGAGACCAGGGTCCTTTACTAAATCTATTATTAGACCTAACATTCCTATAAATTTCTAAATATAGGTGTGTCAAGTTAGTGTCTAAGATAGACCTTGTTAATCTTTTGAGTGCTTCTAGTGAAATTTTTGTGATTCCTCTTAAATAAATAGAGGTAGAGGTGTGAATCCCCTCTTTCTAGTGCTAGATTAAGTTCCTATTGATGTGGGCTTTATTAACATACTAGAAACCTTATGAGGTAACCTCTAACATTTCAAGGTCTATTAATGAAGATCTATTACAAGGCATGAGATATGAGGTATTGATTTTGTAAACAACTTGTTGGTGGAATAACAATGAGTGAAGATATTTTTTTACCATGGATGCATTGACTATGGATAATCTAAAGTTAATTGAGATGGGTGGATGGCTAATGGTTTTATATTAAGGTGGACATGACCAAAATAATCTCAAAAAGAGGGGAAGGTAAGGTATAAAAAGAGTCATGTGGGTCAAGCAAAATGAAACCTTTCTAATCTAACACTTGAACTAAAGATTGGACAAGTAATCAAAAACCAATGTTTGTTGAAAGATACTAAGATCACACCAATAATGAAGAACAATTATAATTCCAAGAAAATGGGAAATATAGTAAACTTAAGCATGTATAATCAAAGGTTTCCATGTTTACAAGATAGTGTTAGCACATCCTCAATGGATGATTATGATTAACATACAAAAGGCAATTCAAATCAGCAATAACACAATAAGAATAATTATATTGAAAAGATATGTCATGCGCAACCAAAAAACTAAGATACCATAATGAAAACATGTCTTACACAATCCATAGGTTTGGACAAGAATCAAGATTTTCACATCGAGATCAATTGCATAACTTTACTCAAAATTTCATATTAATTTAAATAACAAAAATTATCCTCTCTTTGGAAATGGGAGGATATAAGTATATATAATCTTGTAATAGGGAAGGCCTCATCTCTCAAGTAAATTCTAAAAATACATGTCTAAAAATAACACTAGACGTCAACTTGCATGCATATATAATGGTATTTACTCAGAAATAGAGATATTCAACTAAAATATAATGTATACATGCAAAGTAAATTAGGAACTAATGTTCTAATTTAGCTAAACTTTATATATATATATATATACATATATATATATATACATATATATATACATATATATATATATACATATATATATATATATATACATATATATATACATATATATATATATACATATATATATATGTATATATATATATGTATATATGTATATATATATATATGTATATATGTATATATATATATATATATGTATATATATATATGTATATGTATATATATATGTATATATATATATATATATATATATATATATATGTATGTATATATATATATATATATATATATATATATATGTATATATATATATATATATGTATATATATGTATATATATATATATATATATATATATATATATATATATATATATATATATGTATATATATATATATATGTGTAATTATAAGGGTGTTGATATAGCACCACTATAAGAAGGAGTCGATGGAGTGAAAAAAATTGAAACTAAAGAGGCCATTGTAGATCCTTGAGGGATCAAGACTAGCCCACCTAGAGTATGCATGACTACATATCCAAGAAATTTAGAAGCCTATGATGACATGAAAAAACTTACATTTGGTTGTGTGTTAGGCACTGATCTTGAAGATGCATCCTTAGCCTTGAGTTCTTCAAATATTACATGGGTGGATTCAAACTCTTCATTAACAATATCAAAATTGAATAATTCAAGCTTGAATATTTTGATCACCTCAACCATCAACCTAATGTGATCTGCCTTTGAGCTCTTAAACTCTTTGTAAGGGATTTATCTTTTGTCACACAATATTTGGAAAAATTTATTATTTTCATAATGTCATGTTTATTTTTATATATCATTACCTTGACCTCCTCCTTAAATCTATTTAACATTGATTTTAGAGAATTCTTAAAATTTGGCATGTTAACCAATTTACTTGTAGAGGTGATCACATAAATGACCCTCATGTCAGTCAAAATTTCAAAGGCATGGTTCTCATGGTTCAAAAGATGTGATAATAGAGCCTTAATTTGATTATGCCACGTGAGAGTAACATCCCTTTTAATAATTATATATTTTAAAGCCCATTCTACATCTTCACTAGATGTCAAGTTGAGATGGTTGAAAGAATTGATCCTAGAACATTGAATCAAAAAATTAATCCTTTTTTCATATTCCTTCAATTAGTGTCACAACTTGATCACCTTATTTCTTTATGATTGGATTTCACCTCTGGAAGCTTGAATGCTATTAAAAATGTCATTCAGCCTAGTGGCTGCACTCTGACACTATCAACAATCTCATTAGGGTCATGTATAATTTTAGACTTTAGTATCCTCTATTGTTCCCCATCCTTACTTTTGTACATTTTTTTCATTACCTCCCTAGTAGAATCCAGAAAAGTATAGATTTTTTTTTAATATTCATTTAGATCATTAGGATTATTTTAATATTTTTTAGCTAAGGGGAATATATTTTCTCTATTAAAATTAAACTTATTCCCTTGTATCAATATTTATTACCTTCCTCTTCATCACCTTCTATCTTGAACCACTCTACATATCTAATCTAGTGGAGACTATGGGAAATTTTGTGATAAATAAATTCTATCTCTCATCCTTCTTTCCCTACATTTATCTAATTCATTTAAGAATAATAATTTTCACCTTCCCCTAATGGAATTAGGTCTTCATAGGTAGAGGGTAGAGATGTCATAGGAGGAGTTATTTCTTGAGGATTCAATGTTGAAGGTGATAATGAAACACATATTGGGAATTGTAATGGTGGGGTAAACAATACTCTTCCACAGTGAGGGCTCCCTCTGTGGATCAACCTCGACTAAAAATTTAATCAATTCATGGGGATTTTTAATTAATAATATTTTTGATTATATGGATGAATATTATGGAATTGATATGCCCTATTTTAGTTTAAGGTATCCCAAACACTAGTGGCATTTTAAGATCCAGAATTGAAACAATAACCAAAAATCCAAAATGCATTGCTTTCTTAGGAGATTTTATTTGTGTAGAAGTTGAAATAATGGAGTAATGAGCTGTACTAAATAATGAAATATTAGGAATAGTTGTGGGAATCCCTAACAAAATTATCTACAATATAGATATAAAAACCAAAGAAGAGACTACCACACTTATCTTTTGATATTACTCTATTATTAGGACTTTCTAGTCTAGATCACTAGCTGGTATTTCTCCTTCTTGTAGGGTTCCCAAGCTTAGAAATTTTACATTTTCCAAATCAACCTCTCCATATTACACATATAAGGCCTCCTCTTTACTTACCATTTATTATGCTATCATCATGATTTATACATTTTATTCTTCCTCATCAATGGCATAGTCCACCAAGGATATCATTGGTCTAATTTATTCTTCATTTGATTCCTCCTCATTATGGGATTATTCTATGGTATTTATACCAAAATATGGTTTTTCCTCTAGTTTTTGAGTTATGGAGGAGGTTACACAAACTTTATATCTCCTCTGGTAAGTGGCTATGAAAAAGATAGGAGGTGAGTAGGATGATGAAAAAATTGAAAGAGATATAGTCATAGGAGCTAATACTATAGGTGATGGTGATGGAATGAAAGGTGGAACAATGATAGTAGAAGGGGGAGTGGATAATATGTCCCTATTTGAGGGGATGGTGGATTGGATGGAAGAGATGAGAAAGAAGATTGCAAAAAATCTAGAAGACTTATCTGTGTAACTATTGTGAGAGGTGGTAGAGTTGACATAAAGAATGTAATCTTTTGTTTTTCCCTAGGAGATGTAACTTTGTCCACCATAGTGGCTATGCCCAAAATTTTGGTGGTGGTAGATGGATTTGTAGAGGTGAACTAGGGCCCAGGGATCTTTCTAAGAATATAATCTCTGAATTAGAGGTTCTCTTTCCTCTAACTGTGAGACCCTCCCTCTTATGAATCTATCTCTTCTACTATTGGAGAGGAAGGTTTAATTGATCCTAATAAATATTGAAGTTGAGTTGGAGGCCATTGATGACTCTATGCTTGTTGTTCTTGCTCTGCCATCTCATTTACCTACTCTTTTATGATCTCAATATTATATTAGATGGCCTAGGTGACCATCATGGATATTTTTTCATTCTTCATATGTGTCCATAATTCTACATCATCAATAACATTTAGGAAAATTAAATCATGCGCATACCCCTAGTGACCATATGTAGGGTTCACTTCTTTTCCAATAGGATTTGAAGATAATTCATGATTTTTACTTTAGGATCCCACTCTCTAAACTAGGCCTCATTAAAATTATAGTGGGTTCTCACCTTCCCCAATTGATTAAAATGAGATCTTACCATATATTGGAGTTTTCCAATACTTAGAGAAGTTTTAAAGTAATGGACCAAAAGTTTATGTCTTAGCTCTTCATCTATGATGTTATATATTTGATAAGCTACTTCTTGATCTATAATTTTTTTTATGAACATGACGTAGAAAGAACAAAGGAGGTGAATTTATCCCTTCAATGTTGATAATTGTTACATCAGGGTAATACTAGTAATCCCCCAATATCTCAATGGTTCTCTTTAAGTTCTTAGATAGTCAAGGCATCTAAGTGCCATTAATTGTCTGGTATACTTGAGGATGTAATTTTTCATAAATTATTTGGATTTCATTTATAAATATATAGATTAACATCAAGGAATAATATTCACATATTTTGTTATCAACAAATTCATCCAATGGTTACCAAAATTATCCATTTATCATGTGAATTTTACCCAAGACTATATATAGTAAATAAGACATCATGTAAAAGTTTCCATCAATAGGTATTTGTTCATGTTTATACATTTGTGTCATTAGCCTAACATTGATAACCTTTCCCAAGGAAGAAACTTGTCTAAGGTTAATAGACAATCCAAAAAAGGGACCCATTTCACTTGTACATATATGATACTAGGAAAACCATATAATCTATTTAATAGGGCCATGACTATCCTAATCCCAGGTTTGAATTTTATAATGCCATTATAAGAAATGCCCGCTTGGGATTTAACCTTTGGAATTTTAGTATCCATTATTTCAATTTTATTTTTATGATATTATGCTTGAGCCATCATTGTATGATACTTGGTTTTAGGCTACCTAAAGCCATGGATGTCTGAGGTACCTCTCAAATGCCCTACCAAAAATATAAAAAATTATAGTCTCTCATTTCTTAAGGTGGAGGCAATCCCTAAAACAAGTACCATTGAAAAATAAATCCCTAAGCATGTCAATACAAGGCATTATCTATGGTTTTGCCGTTACTTGATGAAATCCCATGATTTTTATAGGTAACAAATCATTGGTGTATTTATTGTCATCCAGGGATAATTGGTATTATAAAGAGTATGGGGCTTGAGAAAATTGTCATTTTATCACTTAAAATCTTATTTAATTTATTTTCAGACTTATTTTATACATACTTATGGCTATTCATCTCCTAAATTATGACACTTGTCCACTTTTTTCTTGCTTAGGCCTTTAGATTTTTAATTTTGCTTTATATGCTCCAGGGCCATGAGTTAATGTGATTATGCCACGTGGAGTGATATCAAGCTTGAAAGAGCTTAAAAACTCAAAGTCATGAACATATTAATGCTTTAAAATGTGTTAGTCCCTAGTAATGTTTTAGATCAATGATATGTTGACATGTATTAATATTGGGGCCTTAGGGACGTAAAGACTCAGATCTATGAGACAAGTAAGCCATTAACTTGGTTTTTATTCTTTAAAGCTTTGAGCTAAAGAAATTGTGTGAACTATCAATTGATTAGATCTCAAGATATCATAAGTATTGGAATGTGGGGTGTCAGGACCATTAGACTTATTTTAATCACTTTATGGTTCTAGGTTAGCAAAAAGACACCACCTGTCAACTGCTCAAAGACTATGAAAGCTCGAAACCATTAAATTATAAACTTTCATTTTAGAGATTATGTGGTTATAGGTTCATGTTAATGTGTTTAATGATGAATTATTAGATATCATAGAATTTTAACACTTATAAATTTATTTAAATCTAAAAGGCTCTATGTAAGATGTGAATGCCACCTATCAAACTATCAGATGCCAAAGACTTCAGATAAATTAGAAACTTTTCAAATGCATAAAGGCTCTAAGTAAAATAGTAACCAACATGTCATGTTTTTGAATAAAATAAAACAAGGCCTGACCCATGATTATTTGGTAAGTCTTCACTAATAGTATTGTGGACATATAAAACATAAGAAACACTAGGATGAAAGACATTAGTTTTGTTTGTCCAAAGGAATCATGAAAATTATGAAAACCCAATGTTTAAAATAAATCAACATGATCATTCAAGCTTTGATTTTTAAGTTTTGAATTTATATAACTTTAGACTTCAAAGGAAAACATTAGAATTATACAAATTAAGACCAATGTCATGAATCTCTAAGGCTTTGAGGACCTCAAATAAAGATATTTAGGGGTAGGGATCCCTATTGGAATTCAAAAAATGGGGTATGTGTTAGGGCACAATAAATAGTACCATCTCTCTAGCCACCTATTGCATGAAGGTTGTTGTAGCTCTAAAGTGTTGATAATCCCCTATACCTCCTTAGTTGGACCACTATATCTTAATAAGATGATATGAGTGCTCATCACTCTATGGTCCATATGCTAGCTTGAACTATGTCAGGACCTCCCTATTATCTTTGAGGTACTACCTTTGTCTGCTAACATCCTCCTTCTACCTATGCCACCACTATCATCTCCATTATCATTTCACCAATATAGGTTGGCAAGGCATGTACCTCAACTGGAGCTCCTCTCCTTTCTACACCTCATCACTCCCTAGCTTGGTAGGCTCAAAATGATAGGACCACCAAAGGATTTATCAAGTAAACTAGTCTAAATTATCTAGTTAAATAGTCAAATGGATGTAGCTCTAACCAACAAGTGTAGTCCCCAATGATTCACATTTATCTTTTTGCATGTATTTTGGTTTTCCATGATAGCCATGCATCCATATTACCTCAGTAAGGTGTCCATATAGCTTGTTCCCATTTCATGGTCCAAAAATTTGGCATGTGTGGGACTGATTAGACTATATGGTCTTGAGCCCACCTCCTCATTCATGGGAAGGCATCATCTATAATGTGAGGTAACCCCACATGTGTATACATGGGGAACCTTTTATATATCGAATTCATAGAAATAATAATTGGTCCCATGATCTACTAGCCTCTACCCAAAATATTGTATAAGTAGTACACTAGCTACACCCAAATAATAAACCCTAAATCATATAGTGTGCCCTAATCCATAATCAAGTAGAATAAATAAATAATATATAATAGAACAACCCCATCCAACTTATGATAGAGCACATATGTTGTCATAATCTTGTTAAAGGCATTATATATGTCTTAAAACATAAAATATGACAAAGTGTGCCTAGTAAAAAACATACTTCATCAATTCCTTAGCATTTTTAACCATTATATCAAAAAAATTAATACAGATCATCTATAAAACCATTAGAAAACAACCATGGAAACATGTGCATGATAAAATTTGGATATATATCAATCCAAAATATTACTTCACCTTTAGATTCATCAAATGAAATAGTCACATAGTATAAAACCCAATCAAAATATATCAAAAAACTCCCAAACAACTCGTAGATCATTCATTTATCCAAAAAGAGTATATCATATCCAAAACTTAGCACTCAACCAAAAATTAGTCTAAAATCCTAAAAGATAAACATATGTCAAGAACATAAGTTTAGCTAAAATTTAAACATGAATATGGATCAAATCAAAATTTATTCATCACCACCCTCATCAAAAGAAAATATGTTAACCAAAGGAATTAATTTATCCATTTTGCATTCAATGTACTCCATAAGACTTACTAGCATCTCAATTCTTGTGATAGCTCCAAATTCCTTGTTGAATTTTATTTTTATTTCTTCTTGAATTCAGTGACCGTATGTGAGCTAAATGGGCATCTAGCATGTTATTGACAAGAGGAGACCAAATTTTAGGGAAACATCAAAGAACTTGGAATGTTAGGAGTCACATTGCTATCAAGGGCAAGGTTATGGCATATAGTCTATGCCAAATATTGAGTAATCATCAAATCACAAGGTAAATAATGAAAAAGACCCACTATGAGAACCACGAATAGATGGTAGAGCATGCCAATTAATGTTATGACATGATGCACAATGTATTAATCATGCATAACAGAGGTACTCTGAACCTCCAAGTTAGGAAATGGGTGAGCAAAAATACCTTGTTATGCTATATCTAATATATTCCCAAAGTGGCTCTCGAGTGCCAAATTTTAAATAGTTTTTTGTTCCATGACCCAAACCTCCTACTATATTAGAAAAAAATTGAAACATACAAAGGGACATACCACATCTTAGAAAGTTTCCAATATCCCTTTTACCCTTAAAGGGTCAGCCTTGATAAGCATTCCTGGTGACAAGAGGATTATCTTCTTATGTACTCATTTTGACACAAATATTTTCATGTGTTAAATTTTGAGAACCATGGTCCCAATATAACATTATATTTATCAAAATAGGTAAAATTAATCAAAAAATGGAGTCCTCATGCTTTTAGAAAAATATTATTTTATTCATAATACAACTCAAGCATGCACATTATATTTACAAATTCTTATCCTGAATAATTCAAAGAATGTCTTAGAAAGAAATGAATGAAGATGAAAAATAACTCAATAAGAAGATTTACACTAAAGGAAAATGTCCATTCCAATATCAAAACAAAATTCAAACTTGAACTTCCTCTTGTAAATGTACATATCCATAAGTAAAATTGAAAACATCTAAAAAAATGCATATGGGACCAAAAACCATTTATATAAAAATGTCTCATAAAAAATTGATTTCAAAATCAAGCTAAAAAATGGAACAATTTAAAAACTCGAAGGAGAGTGAAAAAAAAATTTCACACCCAATTTTTTTATTAATGAAAAACTTAATCATTTATGTGTCTTTTATATATTCTTCTACTCATACAACACCTTAAAGAATGAATTTCATCCATAAAAACTCATAGAATAAGCAACTCAATTATAGAGGATATGAAAAATCATTTCTATTTTATGTCAAACTGATCATAATGAAATAAAATTATGTATGTTCATTAATCAATAATCCAATGAGCATAAGGTAAACCATAGGTCTCTTTTCCTTAGACATGATTGCATCAATGCAAACAATCCTCTTTAAGCATAAAGTTATATAAGGATTAAAACACAAATATTTTCCACATCAAAACCTTGAAACCAAAATATATTAACCAAATCTTAGCTATATTTTCAAGAAGAGAGTGAACAAGATCTTAAAACACTACCACATTCCTCAAAAAGAGTTAAACTAAAATTAAACAACACAACCTTTTAATTACAATAGAAAGACATTTAAAACATTACAATTAAGGTTTGGAGAACCACAATAATTCATTAAGAGACTAAAATCATGACATGTGTTTTATCAAATACTAGATAGAAGATGTAAAAATGATAAAATTGAAAAATAAATTAATATCTCAATCTAACCTTCTAATAAAATTTGGTTACATGGTTTAATGACTTGATAGGGGGAAAAAACAACATAGTAATGAAAATAAGTTCTCTTCTTTAAAATAACTAAAACAAGAAGTGTCTTAAAATACAACCCTAACTCTTCTCTCAATTAAAAAAAATTGTAATATTCTTTCCATTTGAAATATATTTTATGAAAAAAAATGGCTTTAGAGAGGAAAAAAACTCATCTCAACAATGACATGACTACCAAACACAAAATCACAAATACTCCTATTTTTTGACTATTTAAAAGTCTCATCATTTTAGGTATCCATATTAAAGCTTAAAGTCTTTCAAAGGTATCCAAAATCACAAATAGGCAAAGCTTAAAGTGTTTAAAATACTCATATTTTTAGGTATCCATATTAAAGCATTAAAGTATTAATGACTTCTAGGTATCATTCAAAGTCTCATAAATTTTTGACATGGCTTTAGCTTTGAGGTATCATTTAAAGCATTAAAATCAAAACTAATTCTAAAACTTAAAACAATATTCACAAGTAGTAATAAATATTCTCAAAACACATGAAAAGATAGGATTCATCATTCACCATTTAGGAATGTCATTTTCTTTACCAAAATATTAACCAAACAAAATGTTTTGAGATAATAAAGAACTGAAATCATACCCAAAACTTTTCCTTCCAAAAAAACTTTAAACTTTAGTAAACAGTGATAATTCTTTTTAAAATTTCCTTTTCAATGCAAAACTTAGTCCATTATAAAAAATAAACCAACTTTAATTCTTTAATATGGATATCTAAAATCCCATTGCACTAAAAAAAAGTGAAACATGCTAATGAGAGCTTTGGAAAAAATGGCAAAGCTTCACTATCACCAAAATCTTATTTCCAAATGTGAAAGAGAGGTATACATAAATAGAAAAATGAATCTTCATCTACAAGATTCTCCAAACTTGAAGCGTACTCTTGGAATTAAATTTAGTTTTATCTCATTAGTAATAGTGGAGGGAAAGCCATTAAAGGGATGTAACATTGAGATAAAATTGTCAACTTTCAAATAAAAACCCCACATACTTTTCATTTAATATTCAACACCACCTTTCTCTACTTATTATTTTTATAATTTACTAATTCTCTACTTGTTCATTCTTTCAAACTCTGTATGGATACTAAGGAAAAGATATTTATTTTAAGCCTTTTCTAAGCTAGGTTTCAATTTCCTTTCGAGAAAATTGTCCGCACAATTTCCTGAAGATTTTTTTTCTTTTTGGTTAAGTGTTCTCTCTTCAAGAGTTTTGTTTTCAACTAAGTGTTGGAATTACTTCAGACAATTTGTTTGAAGGAAAGGTTTCAAAGGATTATCTCTTCAAGAAAAGTGCCCTAAACAATTTCTATGAAGGGTATTGTCTTAAGGAAATGGTCCACTTCCAAATTTTTAAGGGGTACTTGTATTTTTATCGAGTGCACTTCTAAAGGAAAAAAGGGTCTTTTCAAAGTTCCAAAAGATATATTTTCTCAAGGAAAAGGGACCTTTTCATTTTTTCTAAAGGGTATTTTCCCTTTGGAAAAAGGCACTTTTCAATTTTTTTGAAGGACTATTTTAAAGAAGCTAGGGGAAGAAATTCTAAATGAATTCCTTTGAAAGGAATTCCTTCATGAATAAATTCTGAATCAAAAACCCAAAAGGTCATTTCCCTTCAAAAAAAGTAATTTACAAATTATTTAAAGGAAAAGTCCATTTCCAAAGCCCAAAAGAATTGGCCCAGTGTAAATAATCTGAAGTCAAAAGGGTGAAATAGATTTCCAAAGATTCAATCCCATGGGATAAAAGTCCCAAAATAAAGTAGCCATTGGAATTCAAAACTTGTCAAAGGGGTCTCTGACCAAATGCAAAGACAATGCATGGTAGCATTTTAGGAGCTAGATATAATGGTGCATAATCAAATCTTACATTGAAGATCGATTCTGAGTGGAGGTCAAAGGGGTCAATGAATCTCAAAGGTGAAAGTGTGAATGATAAGTGTCAATAACACATTCAACTAGTAGGAGATCAATGACTCATGGGCATCCATGCATAAGTAGATCAATGAACATGCAAAAAATCAAGGATGGTGTCAATTTTAATCTATAGAGACCATATAAATCCAAAATAGTAGTAAAGAACATGCTAGGTTTTAAATGCAATAAATAAAATCATGTAAACTTGGTGGGAAAATGTAGCTACCCATGACATGGCTCTCTCAGTTCTAAAAAGGGATGCCTTGAATGCATGAAGGGCTCGAGGAGATGTGTGGCAATCCTGGGTGGTTCATATCATGATCAATATAGTTGCATGTTTTGAACATAAAATAACTCAAGGACAATGGTGGTGATTGTAGCAATTTATGACATCCCTCTCTATTTCTCATGTAAGCCCCTTCTTCTCTCATCCCTTTCTGCTATATATTGAGGCCTTTGAGCCTTAAAATGGATCTCTTGACTGGTGATAGAGTTACTCTATCAAAATTTCCTTGTAACACTCTCTTGAAGAAATAAAAGACAACTTTTTTATTTTTGTTGAAGTCAAGTTTGCATTATTGGAGTTTAACTTGTAGAATATATTTTTTTCTCTCATCACCTATGATTTCTATATGCACCTCACTTTAATTTTCTTAGTTTCTTGTAAGTTATGTGATGTGTTAGCCTTTGGTGCCTTTCTGAAGCATTATAAGTTATAGTGTCTCTCCTGTAAACCTATTCTTTCTTTCCCTTCAAAGTGCATCCTCCCCTTTGACCTCCACACAACTACTCATGCTTGAAAATTTGAAATAGGATCAACTAGACTGTGTCTTGTTTAAGTTTGGTATTCGTCATTAAGGTTTCTAGTCTAAATGTGGATCACTCTCTATTTGTTGTATCACCTCCCTTAGCTTAGATTTCCTCTTTATGTTATCCTCCTATCCATTTTCCTTAGTCAACAATAGATTTTAGCATGGGAAATAAGAGATAAAGTGAAGTATCTGAGGAACTAGCCTCATAAAAAACCCTATAGGTTCAAACTCACTACAAGATACCAATATCCTAAGGTTGCCCCAATGCTTTTAGCTAGGAGTGAGAGAGCTTGAGAAACTCTCCCATAAAGGGTGCAATTCTAGACTACAACAGTGACCTCCAGTGATGCCTTGATGTGCTTATTCAAGTACTTGAGGTCATTCATGTTTGAGTGTTACTCTTCATAGTACTTCATTCTTACCTAGATAGTACATGAATCCTTTTATGATACTAAAATGAAGGGCCTTAGTAATTAATTGTTTTTTTCTCACTTTGTGTAGTGTTTCAGAAATGTCCCCTATTTTAGAAAATGTGTGATCTCTTCTAATTGTTCATGAATTATAGACACCTAAAATAAATTTGCATTAGGTGATTCATCAAGAATTTCCTTTACATCTTTTCCATTTTATAGCCTACTCAAATGGTCTAGTCCAACATTATCATGACTAGGTTTAACATTAATGCAAAACTAAAACTCCTAAAAAGCATTAAGCATCAAGATATATGACCTCCCAATAAAGGTTTATTTACCAGGAAATATAGGGCTTGATGATTAGTGAACAATTGAAATGTTGTACCTAATAATTAAAGGAATTTTTTTGTATTGTAAATATTATCACAAGGGATTCACACTCAGTGGTAGTATAACTCTTTTTAGATGTAGATAGTTTCCAACTAGAAAAATGAATGGGGTGATCCAAACCACATTCTCCTAGTTGTGCCAACATAGTCCCAACTATGATCCCTGATACATCCACATGTATATGGAAGTACTTACTCTAATTTAGAAAAATCAATATTGGTATAATTAACAACCTCTACATTAAATCGATAAATGTTTCTTGACATTCATCTACCTAGACACACCATGTGTCCTTAATAACTTCTTGAAAGGGGTAGATATTGTAACATACCTCTTAATAAACTTTTTATAATAGCTTGTATATCCAAGGAAGGATTTCACCTCTATTGCACTTGTGGGTGGTGGCATTCCATAATGATTGTCTCCTTTTTACGCTCCTGGTGTATGTACCAAGCAATAGGAAGGGTACCTAGAGTTTAATGGAATATATGTACCCAATACTTTGGGGTGATAGCTTTTGCAGTCCAAACCTCAATGCATGGATAAATATGAATCTTAGTGAAATATCTTTCATGAAATATTGGCTAATCCTTCCTTACTCCTTATGATAACTAGAATAGAGCTAGAAGGATTTTGTAGGCTTCATCCCATTACATATATGCCTCCTTATGTTTAGACCACTAATTCATAAAAATTCCCTTCAATGCATGTGTGAGAGCACTAACTCTCTGGTTGATGTTAATCACATATTGTTGGAATCATAGAATAAACTAACCAACATCCTTGGTGGAAAAGTAGTGTGGTATTTTACATTCTATTATAAAAACCATACATAGAGGTCATATATTATGATCACCCTTCATCTAGTTGAGAATGTGAGTGTTAGAATCTTCACTTATCAAAGAATACCTATCCCAAGGTAAAATTCCTTAACTCTTTTGTTCTATGTAATCTTGATCTATTTAACTAGCTATATATAAAAAATATATGTTTGACTAAGTTGCTGACCTTATGTACATAAAATGCACATCATATGCCAATAATGGTGGAATATCCACATGTTTTAACATATACTTGAGAGGTAACTTAATATCTTAATGGTTCTCCTTAAGTTCTTAGATAGTTGAGGCATCTAAGTTCCATTAATTGCCTGGTATACTTGAGGATGTACTTTTGCATAAATTATTTTGATTCCATTTCTAAATCTATAGATGAACATAAAGGAATAATATTCACATATTTTTTATCAACATATTCATCTAATGGTTACCAAAATTATCCATTTATCATGTGAATTTTACCCAAGACTGTATCTAGTAAATAAGACATGATGTAAAAGTTTCCATCAATAGGCATTTGTTCATGTTTATACATTTGGGTCATTAGCCTAACATTGATAACCTTGCCAAGGGAAAAATATTGTATGAGGTCAATAGATAATCCAACAAAGGGACCTATTTCACTTGTACATATATGATACTAGGAAAACCATACAATCCATTTAACAGTGCATGACTATCCTAATCCTAGGTCTGAATTTTATAATGCCATTATAAGAAATGCCCCCTTGGGATTTAACCTTTAGCTTTTTAGAATCCATTATTTCAAATTTATTTTTATGATATTATGCTTGAGCTGTACATTAGATGATACTTAGTTTTAGGCTACCTAAATCCATAGAATTTTGAGGTACCTCTCAAATGCCCTCCCAAAAATATAAAAAATTATAGAATTTAATTTCCTAAGGTGGAGACAATCCCTAAAAAAAGTGCCATTGAAAAATAAATCCCTAAGCATGTCAATACAAGGAATTATCTATGGTTTTGCCATTACTTGATGAAATCCCATGATTTTGATAGGTAACAAATCATTGGTGTATTTATTGTCATCCAGGGATAACTAGTCTTATGCAGAGTATGGGGCCATAGAATTGAATGTGTTCCAGAGTATTGAGTAGTGTATGAACTTGAACTTGAGAGTAATTTTGTCAAACATTGTATCTATGTATTTATTATTTCATGCACAAGAGTAGTCATAAATAACCTAAATGCATGATTTCTATGAAGAGGAATCCATTTCAGAAATCTCAAGTTGTATAATTCTTTTACAAATTGTATGAATTTTCTTTATAGGTTAGTTGGAGAACTAGGTATTTTGTTCATAAATAATCATGAAAATGCAATATTTACTTGTATATTAATGATGAAGTGACTTGATTTTCTATATATTTTACATATATCTCCCAAAGTTTTCACCTTGAATATTCAATTCATATGACTTCAATACAACTATCAACTTTTGATTTGATCCCCATTTCAATTTGAATGTGCTTGTCAATTTTGTTAGGTTTATATTTGATATATGGAAACTTTTCATAAACTTTGTATGTCTAGTCATCATGATTGAGACAATTATCATTTAATTACTTAAAAACTTATTTAATTTGATGTTAGACTTCTTTTATGAATACTTATGGCTATGCATCTCCTAAATTATAACACTTGTCCACTTTTTTCTTGCTCAGGTCTTTAGATTTGTAATTTTTCTTTGTATTCTCTAGGGCCATGAGTTAATTTGATTATGCCATGTGGAGTGATATAAAGCTTGAAAGAGCTCAAAAAATCAAAGGCATGAACATAATAATTCTTTAAAATGTGTTAGTACCTAATAATGTTTTAGATTAATGATATGTTGACATGTATTAATATTGGGGCCTCAGGGACTTAGAGACTCAAAAATTTGAGACCAGTAAGCCATTAACTTGGTTTTTATTCTTTAAATATTTGAGCTAATGAAATTATGTGAACTATCAATTGATCGGATCTCAAGAGATCATAAGTATTAGAATGTGGGGTGTCAAGACCATTAGACTTATTTTAATCACTCTATGGTTCTGGGTTAGCAAAAAGACACCACCTGTCAACTACTCAAAGACTGTAAAATCTTGAAACCATTAAATGATAAAATTTCATTTTAGAGATTATGTGGTTATAGGTTCATGTAAATGTGTTGCATGGTTAGTTATTAGATATCATAGACTTTGAACACTTATAAATTTATTTAATTTTAAAAGGCTCTATGTAATATGTGAATCCCACCTATCAAAGTATTGTATGTCAAAGACTTTAGATGACTTAAAAACTCTTCAAATGCATAAAGGCTCTGAGTAACATAGTAATGTTTAAAATAAATCAACATGATCATTCAAGATTTGATTTTTAAGTTTTGAAAAGATATAACTTTAGAATTCAAAGAAAAACATTAGAATGATACAAATTAAGATTAGTGTCATGAATATATAAGGATTTAACGACCTCAAATAAAGATATTTAGGTGGTAATTGATCCCTATTTGAATTCAAAAAATGGGGTGTGTATTAGGGCAAAATAAATATTACCATCTCTCTAGCCACTTATCACATGAAGGTTGTTACAGATCTAGGGTATTGGTAATCCCCTATACCTCCTTGATTGGACCATTATATCTCAACAAGATGATATGTGTGCTCATCACTCTATGGTCCATATGCTAGCTTGAATTATGTTAGGACCTCCATATTGTCCTTGAGGTATTACCTTTGTCTGCTAACATCCTCCTTTTACCTATGCCACCAATATCATCTCCATTATCATCTCACTAATATAGGTTGGCAAGGCATGTACCTCAATTGGATCTCCTCTCCTTCCTATACCTCATCAATCCCTAGCATGGCAGGCTCAAAATGCTAGGACCACCAAAGGAGTTATCAAGTACACTAGTCCAAATTATCTAGTAAAATAGTCAAATGGATGTAGCTCTAACCACCAAGTGTAGTCCCCAATGATTCACATTTATCCTTGTGCATTTATTTTGGTTGGCCATGATATCCATGCATCCATAGTAACTAAGTAAAGTGTCCATATAATTTGTTCCCATTACATGGTCCAAAAATTTGGCATGTGTGGGACTAATCAGACTACATGGTCTTGATCCCACCTCCTCAGTCATTGGAAGGCACCATCTATAATGTGAGGTAACGCCACATGTCTATACATGGGGAAAATTTTATATATCTAATTCATAGAAATAATGATTGGTCCTATGTTCTACTAGCCTCTACCCAAAATATTATATAAGTCATACACCAGTTACACCCAAATGATCAACCTTAAATCATATAGTGTGCCCTAATAAATAATATATAATAGAACAACCCCATCCAACTTATGATAGAGTACATATGTTGTCATAATCTTTTTAAAGGCCTTCTATATGTCTTAAAACATACAAGATGATAAAGTGTGCCTAGTAAAAAACATACTTCATCAATTCCTTAGCATTTTTAACCATGTTATCAAAAAATTTAATATGGATCATTTATAAAACCATTGCCAAAAAACCATGTAAACATGTGCATGATAAAAATTGGCCATTTATCAATAAAGAATATTACTTCACCTTTAGATTCATCAAATGAAATAGTCACAGAGTATAAAACCCAATCAAAATGTGACCCAAAATTCCCAAACAACTCGTAGATCATTCATTTATCCAAAAAGAGTATATCATGTCCAAAACTTAGCACACAACCAAAAATCAATCTAAAAGCCTAAAAGATAAACATATGTTAAGAACACAAGTTTAACTAAAATTTAAACATGAATATGGATCAAATCAAAGTTTATTCATTCCCACCATCATCAGAATAAAATATGTTAACCAAAGGAATTAATTTATCCATTTTGGATTCATTGTACTCTATAAGAATTAATAGAATCTCAATTCTTGTGATAACCCCAAATTCCTCAGTGAATTTTATTTTTATTTCTTCTTGAATTTAGTGACTACATGTGAGCTAAAAATAACTCCATAAGAAGATTTACACTAAAGGAAAATGTCCATTGCAATATTCAAAACAAAACTCAAACTTGAACTTCCTCTTGTAAATGTACATATCCATAAGTAAAATTGAAAACATCTAAAAAAATGCATACGGGACCAAAAACCATTTATATAAAAATGTCTCATAAAAAATTGATTCCAACATCAAACTAAAAATTGGACCATTTTAAAAACCTGAAGGAGAGTGAAAAAACTTTCACACCCAATTTTTTTCTTAATGGAAAACTTAACCATTTATGCGTCTTTTATATATTCTTCTACTCTTACAACACCCTAAAGAATGAATTTCATCCATAAAAACTTATAGATAAAGCAACTCAATTATAGAGGATATGAAAAATCTTATATATTTTATCTCAAACTAATCGTAATGAAATAAAATTATATATGTTTATTAATCAAGAATCCAATAAGGATAAATTAAACCATAGGTCTCTTTTCCTTAGACATTATTGCATCAATGCAAACAATCCTCTTTAAGCATAAAGTTATATAAGGCTTAAAACACAAATCTTTTCCACATCAAAACCTTGAAACCAAAATATATTAACCAAATCTTAGCTATATTTTCAATAAGAGAGTGAACAAGATTTTAAAACACTACCAAATTCCTCAACAAAAAGTTAAACTAAAATTAAACAACACAAAACTTTTTAATTACAAGAGAAAGACATTTAAAACATTGTAAATAAGGTTTGGAGAACCACAATAATTCATTAAGAGACTAAAATCATGACGTGTGTTTTATCAAGTACCAGATAGAATATGTAAAAATAATAAATTGAAAAATAAATTAATATCTCAACCTAAGCTTCTAATAAAATTTGGTTACATGGTTCAATGACTTGAAAGGGGGAGAAAACAACATAGTAATGGAAACAAGTTCTCTTCTTTAAAATAACTAAAACAAGAAGTGTCTTAAAATACAACCCTAACTCTTCTCTCAATTATAAAAAATTGTAATATTTTTTCCATTTGAAATATATTTTATGAAAAAAAATGGCTTTAGAGAGAAAAAAAACTCATCTCAAAAATGACATGACTACCAAACACAAAATCACAAATACTCATATTTTTTGACTATTTCAAAGTCTCGTCATTTTAGGTATCCATATTAAAGTTTAAAGTATTTCAAAGGTATCCAAAATCACAAATAGGCAAAGCTTAAAGTCTTTGAAATACTCATATTTTTAGGTATCCATATTAAAGCATTAATGACTTCTAGGTATCATTCAAAGTCTCATATTTTTTTGACATGGCTTTAGCTTTGAGGTATCATTTAAAGCATTAAACTTAAAACTACTTCTAAAACTTAAAACAATATTCATAAGTAGTAATAAATATTCTCAAAACACATGAAAAGATAGGATTCATCGGTCACCATTCAAGAATGTCATTTTCTTTACCAAAATATTAACCAAATAATTTTTTTGAGATAATAAAGAAGAACTGAAATCATACCCAAAACTTTTCCTTCCAAAAAAAATTTAAACTTTAGTAAACAATGATAATTCTTTTTAAAATTTCCTTTTCTATACACAACTTAGTCCATTATAAAAAATAAACCAAATTTAATTCTTAATATGGATATCTAAAATCCCATTTCACTAAAAAAAAGTGAAACATGCTAATGAGAGCTCTAAAAAAAATGGAAAATCTTCACTATCACCAAAATCTTGTTTTCAAATGTGAAAGAGAGGTATAAATAAATAGAAAATTGAAACTTCATCTACAAGCTTCTCCAAACCTAAAGCATACTCTTGGAATTAAATGCAATTTTATCTCTACTTATTATTTTTATAATTTACTAAGTCTCTACTTGTTCATTCTTTCAGACTCTGTATGGAGACTAAGGAAAAGATATTTACTTCAAGCCTTTTCTAAGCTAGGTTTCAATTTCCTTTCAAGAAAATTGTCTGCATAATTTCCCAAAGGAATTTTTTCTTTTTGGTTAAGTGTTATCTCTTTGGTAGTTTTTTTTTCAACTAAGTATTAGAATTCATTCAGATAATTTGTTCAAAGGAAAGGTTTCAAAGGATTATCTCTTCAATCAAAGTGCCCTAAATAATTTCTTTGAAGGGTATTTTCTTTGGGAAATGGTCTACTTCTAAATTTTGAATGAGTACTTGCATTTTTGTCAAAGGGCACTTCCAAAGGAAAAATGGATCTTTTCAAAGTTCCAAAAGTTATATTTTTTCAAGGAAAAGGGACCTTTTCATTTTTTCGAAGGGTTCTTTCCCTTTGGAAAAAGGCAGTTTTCAATTTTTTTGAAGGACTATTTCAAAGAAGTCAGGGGAAATTTTTTTGAAGGAATTCTTTCAGGAAGAAATTTCGAATCAAAAACTTGAAGGGTCCTTTCCCTTTGAAAAAATTACTTTAAAAATTATCTAAAAGAAAAATCCATTTCCAAATCTTGAAGGGATTGGCCTAGTGCAAATAATTTGAAGTCAAAAAGGTGAAATAGGTTTTTGAAGAGTCAATCCCATGGGAGAAAAATCCAAAAAGAATGTGGCCATTAACATTCAAAAGCTATCAAAGGGGTCTCCATCTAAATGAAAAGACAACACGTGGTAGCATTTTAGGAGCTAGATCCAATGGTGCATAATCAAATCCTACATTGAAGAAAGACAGTGAGTGGAGGTCAAAGGGATCAACAAATCTCAAAGGTGAAAGTGTGCATGACAAGTGTCAATGATGCATTCAACTAGTAGGAGATCGATGACTCATGGGCATCTATACATAATCAGATCAATGAACATGTAAAATATCAAAGATGGTGTCATTTTTAATCTATAGAGACCATATAAGTCCAAAATAGTAGTAAGGAGCATGCCAAGTTTTAAATGCAAGAAATCAAATCATGTACACTTGGTGGGAACATGTAACTACCCATGACATGGCTCTCTTAGTTCCAAAAAGGTAAGCCTTGAATGCATGAAGGGCTTGAGGAGATGTGTGGTGATCTTGGGTTGTTCATCTCATGATCAATGCAGTTACATGTTTTGAACATAAAAGAACTCAAGGACAACAATGGTGGTTACATCCATTTATGACATCCCTCTCCATTTCTCATGCAATCCCCTTCTTCTCTCATCCCTTTTTACTATATATAGAGGCCTTTGAGCCTTAAAATGGATTTCTCAACTGGTGATGGAGTTACTCTATCAAAATTTCCTTGTAACACTCTTTTAAAGCAATACAAGACAACTTTTTGATTTTTGTTGAAGTCAAGTGTGCATTATTAGAGTTTAACTTGTAGAATATATGTTTTTCTCTCATCACTTATGATTTCTCTAGGCACCTCATTTTAGTTTTCTTAGTTTCTTACAAGTCATCTGATGTGTTAGCCTTTGGTACCTTTCTAAAGAATTACAAGTTATATTGTCTCTCCTACAGATCTATTCCTTCTTTCCCTTCAAAGTACATCCTTCCCTTTGACCTCCACATAACTACTCATGCTTGTAGCTTTGAAATAGGATCAACTAGGCTGTGTCTTGTTTAAGTTCAATAGCAGTCATTAAGGCTCCCAGTCTAAATGTGGATCACTCTATATTTGGTGTATCACCTCCTTTAGATTAGATTTCCTTTTTATGTTATCCTCCTATCTATTTTCATTAGTCAGTAGTAGATTTTAGCATGGGAAATAAGAGCTGAAGTGAATCATCTGAGGAACTAGCCTCATAAAAAATCCTAGAGGTTCAACCTCACTACAAGATACCCATAACCTAAGGTTGTCCCAATGCTTTTATCTAGGAGTGAGAGAACCTGAGAAACTTTCCCACAAAGGGTGCAATTCTAGACTACAATAGTGACCTCCAGTGATGCCTTGATGTGCTTAATCAAGTACTTGAGGTCATTCATGTTTGAGTGATACTCTTCATAGTACTCCATCCTCACCTAGATATTACATGAATCCTTTGATGATACTAAAATGAAGGGCCTTAGTAATCAATTTCTTCTTTTCTCACTTTGTGTAGTGTTTCAAAAATGTCCCCTATTATAGAAACTATGTGATCTCTTCTAATTGTTCAAGAATTATAGACACCTAAAATAAATTCACATTAGGTGATTCATCAAGAATTTCCTCTAGATCTTTTCCATTTTATAGCCTACTCAAATGGTTTGGTCCAACATTCTCATGTCTAGGTTTGACATCAATGCAAAACTAAAACTCCTAAAAAACATTAACCATTGAGATATATGACCTCCCAATAAAGGTTTATTTACTAGGAAATATAGGGCTTGATGATTAGTGAACAATTGAAATGTTGTACCTAATAATTAATGGAATTTTTTTGGTAGTGTGAATATTACCACAAGGGCTTCACACTCAGTGATAGTATAACTCTTTTTAGATGTAGATAGCTTCCAACTAAAAAAATAAATAGGGTTATCCAAACCACCTTCTCTTAGTTGTGCCAACATAGTCCCAACTATGATCCTTGATACATACACATGTATATGGAAGTACTTACTCCAATTTATAAAAATAAATATTGGTGCAGTTACCAACCTCTACTTTAAATCGATGAATGCTGCCTGACATTCACTTACCTAGACACACCATGTATCCTTCCTTAATAACTTCTCTAAAGGGGTGGATATTGTAGAATACCTCTTAATATATTTTTTATAATATCATTTATATCCAAGGAAGGATAATGACTATGATCTTAGATGGATCTACCAAGATACTTTTGTTGTAGATTACATGACATAACAAAACCCCACAGGGTGTAAAATAAACATTTTTTAAAGTTGAGCATAATTCTCAATGCTCTACATCTTTCTAACATCAATCTTAGTTTGGATAAATGATTTTGAAACAATTAAAATACTACCCTATCATTTAAATAGACTTCTAATAAATCATGGATGAAATCCTTAAACAATATACAACAACCCTTGAGAAAAATATGGGTGTGTTTTTCAATCCAAATGGCATGACCTTATATGCAAAAAAAACCCCATTTTGTAACAAAGGTCATCTTGGTTCTATCTTCTTCTATGATTAAAATATGATGGTACCCGTGGAAACCATCAATAAAGGAATACACTGTGTGGCCTATGACCACTTATAAAACTTCATCTATAAATGGGATAGGGAAAGGGTCATTAACTCAAACCTAATTTAAAAGATGATAGTCACCACAAAATCTTATCTCACTAGTCTTGTTTCTTTAAACCACCATAGGACTCACCCAGTCATGTTTCTCCATTTGAAAAATAATTTTGGCCTCCTACATGTGGTCCAATTTAGCTTTGACATTTAGCTTCATGTTTGGCTTCATACCATATAGTATTTTCTTAATCAGTCATGCACACTCATTCAGTTCAATGTGCATCTCCCTTAGAGATGGGTCCACACTCTTGAATTTAGTGAACTTGGTCTAGAAAACATCTTGATAATCCTACAATATTTTTAGTACTTCAGATATGTCTTCTTGTGACCAATAAGCACTAATATGTGCTAATTTTAAAATGTCCTCAATTCCAATGTTCTTAATGTGCTCCTTCAAGGGTTCATCAAAAATATTTCATTCTTCCTCAATAATAGAATCATATAGTAGCCATTCAGCTTCCTTTTTTATAATATTAAGATGCCATAACCTTTCTTCTTTAGATGATCTTGTGACTAGACCTCGAAGTGTCTCAATTTTCCATTCTAATTCAAATAATTTTATGATATCCCTATCATCCTCCTCAGCTAAATATAATGTCTACTCAACTTCATCTTGTATTCTATGACATGGTTGAATATATACCTTTGCCTTGTCCTTCCCTAAATTATTTACCTACAGGATCTATATTCAAATTCTAGGCTGAATTGTGAGAGGCTGATGAATCAGTTAGTCCATCTAAGTATTCAATCCTCCCATGGTATAAGAAAAAATTTAAATTTTTCAATACCTTGTGGGTTGAAATATTATCATCTTCAAAAATAAAGGTCTAAGTGAAATCACCTTGAACCTATGACCAATTTCTCTTCTCCCTTCTACACTCCTAGTGTATGTACCAAGCAGTAGGAAAGGTGCCCAGAGTGTAATGGAATATATGTACCCAATACTTTAGGGTGATAGCTTCTATAGTCCAAACCTTATTTTATATATATATATATATATATATATATATGAATCTTAGGGAAATCTCCTTCATGAAATATTGGCTAATCCTTCCTTACTCCTTATGATGACTATAATAGAGCTAGAATGATTTTGTAGAATGTTTCCCATTGCATATATGCCTCCTTATGTTTAGACCACTAGTTCATAACAATTACCATCAATGCATGTGTGAGAGAAATAACTCTCTATTCAATGTTAAGCACATATTTTTAGAATTATAGAATAAACTAACTAACATCCTTGGCGAAAAAGTGGTGTGGTATTTTGCATTCTATTATAAAAACCATGCATAGAGGTCGTATCTCATGGTCACCCTTCATCCAGTTGAAAATTCAAGTGTTAGAATCTTCATTTATCAAAGAATCCATATCCCAAGGTAGAATGACTTTTCTCATTGATTCTATGTAATCTTGATCTGTTTGCCTGCTAGATATTAAAATTATATGTCTGACTAAGTTAGTGACCTTATGTACATAGTGCGTACATCATATGCCAATAATGGTGGAATATCCACATGTTTTAACATAGACTTGAGAGGTAACTCCTCTAACCATAGTGGTACTTTTCTTAGGCTTATGCAATTATAGAGGAAGTCACATTCATGGCTCATAAGGGTTACCATCTATCTTTAGTGTTCACCTTCATCTAACTACTCTTGCCATAGACATAAGGAGAGTTCAACACTCTAAGAATATAGTATGATTTTTATCCATCCTTATTTAAAGGATCCACTATACTCTTGTCTCCTTAATGAGCTTCCAAATGGTTCCTTACTCTATTAATGGTCATCTAACCATTGAAGGCCCATTTTTTCCTAATGAGTGAAGGATAATTCATCTCATCCATCTTCATATCTATGAATTCAAAGTCACCATACAAGCTTAGTTCTATGAATTTTATCCCCATGTCCTCCAATAAACTAATTGGTTCAATGCACCCATAATCTACAAGACTCAATGTGACTTGGTTGTAACTTAGCACAGGTTAACCAATAACAACCCACATTGATCGAGGGATCATATTGATAGTGCTACCAAAATTTAACACTACATTAGATACCTCATACCCTACTATTTTGATTTCCATTCTTGAATCAAAATCCCATGATTTTTTATTTTTTACATACCATACCATCTGATCCACTCATTATTGGCCCTTATATGCACACTCTAGAAGATTATGAAGTAAATTGGTGATGTTCTATAAGATGTCAACATTCTACAGTGTACTAAATAGATTCATCAAGTCCATCAAGGTAGTGACAACACCATCTTGTCTAATGATACACACTATATGCCCATACATTTGTGCATCTATAGCTACAACATCATCTTTAGTGGTCTCTTATTGTTGAATCATTTTCAAAATCTATGTTACTTTTTGCATCTACCCTTTCTCCATGAAGGGATCTAGATACTTATTTGGATGTGATTTCTTCATCTATGGTCCTATGGTAATTGTAAAGTGGGTAATCCTTGATATACATGTTGATGACGAGTAATGAATTGTAAGAATTCATCCTCTTAGGGTTGTGTAATTACCATATTTACATTTCTTACAGCCTTGTCCTCATGTTACTTTGCCAACACTAGACAATACTCTATATCATGTTGTTTAAAAACCCTAAAATAGGTATAGTAAGATTAACATTGTAGATTCATAGGGAAATTAATTTGTACATGGTTGAATTTTCCACACAAATAACATTGAATTAGGGTTCAAGGTCCATTTCTTCTACCTCCTTCAAATCTTCTTTGGTAACCTCCCCTCATTCCCCCATGCTATCCTCATCTATTCAATTGGAAGCCCTAACTAACAAACTATTGTGGTCCATAGTTCATAATTTTTTTTTGAGGATTCCACCCTTATTGTTGGTTGTTTCCACCATATCTACCATATTGAGCCTGAGTTAGTTTTGGTTCCTAGTTAGACTATGTTGGCTATGAGATCACATAATTCCATGAATTCTAATTTTTCATAGGGGTTATCCATTTTTTTAAATGTGGGTTCCAACTAGATACATATTTAGGTTAGTAAGATGGTACCGTTAGGACTGAAGGTGTATCAACTAGATTAGTGCCAAACCTATTTGCTCTAGGTGTGATGATATCCTATGTTGTATTCTTTTTCTATGTAGCTAATGCAAAGATGTTTTTGGTGTCATCTTCCCTTAGTTCTTGTAATGATTAGTATTTATTCTCATTGTGGTTGTGGACTTTGTATAAATTATAGTACAAACTATGTGGGTTCATTACATACTATTTTAGTAGATGAAATTGAGATGTCACATTTCTTACTACATGACAGATATCATAGAACTTATTTTTTATTCTTGGGCACTCATTCCTATGGTGCCCTTCTTTGCCATACTTCATACACCAAATATCTGACCTAGGTCTCTTCACTACTTCTTGTTTTTACTCTAATATTTTTATGAGGAGTTTTAAGGTGTTATTTATCTATGAATTAGGATCCAAATCTCCCTTATAATCCTCAATCTACTTCACTTAGATTGCAACTATTCTAGCTTTTGCTTTATTATCGATCTGGGTTTGCACAATAGTAAACCTTATCCTTGGTCATAGTCCTTCTACCAACCAAGCATCCTTATCTATTTCTACCATAACAAACTCAAATTTTTTCATTACATTTTAAAACCTACAATCATATTAAAAAATAATCTCTTGTTCTCCTTGCCTAAGTTTTTTGAGATCTTATATGGTCTGACTAGAGCATTTTTAGACACTAAATTATATGATCAACATTATTCTTACTTCATATAGTGTAGCTTGGTCAACACCTTTTAAAAATATAAATTCTAATTCTCTATCATCCAACACTCCAATCAAATCTGACTTCATCACCACTTCATCAATGACTCCTTTAGCTTACCATTCATAGTGTAGGTGAGTAGGTATTGGTCTGGGTCTACAAACCAATCATAAGGATCCAAGTGGGTCAGTACTCCTAATTGAGATACCATAGTGGGGTTTCCTATAGATATCATAATTTATTTTATGGTAATTCATGTCAGGGATGGTTATGTTTCTAGGAGCTTTTATGCAACCTAGGGTGCCTCTTGGTCTAGTAGTGGTTGTGATGTCTCCTCTAGTTTGTGGATGTGGTAGTTGTAGATATATCTCCATCATATCCTTTCTATTCTTATAAAATTTGAATTTGTGTAATAAAATCCTTTGTATTCACAAGAATTAAAGTATTTTTCTTTATAGATAATAATTTCATTATGTTCTTCTTCTATTAGTCTGATAAATTCTATACAACTTCATGATATGAAGTCTTTTGTGCTTATAAGGGTTTTTTGTGAACGTCTTTTGAAATTGGTCATTGTCAAGTCTTTTCATCTAAATATATGTAAGAACTACTGTGATTTTGAAAAAAAAATGGTCTTGGGAGATGTGTGGTCCTTAGGGAAATTATCTTTACCTCCAAAGATGTATCTCTCAAAACTTGAACCTATACTATGTTTGTGACTATAAATCCTTGATTTTCTTTTTGGAATAGCCTTCCTAAAAACTATGAAATTTTACTCATTTGTTTTACTTATATACTATTACCTTTTTCTTTCATCCATGTTAAATCCTCATCACTTACATATATTTACTTTTCTCAGGCTCCTCATTCTATCTTTATTCACCATGCACTTCTCCTTGTTGTCTCCTTTCATCCAAATCATTAATACTACTAATCCTCTTAATCATAGCTTCTTGAAATGCACTCTATTTATTCCATCTCTTCTATTGTCTCAACTCTCTTTCTAGCTCCAAAGTCTTTTTCTGATCCTTTTACTCTGGGTTATCCAAGTTAGACTCAGGTTCAAGATCTATATTTTCTTATTTTATTCATTCTCCCTTATGTCACACACCCCCTTGGTGCCTGAAGTGACTATTCCATATGGAAAGGAATAGGTACCATCAATTTCTCCATAACCAACATCTTAATTATTATACGAAGTTGCTACAAGAAGTTTCCTCTTATCCCTCTCATAAAAAGATCTTTTGCCACTTGAAATTATATATATCATTATACTAAAAACTCTACGATATACCCATTAATAGTTGAATTCAACCAATGATCTATCACATAGGTCCAACTAGTGTTTAAGGATTAAATTCATTTGATCTTATCCTTAGACCATGTAATGTTAGTATTCAAATGATATCTAAAATAATGATGTTCTATATTATCCAACTAGTCAACTAGCAATCTAGGTAATTCACACCAGAATATCTCATAAATTTCACTATAAATATGTTCCTACACAATCTATTGTTCAAAATACCATATTATTTGAGCTTCCTTCTATGCAAACTTGGCTATTTTCTGATCTAGCCAACATTCTATGTCTCTTTGAGTAGTCAACCACCATAGCATATCCTCAAATAATGAGTTCCATGATCATTGTACCATTTTTAGCATAGGCTCATGGATTCACCATAACATTCTAATTACAACGATAAATCATGTGATTTAAGTAATATATTGTGGGAAAGGAAAATCATTACTCAATATTCAACTTCTATCTTAGGATCGTAGAGGTTTAGACAATCTTGAGTAATCCTATGATTATCTATTTAGATAGAGATTTAATGGTAAAACTCAAGTATGATGATAGTTATAAAACTTGTAAAGAAAATAAATTTTGTTATTCATTAACATAATAATATTTATAATAATTGGAAGTAATTTTTATATGTTTATAGAGGAGGATTGTCAATTCATAGAGTTATTATGCACTATCACCTAGATTCATATTGAACAGATAATGCCAAATAAAAGACAAAACCATTTTAATGAGAGATAGACTTGTAACACACATCAGTACCCAAAATATATATTAATTTAAAATTTATTGTATTAACCATCATCTACTAAATCTATTTATAAACTTCATATTATAAAGCACTCATTACACTTTCATTTTAGACATCTCAGCTTTTCTCAAAAGTCTTGTGTATAATATTAACCAACATTATCTAACCCATTCTACTACAATTTGTAGGAATATATAGTCCTAAAAACTATATTTTTATAACCACAATGTCTATACTTGGTGTCCACATATGTCAACCTATATTCTATTGCTAAATATTCCATGCACCTAATCCTAATTAAAAATAGACTATCTTCATAACAATCTTGTAGAATAACAACTAACCAAAAAGATACCATGATACCTATCCATGTGGCACATTCATAGATGAGAGTAGTTAGTGTACACATTCCTTGGCTAATAGTGAGCAAATAATGGATGATTTGAGTGTACCCCTCATCACTAATTGCTTGAGTCTCGCTAATTTTCTCATATGGATACATAAATTAGTCTCGATCATTAGCTAGAATATTCCTTGACTTATCACCATATTTATTAGTCTAATTTCAAGATCAAACTCCAAAATTTTATCCATCCACTTTCCTCTTCTCTTGCCCAACTCATTTTGTACAAGTGTGAACTTGACGACTAGGTCTGGAACAATGGTGAATATCTTATTCCTCAAAATATAGTTCCTAGATTTTTTCACAACTTTAATCAGGGCATATATCTATTTATCTATTATATATTATTTCAAATATTCATATTTTAGATTGGTGCTCATAAAGGCAATGAGATGTTCATTGTCATCCACTTTCTATGTAAGTACAATAGTTATAGTATGTTCTAAAGTGAACAAATAAAGATATAAATATTTATTGAAGTTTGCACTGATTAGAACTAAAGCTTGAGTAATGGACATATTTTTGTCTTGAAAATATCTCTTAGCCTTTGTGTTCCACTCTATCTTAACATTTTATTTTAGCATGGTATTCAATGGCTTGACAATCTCTTTAAAACTAGAAATGAATTTCCTTACAAAGTTGATCTTACCAAAGAAAGACTTTAATTATTTCTTTTTTTTGGAAGACATTAATTTATAAATGGCCTAAATTCATTTTGAATTGATGGACATCCCATCCTTCATGATGCCATGGCCTAATAGTTTCCTTTTAGTAACTCTAAAAATGATTTTCTTTGGATTAAGAAAGACTCCATATCTTTAACATCTATCAAATATTCTTTGTATATGACTTGAATGATTAGCTCTATATTTTATGTACATTATGAGGTTTCTCATGTATATGATGATACATTTATAAAAAAATCATTGAAAGGTGAATTATGTGGCTCTTTGAAGGTTACTGCTACATTAATCAGTCTGAAAGGCATCCTTTTATATGTAAAAGTTCCCCACTTGGTAGTAAATTTAGTCTTTATTTTGTCTTTTACTTTAAATAGCACTTGGTTGTATTTTAATAATACATCCAAAAAAGACCATCTCAGATCCACTTACCATCTAAATTACCTCATCTAATTAAATCAGGGGTAATTGATTTTCTATGATGCTCTATTCATGTTTTTGATATCAACATAGAGTCTAATTTATCCACTCTTCTTCCTAACTTGTACTAGTTTGGTTACCCAAGTAGAATGTTTAATTGGAAGGAAAATCCTAGTATCTGGTAGTTTCTATACCTATGTCTAAATGATAGGTTCTAGAATTATATTAACTAGCCTCTACCTCTACCTAAAGGCTTATGTTTTAGCTTCAATGGAATGGTATGAGTGATGACTCTAGGATCAAAGATCATTAGCTCTTCATATGTCCAAGTGATCACATTCCTATATTCTATCAACAAACTCTTCAATTTTTGTTTCTCACTTTTAATATAACTCAAAATGATGTTCATATATTGAGGATGTTGGTCAGTGCCTATATTCTCTTTGATGAAATTAGACTCTAATGCTTTAGACTAATTCTAATCTTGAGATTATATATCTAAATTGAAATCTTATTATACGGAAACTATTCTTATAGGGATGAATTTTTTATTTAACTATAGGACACCATCCTCTCCCAAGTATTCAATATGCATGGGCACCACATCTTTCTCATCTATTAGTTGAGATTCAAAGGTCCCATAACTACTCATGAATTGTAAAATCATTTGATCATCCTTGAACACCTACAATTTATCTATGTTATATAGAATAGAGGGATAATGAACCAATTGTATAGAGATTTCATGCACTTTAGATTCTTAGAGCAATGTTAGATTGATAGCCAAAGTTATGAGTGAATATGTCATCTAATTTTGTTCTCTTGGGATGGATCTGATGTTTAATCATTCAAAGGAATTAATTAGGTCCCACACTTAAGTTTTATACTTATTTAAGTAGGTCAAATTATATTGATACTTATTTATAATTTGGTTAATAACCAAATTAGAATCACTAAAGATTTTCAACTACCTAACATTATGATTTAGTGCAAATTTTATACCAAAGATTAAATCTTCATACTCAATTCTATTATTGGTGCAAGGAAATTGAAACCTATAGGCATCTAGGTACTACTTGTGTATCAAGGCTATGCCAACACCAAAACCTTATTTTGATCTAGATCTATAGAAATGGAGAGTTAATAACCAAGAGGGAACTTCAAATTATTTTTCATGAAGCTCCTACTTGGTATTGAATGTGTATACTCCCATGTGCAGAGATGCAACTTCAACCTTCTCATTATTTACATTATACTTGGTAATCAAGTACTTGATCTTTGGTTCTATATTTGCCTAAATCTAATTGACTGCTTCTTTTTAGGGTAACCACGTGTCTAAAAAATTAGTGTCCATGTATCTATTTAGTTTCTTGGACCAATCATGGCTTAGCAACAAGCCATAATCTTCTAGAATGTCAACAACTAGAATACCTATATATTGTTATACACATGGCTCTAATTCTAGATAGATGTACACATTTGTCAATTCTCTAATGTAGGGTAAAGAAGACTTGTCTAATTATAAGACCACTCTTTTTAACTTATATGGGGTCAAACCTAACTTCTTTCACATATCTATTGGCATCACATTAGCCAAGGCACCTAATTTAACCAAATAGTTATACACATTTTTTACAGACATTCAAACAATAACTTAAATGGTAGTAGTTTGATTTTATCTTTAAATACTATCACATTAGCATATATAGCTTTGGATTTATTAGATGTAGAGGATCTTCTGAATAGGGATTTGAACAATAACTCTCCCATTATTTATTGATTTGAACCAATTTATGCAAGGTGATATTGGCATTGATATTCTTCATATCCTTCACAATATTATACCTAACTTTACATTATGGTTCTATGCTCCGCAACTACTCATCCTTCTTAGAGGAGGTGGACTATTGTTGGATCAAGAATCAAGAGGATTAGTATCATTATTATTTAGAGGCATTGAATTATTAGTAGGTTTATTACTCTTCAAATTTTAATTGTTCCTATAGAACTATTGGAATGCATGGATCTCATCTATATTATCCTCTGGTTCATTCTCATCCTATACTAAGAATTGGATATTATAGGTCTCAAAGACCATTATTTTACCATATTGTCTTAGATTGATAGAGGAAGATGTTTATATCTAATTGATGAAACATTCCTACCCATTCATCTCCTTCTAAAAGATCTCAAAAATAATGCAAATTTCTATGTAGTCTAGCTCATTATGTTTCACTATGTTGTAAACTCAACACTAGTTAGGAAGGGCCACTTCTATGATATTTATTTATGTTTCCCTATTAGGTGGCTTCTATTTTGGATTATTCTAGGCTTATTGAAAGGTTTATTGTACTAGTAGAATCTAAATCTCTAATTGGTATTCTATCTTCCAATGTTACCCATGTGTTTCTACATGTTCATAAACTCATTACTTAATTTATGTACCATCTTCTGAATAGATGCACAATTTATTAATCATGCCTAACAAAGGCACTCTGAACCTCTAAGTTAGGGAATGGGTGAGAAAAAATGTCTTGTGATGCCATATCTAATATATTCCCAATGTGGCTCTCGAGTGCCAAATTTTAAAGAGTTTTTTGTTCCATGACCCAAACCTCCTACTATATTAAAAACAAAGTGAAACATACAAAGGTATATACCACATCTTATAAAGTTTCCAATATCCCTTTGACCCTTAAAGGGTCAGCCTCGATAAGCATTCTTGGTAACAAGAGGATTATCTTCTTATTTACTCATTTTGACACAAACATTGTCATGCATCAAATTTTGAGAACTATGGTCTCAATATAACATTATATTTCTCAAAATCGGTAAAATTAATCAAAAAATGGAGTCCTCAATCATTTATAAAAATATTATTTTATTCATAAATATAACTCAGGCTTGCACATTATATTTACAAATGCTTATCCTAAATAATTCAAATAATGTCTTAGAAAGAAATGAATGAAGCTGAAAAATAACTCCATAAGAAGATTTACACTAAAGTAAAATGTCCATTCCAATATTCAAAACAAAACTCAAACTTGAACTTCCTCTTGTAAATGTACATATCCATAAGTAAAATTGAAAACTTCTAAAAAAATGCATTCGGGACCAAAAACCATTTATATAAAAATGTCTCATAAAAAACTGATTCCAACATCAAACTACAAAATGGGCCATTTTAAAAACCTGAACGAGAGTGGAAAACACTTTTGCAGCCAATTTTTTTCTTAATGAAAAACTTAACCGTTTATGTGTCTTTTATATATTCTTCTACTCTTACAACACCCTAAAGAATGAATTTCATCCATAAAAACTCATAGAATAAGCAACTCAATTATAGAGGATATGAAAAATCATTTCTATTTTCTCTCAATCTAATCATAAAGAAATAAAATTATATATGTTCATTAATCAAGAATCCACTGAGCATAAATTAAACCATATGTCTCTTTTCCTTAGACATGATTACATCAATGCAAACAATCCTCTTTAAGCATAAAGTTATATAGCGATTAAAACACAAATCTTTTCCACATCAAAACCTTGAAACCAAAATATATTAACCAAATCTTAGCTATATTTTCAAGAAGATAGTGAACAAGATCTTAAAACACTACCACATTCATCAACAAGAGTTAAACGAAAGTTAAACAACACAAATACTTTTAATTACAAGAGAAAGACATTTAAAACATTGCAATTAAGGTTTGGAGAACCATAATAATTCATTAAGAGACTAAAATCATGACATGTGTTTATAAAGTACCAGATAGAATATGTAAAAATGATAAAATTGAAAAATAAATTAATATCTCAATCTAAGCTTCTAATAAAATTTGGTTACATGGTTCAATGACTTGAAAGGGGGAGAAAACAACATAGTAATGGAAACAATTTCTCTTCTTTAAAATAAATAAAACAAGAAGTGTCTTAAAATATAACCCTAACTCTTCTCTCAATTAAAAAAAATTGTAATATTCTTTCCATTTGAAATATATTTAATGGAAAAAAATGGCTTTAGAGAGAAAAAAACTCATCTCAACAATGACATGACTACCAAAAATCACAAATACTCATATTTTTTTACTATTTCAAAGTCTCATCATTTTAGGTATCCATATTAAAGCTTAAAGTCTTTCTAAGGTATCCAAAATCACAAATAGGCAAAGCTTAAAGTCTTTGAAATGCTCATATTTTAGGTATCCATATTAAAGCATTAATGAATTCTAGGTATCATTCAAAGTCTCATATTTTTTTGACATGGCTTTAGCTTTGAGGTATCATTCAAAGCATTAAACTTAAAAATACTTCTAAAACTTAAAAAAATATTCACAAGTAGTAAGAAATATTCTCAAAACACATGAAAAGATAGGATTCATCGGTCACCATTCAGGAATGCCATTTTCTTTACCAAAATATTAACCAAACAAAATATTTTGAGATAATAAAGGACTGAAATCATACCCAAAAGTTTTCCTTACAAAAAAACTTTAAACTTTAGTAAATAATGATAATTCTTTTTAAAATTTCCTTTTTGATGCACAACTTAATCCATTATAAAAAATAAACCAACTTTAATTCTTTAATATGGATATCTGAAATCCCATTACACTAAAAATAAGTGAAACATGCTAATGAGAGCTTTGGAAAAAATGGCAAAGCTTCACTATCACCAAAATCTTATTTCCAAATGTGAAAGAGAGGTATACATAAATAGAAAATTGTTGCTTCATCTACAAGCTTCTCCATACCTAAAGCATACTCTTGGAATTAAATGCAATTTTATCTCATTAGGAATAGTGGAGGGAAAGCCATTAAAGGCATGTATCATCGAGATAAAATTGTCACCTTTCAAATAAAAACCCCATATACTTTTCATTTAATATTCAACACCACCTTTCTCTACTTATTATTTTTATAATTTATTAAGTCTCTAAATATTTGTCATTTTGTATTAATTCTAAATTTTATGTTATATCTAGTGACTATAGTATTTCAACTCATATATTTAAAATTTTGATAGCATAAAACTAACCTACCATGTCTCCAATCAAATATACTTTACCATGTACACTTTAATATTTTTTAAATTTGTGTCTAAAGATGACGAGGACCAAAAAAACTATTGTGCTCAAACATAATGTTTGAATCCTAGCATATCCAATTGTTATAACAATACAATACTAGATTTTAACTCAAAAAATAAGTTAAACACCATGTCTATAGATCTCAAATAAAATATAAGTGTCATAAAAAAATTCATACCATGGAAAAATGATAACTCTATATTTCCCAAGATTAAAAATGTGACAACCACAATATATCCAAACAGTATTACCTACCTATCGACCATTTTTACCATAGGACAAAATGGGTCAACCCCATACAGTCAAAATATTGTATAAGGGCTTTTTATAATGTCATAAGGTATGTTTTAGTTCATTTTATGTAATTTCATATGTCATTCTAGCTTTGGTCATAGTCTACCTTAGTCCTTGTGTCATTTAGTGTTTTAGGGGTCATTTTAGAGTCATTTATATAAGTGGTAGGTCTTCATGGTGATCAATGCAATTAAATATTAGAGGCAAGTTCACCTAGGCCTTAGAAAATAATTTAGAGATACAAAATTTTAGGAATAAGCCTTATAAAGCTAAACCATCATCAAGACAACACATGGAAACTAGATTGGATATCTTGCATGTGAAATTTATAAATATGTTTAGAAAGACTTGAATTACCACCAAACCATGCATAATTAATGTCCTTAGTGCCAAGATCATTGTCTATAAGTTTCATATCTCAATGATTTGTCTATCTTTAGATCTAGGCCTTCAAATTTTAACATGTCAAGTTTAAGGGGCTAGGTCATCCTGCACATCGCATGGAAACACATTGGTCAACTTACTTGTGAATTTTATAAGTTCACCTTAGAAAGCCTCGTAATAAAAAATATTACATCACCATAGAGTTATTCATGCCAACATCTTGCTCTACAAATTTAATGCTCATGTAAGCTTTTTATCTCAAGATCTATGTCCTCAAAGTTGGTCACCCAAAGTAAAATGTTCATGTAAGTATCAAGTTTGAGCTCCATAAAGTAGCCATTTTGGTTCAAATGATTAGTGATAGGCATGAAAACATCATTCAAAATCACATATTTTAACTCATTTGATCACTTTATAACCATACTTAGAAAGCTCCCAAAAGCAACAAATCAAGTGGGCACAAAATCAAGAACATCTCCTATAAATTTAGTGCCTCCATGACCTTTTCACTTATAGATCCAAGCATTAAAAGTTGGTAAAAAATGGGAGACATTAGTGTAGATTTCAACTTTAATCTATGGCAAAAACCATTAAGGTCTTAAATTTGATGGGCGTGCAAACATCGATCGTACAAATGTCAAATGATGAACACATAAATGTCAAATTTAGACCATGGTAGAGATCCATTTGTTTTCAAATCTAATTAAATATAATGGTATACATTACATCATTCATCTTGATCTGATGGTGTAAGATGAGTCAAAAGGTCAAGGAGCTTGAGATGCCACCACATGGCATAACACGTAAAGAAGGTAGACTGATAATGAATCCTAAGTACAAATGCATGACTAGAAAGTAGTACCAACTTGGATAGAGTTCACAGGTCAAGGATAGATTTGAGGGCTCATGTTAACTTGTACCATGGAGATTGAATAATGTGAGAAAATTTAAATGAGTCAATGATCTAAGTCATAGTCTAATACCAATGAAATTAAAGGTCAAGAAGCGAAGGGACTTCTTGGAGATTGAACACATGACTAAGGTCAAATCAAGGAAATATTTTTAAAGGGCACATGTGACCATTGAAGCTCAATCGAATTCCATTAACAAGACACAATGATGTATTCAAGGTGATCAATAACATAAAATGACCTCCATTAAAGATTAATATGGAACTTTGGCTCGAGGGTTTATGTCATACAAGGTTTGTTCTATGACTATGTTCACCATTTTTAAAATAAAGATATGTGAATATGGTGAACTCTTAGTTCTTGAAAAGATAGAATGGGTCTATTTTGGACCTAATATAATCAATAAATGGGGATATATAGTCTATAGTTCTACATCGACATCCTAATATAATCAATAAATGGGGATATATAGTCTATAGGTCTGCATCAACATAATGACTATATGAAAACCAATAGTTTGAGATTAGTTTGCCATCTATAATGGACATATGAACATGGGGATGAGTTTGAGCATGATCTAGTTTGAACAAGAGATATCACTTCAAAGGATACCATGAAGGCATACATGTAGACCCCAATGGTTTCATCTCCAACACTAATTGCATGAAAAGGACCCTTCTCTCCACTTTTTCTTACCATGATAAATCAGTGAAGAATAGTTAACACTAGGATAAACCTCTAACAGATTGATCTGATGGTTTTAACTATATTGATGCCAAGACCCATCTCTAAGTAACTTAATCCCACCATTTCAACCATTAGGTATAATCAATGAGGGAATAATTTAATTATTCAACCATTTGAAAAAACTTGGATCAATCTGAAAGCTTGAATGAGCATAAATGCAGAGGAAGTTGTAACTATAGTTCAAAAGGATTTGATCTCATTTATTCTTCTTTTAGCATCAATATCTCTCTCTAAAGGCCCTTTTTATATAAACATAGCCTTTGAGATATTGTTGAGCATCCCTTAGGTTGGTATGACTAGACTCTACCAAAAATTGTATTCTACACCTCTTGGAATAATGAATAGAGCATTTTGAATTTGTTTACTAATTTGTTCTTAGTGTTTTGTATTTTCATGATATGCAAAATTAGTTGTCATCTTCCCTTTGTAGGTCCAAGTTTAGCCTAAGTGCTAATAAACTTTTCTTGTAGGTCATCTAGTGTGTCTTAAAGTTGATGTCTTAGGTATAAAGTGGATAGTTGACTTTAAGTTCTTCTAATCAAATCTTACCCTCATTTCCCTCTAGCCTAAGTCCTCAAATTAACCTTTAGGTGAAGCTTTATTTCTTGGAGACCATTGTAGACATTTCATTAGTTCTATTCATAGTCTATTAGTGTGATAATGAGTTCAATATTAAGAGTGGATATTTGAATATTCAATTCATCACCTCCTTTAGAGTAGGTTCAATTCATGCATTCTCTAAATCTTTTACCCATAAGTAATTAGTTGTCATAGATAAGATAATTTCAAGATACATTCAGGGAGCTACCCCTTAAATCTAGAGGCTTATTTCTAGTATAGGTATACCCACATACTTGGAAATGTTCCCATGTTGCCCAAATCTAGAAGAAGCTTAAACAACTTCTTCTAGGGTGCAAGATTTGGTGACAATAGTCCTAGCATGCCTGATGAGACCCATTATCTTTAAGACATCTTGTCAAGGTAAATGTGGGTCTTGAGAAACATCAGCTATAAATTAGTGTGCTACTTAGCTTATGGTGACTCCAAGGAAAATCTAGTTCAAGGTCATTGTTTTATTATAAACATGCCCTCATAATTCATGGTTCTCACTAGGTCATCCTCTACTAGAACATTAAATCCCATTTAATCACCCATTCAACCTAAAATTCCTCTTGAAGTTTAGTATCCATAGTTTAATCTACCCTTTGAAGAACAAGTAGATTTTTCTAGAGAGGAAGAGGTTGAAGACGCTGAATAAATTAAATATTTTGAAAAATAAGACATGGATAGACCTCATGCTCTCCCTAAATTCAATACTAAAAAACCAATTCAACTTCATGTATATGATGCCATTCCTCCTAATGCTATGAAAGGTGTGCCCACATTCAATGGTGAGAGTCATGTCACACCTAATGAGCACATTAAAGATGTTTCTAACTCTTACAATATCCACAATATTATTTGAGAGAACATTTCCATTAGACTCCTTGTCATGTCCCTTAAAGGGAAGGATCTTGATTGGTACAGGACTCTAGAAGGTGGATGCATCATAACATGGGATGAGTTTGGAGTGTTATTGACTTCCATATTTGGAAATGAAAGTAACCATACCTCTCTAATACATCATCTCAATGTGATAAAAAGGGGAGCCAAAAAAATAATACATGACTTCAACAAAAGGTTTTAAAAGACTTAGCATAGATTCACTCCTCCTAAGAGACCACTTGCTAGTTTTTTGTTCTCTACTTACTTGAAAGCCATTGGGACTAAAATTGTTGTCATGCTTTAGTCTATGGGAGATTCCACTCTTTCCAAAGTGTATGATCTTGTTATAAAATCTGAGAATAGTCTCATCCAAGCTAGAAGATTACCTTGTAAGGTATATATGCCTCATTTATCTAATACTTATACTAATACTCCATATGTAGCCCAATTTCCTAATGCTAATACCAAAATTAAGGTTACTCCTAGATAGGTAGAAAATAATGTTGATTGGAAAGTAAAGTTCCCAGGCTTAGAGTCTCAAAATAGGCAAGTTAATATGCAACAAGGTGCCTATCATAATCATTATCCATATTAGCAATAGTATGGTCAATAATATATAAGAGAAAGAGGCTAATGATAGCCTAATCCTAACAGGCTTGCCAATGTATACAGTCCTAACTCTACCACCATTGTAAGGGAAAAGGTACCAGTTCATAGTAATTTAGTGCAAGGAGAAGATTATCATCAAGACCAATTCATGGATGCCAATGAAAATAGAGAGAAATATCTGGTGGCTCAAGGATGAGTTACTCCCCTCTTATTAATTGAGGTTGAGGTGATTTTGCAAATTAATGAGGATTGGTAACCTCAAGGAGAGATCTTCACTAATTTTTGAGTTGAAGACACTTTTATGCTAAATCAAGGAAAATCCATCATATAAAATACAAGGTAAAATAGGAAGGATTTAGGAGGTGGTATTATCATACCCACATGCTCATCCAATCCTCCTACAAGGCAATAAGACATAGCTGCAAGTGTGATAGTTCTAAAAACTTCTACATCTCCATCAAGTCAAAATATGGTAAGGTATGCTCATATTCCTCAAGTTCCAAGTAATTATATACCTAAAATAGCTTAATAAAAATTATTTATGGCTTATTTAAACATTTTATATTCTTTTAATAACACTAGAACATCCATTTCTCTTTGGGATGTTCTTCATATGCCTGGTTAAAAAGAACTCTTATAAAAGCAGTTATTTGTTATCCCTATTAGTGTCTCACCCTCAAATCAAAGTCATGGCCATGTTTCTCTTAAAAATTATCCTATTACCATTATTAAAACATTTAATAGGGATGATAAACCTCCACCATTTTACCTTACCCTCATTATAGTTGACAAGTTGGTACACAATTACATAATCGATAGTGGAGCTTCTACTTCTGTCATGCCCAAAGTTATAGCTAAAAATATAGGCCTAAAATATGAGACACATAGCAAAGGGTTCCTTAAATTATATGGTACACCTACCAATATAGTAGGAATAATAAAAGGATTGAAGGTTTTCTTACATTATTGTCTTATTTTTCCTATCTTGCAAGACGTAGTTATGGTTGATATCCCAGCCCACTTTAGAATCTAGCTATCAAGGGAATCCACATCCAAGATAGGTGGATATCTCTTATTTTACTAGTATTTTTTAGATTTTATAACAAGGTACAGGGCCAAGGTGATAATTAGGACACAACCCCTTTCAAGGTTTCATATTGAGCCTTACATTGAGACAAGTTCTAATCTGAATTGTGTGGCCCATGAAAAAAGGACTTTATTGTAGATGATGGCACTTATTTCAACCTTGAGGGTATTTCATATTTTTTTCTTGATGAATATGGAACTAATACTTATGACCATGATCCCTATGATTTTTTTTAGGAAACTAATTTATGAGTGTATTGTATACATGAAAAAGGAGTAATAACACCTCTACTTGCCAAGGAAGAGGGTGAAGATGATGAGCTATGGAAGAATTTTTTTGATAGTTAAAGAAGTAAATTTGGTACAAGAGCTAGTGTTATATTAGTCTCCCCATATAAATAATATTGTTATGCTTCATATAGATTTTATTTCAGTTGTACTTGTAATGTGGTTGAGTATGAAGGTTTAATTCATGGCCTTTAATGGGCAAGGAGAAAAGGAATCAAGAAATTACAGGTATATGGAGATAGTGAATTGGTTTTGCATCAAGTGAAGAATGTGGTTACCACAAAAAAAACCTTTTATTGATTAATATGAACATAGGTTATGGGATTTTATTGAATACTTCAATACATTCAATATACAATCAGTCCCAAGGGAGCATAATAGTCATGCTAATAGACTAGCTACCATAGGAGATCAATTTGATACTCTAACTACCTTAAAAGAGGAGGGAAAATAATCTCATATTAATCATTATTATACCTTATATACCTAATAATTAAGTGTCTTGGTAATTTTTTTGATAGTGACAAACACATTGCATGCTTCTTGGAAAATGGGGTTAGGTTTTCTTCAAGAATTCAAAGGAGACTCTAAGAACAATTGGGTGATCAGATTGTGAAACTAAGAACCAATAATATACCCAAGGGTTTGGTGACCTTATAAATTATATTAAATTAAAATGATCAAAATAAGAAGGATAAAGTGATTATTTATATAAAAGAGGAGAATTATGAAAGAATCTTGATCTTTAAAGACAAACTCCTCAAACTAGGCAAGGTATGTTCTATATTAGAGAAGAAAGCATTTATTGAGTTGTGTAGAGAGTTTCATGATACATTTGTTTAGGAATATAATGACCTCAAAATATTTTATCCTAACCTAGCACACCATACCATTGATTTGGAACCTAGATTTAAACTAGTTAGACAGAAGCAAAGACCCATCAATCCCAAGGATAAGCAACTCATGAGGTTAGAGCTTACCAAAATACTTGAATCTGAGATAATATTTCTCATCAATCATTCAACATGGGTAGCTAACATTGTGCCTATTAGGAATAATAATGGGGAGATAAGACTTTATGTAGACTTCAAAGATCTTAATAGAGTGTCACTCATAGATCACTATCCTCTACCCTCAATGGATCAAATTTTGTAGATGGTTTCAAGCTCTCAACATTTTTGTATTCTAGATGGATATTCAATATATAATCAAATTTTAGTTAGTGAGGATGATCAGTTTAAGATAGCCTCCACTATTAAATGGGGAACTTTTTATTATAAGAATATGCCATTTAGTTTATCCAATGTCGGTGTCTCATTTCAAAGAGCAACATACATGACCTTCAAAGGTTTGATCAAAAAGATGATATTAGTTTATCTAGATGATATAATAGTGTTTTCCGAAGATGCTAATGAACTCATGTAACACTTGAGACAAGTTTTTTAAAGATGTAGGCAATATGGAGTATGTCGTAATCTAAAGAAGTACATCTTTGTTGTTCATGGAGGTAAACTCTTAGGACATATCATTTCTAAGGATGGTTTAACTATTGATCCTAAAAGAATAGAGACAATTCTAGGATTATCATTTCCCTTGCATAAGAAAGGTATTCAAATTTTCTTAGGAAAGATAAATTTTTTAAGGAGGTTCATATTTGGTTTTTCATTTTCGGTGAAACCTATCATATCTATGCTCAAGAAGAAATAAGTCTTTTTTTGGGCCAAAGAGGGTAAGAAAAGTTTTAAAGCCATAAAGAAATAAATTACAAAAGTTCTTACTCTTATGAATCCTAATTTTACTAAATACTTCATGTTGTATTCATTTTATAACCTTGATACTATCTCAAGCATGTTAATTCAAAAGAATGATGAGCATGTGGAGCAGCCAATCACATTATTCAGTCAAGGTTTAGGAGATTATGAAGTCAAGTATACCTTTGTGGATAAATAGGTCCTTTTTATTGTAAGGGGAATAAAGAAGTTTAGACATATGGTTTCAAATAATAGGATTCATCTTATGGTCTCTCATCCTAATACCAAAGAGTTTCTTTTGAGTAAATATTTTAGTGAAAAGAGGGCAGGGTTGACCACTAAGATAATGCAATATGATGTTGGTATCAAGGTAATGAAATTGATAAGGGGTAAATGCCTTTATGATAATATAGCTTCAAATATTCATGAATCAAAGGAAGAGGCTCTAGTTAATCATGATTATTCCCAATGAGTTGGTTTATTGCTTCCACAAAGTTGGACACATGATGTGATCAATTTTTTTCAAAATGGTGAGTATCCTAATAATATGAGTAGATCACAAAAGAGATATTTTATATTTAAATATATTCCATTTTTTCTTGTGGATGGCATGATTTTTAAGAGGGACATCAATGGTGCTATTGAGATGCATTGATAATGATCAGCTTGGGGTGTTGCTCGAGAAGTTTCATGATGGGATAGTAGGAGGTCATTTCTCTCCAAGAACCATAGCTACCAAGATCATGAGGGTAGGCTATTATTAGCCCAACCTCTTTAAGGAATGTCATTCTTGGGTGAGAAGGTGTGTACAATGTGTATTTTTTGTAGGAAAATAGAAGCTTATAGTTATTCCTTTTAATCCTATCCAAGTTGATCAACCTTTTATGCAACGGGGTCTTGATTTCATTAGCAACATAAATCCCCCATCAAGTTTTGGTCATAAATGGATACTCACAACAACTGACTATTTTACAAGATGGTTTGAGGTAATAGCATTGAAGGAAGCTAATGGGAACATGATCTTTGAGTTTTATGAGAGCATCATAACAAGGTTTGGCACTCCTACTATTATTTCAAATAATGCTCTTGATTTTATGGGTGATAAGATAGCTGATTGAACAAATATTAATATCATATTCTTGATCACTTCATCAAACTATTACCCTTAAGGTAATGGGTTTGTTGAATCTACTAACAAGAATCTAATCAAAATCATCAAGAGAACCTTGGATCATAACCAAAGAGCTTGGTACACCAAATTAAAGAGAACCTTATGGGATAATAAGATAAATCCAAAGAGGTTAATATGGAATCATCCTTTTGTGATTATTTATGGAAGGGAATATATGTTGTCTATCTCTCAAGAGCTACCTACCTTAGAGTTAGCACATCAACTAGAGTTGCATGAGAATACCCCAATGGAGGTGAGATTGATAGAATTAATAGAGTTGCAAGAGACTAGAGATAAATATCATCAAAATATGGAGCTTCACCAAGTAATAATGAAGAGGTATTTGAAAAGAAGGAAACTCCATGATCATTTCAAGAAGGTAACATATTATTGAAATGGGATGAAAATAAAGCAAAACCAGGGAGACATACCAAATTTGATACCCTATAAAGTGGACCATATGTCATCATCAAGTGTAAGAAAAAAATATATTTTTATTTATAAAGGATGAATGGAGAAGAGTTACCTATCCTTGTGAGTGGGATACATTTTAAACCTTGCTATTGAGAACTGAAGGTCAGTTTTGTAAATATTAAATTAGGTGTGTGTTTCCTTTCTTATTATTTTATATTCCATAAGTGCTTATGAAGCACATGTGTGTTTATTGATTTGTGTTTTATTCATATTGTTTTATATTATTTGGTGTGTTATCAAGGTATTTTATATGTCAAACCTACATAGTTATGACTCTGTAACCCAATGGACAAGATTAGGCAACTAGTTATGGCATAGCAAGCATACCACCCTTGGGAAATTGCCAAGAATGTTGACCTTTTTTACTATAGGATAAATGGGTCAACCCCCTATAGTAATAATATTTTATATGGGATTTTTATAATGTCATAGGGTATGTTTTAGTTCATTTGATGTCATTTTGTATGCCATTCTAACTTTGGTCATAGTCTATCTTAGTCCTTGTGTCATTTAGTATCTTAGAGGTCATTTTAGAGTCATATATGCAAGTGTTAGGTCTTCATGGTGATAAATTAAATTAAAGATCATATGAAAGTTAATATAGGCCTTAAAGAATTATTTAACGCTATAAAAGTTTAGGAACAAGCCTTGTGAAGCCAGACCATAATCAGGATGTCACATGGAAACTAGATTGAATAGCTTACATGTTAAATTTATAAATATGCTTAGAAAGCCTCACATGACCATAAAACCATGCATTATCAATTTAATTAGTACCAATATCATTCTCTACAAGTTTCATATCTTGATGAGTTTTCTATCTCAAGATCTAGGCCTTCAAAGTTCACCTTGTTGAGTCTAAGGGGCTAGGTTGTCCTACACGTCACATGGAAAACACTGGTCAACTTCTTTGTACATTTTATAAGTACACATCAAAAATTATAATGATTTAAAATAATATAACACCATGGATTTCTTTATTCCAGGATATTTTTCTCTAAATTTCATGCTTGCACAAGCTTTCTAGCTCAAGATATATGTCCTCAAAATTGGTCACATAGAACAAAATGTTCATGCAAGTGTCAAGTTTTAGATCTGTAAAGTAGTTGTTTGGGTTCAAATGATTAGTGATAGGCACGTGAATTTCATGAAAAATCACATAGGTCATCTCACTTGAGTACTTTTTAAACACACTTAAAAAGCTCCTAGAACCAGCAAATCAAGTGGGCATAATCCTTTTAGTATTAAGAACATCTCTTACAAATTTGGTATTTCCATGAACTTTTTGCTTCCAAATATAATCCTTAAAATTTGGTTAAAAATGTGATATGTTCATGAAAGCATCAACTTTAAACTATGGCAAAAACCATTAAGGTCTCAAATTTTATGGTCGCATGGATGTTAATGACAATTGTGCAAACATCAAATGATAGTCGCACAAATGTCAAACTTAGACCATGGTAACTAGCCATTTATTTTCAAATCTAGGAAAATTCAAAGATCTAAATTTCATCATACATATTGATATGATGGTGTAAGATGATTCAAAATTTTAAGGAGCTTGAGAGGCCACCACATGGTGTAAGAACATAAAGCAAGTAAACTGACAATGAATCTTGAGTGCAAATATAGGACTACCAAGTGGTACTAGCTTGGATAGAGTTGACAAGTCAATGATAGATTTGAGGGATAAAATTAACTCATTTAATATATTTCAGATGGTGTGAGCAAATTTGAATGAGTCAATGATTTGAGTCATAGTCAATGACCAATGAAATTAAAGGTTGGGAAGCTAAGAGACTTTTTGGAGATCGAACACATGACCAATGTCAAACCATGGAAATATTTTCAAAGGGCACATGCCACCATTAAATATTGATCTAACACCATGAAAAAAACATAGTGATGTAGCCAAGGTGATCAAGAACATAAATGGACTGTCATTACATCTTAATATAGACCTCTAGCTCAAGGGTTTGTGTCATGTAGGGTTCATTCTATGATTGTGTTTGCCATTTTTAAAATAAAGATACATGCATATGTTGAACTCTCAATTCCCACAAAGACAAAATGGGTCTATTTTAGACCTAATATAATCAATAAAGGGGGATATATAGTTTATAGGTCTGCATCAACATAATGACTATAAGAAAACCAATAGTCTAAGACTAGTTTTCCATCTATAGTGGACCTATGAACATAGGGATGAGTTTGAGCATGATCAAATTTGAACAAGATCTAGTAATTTAAAGGATTCCATGAAGGCATACACGTAGACCCAAATGGTTTCATCTCCAAGACCAACTACATGAAAATGACCCTTGTTTCTACTTTTGCATGACATGATGAACTAGTGAAGAGTAGTTAGCACCAAGACAAAGATCTAACAAATTGATCTAATGGTTTTAACTATATTGATTCCAAAACCCAGATCAAAATAACTTAATCCTACCATTGCAACTATTAGGGATCATCAATGAGGAAATAATGTAACTATGCAACCACTTGAAGTAACCTAGATCAATCAGGAAGGTTGAATGTGCATAAATATAGAGGTAGTTGTAATTGTAGTTCAAAGGGATTTGATATCATTGATTCCTCTTTTAGAATCAAGGTCTCTCTCTCTAAAGGCCCTTTTTATATAAATATAGCCTTTGAGCTATTGTTGAACATCCCTCAGACTGGTATGACTAGACTCTGTAAAATTGTATTATGCACCTATTAAAGTAATGAATAGAGTATTTTGTAGTTGTTTACTAATATTTACTTATTTTTTTATATTTTTTTTATATTCAAAAGTGGTTTTCATCTTCCTTATGCAAGTCTGCGTTTAACCTAAGTGCTAATAAACTTTTCTTGTAGGTCATCTAGTGTGTCTTAATGTTGATGTCTCAGGTATAGAGTGGATAGTTGATTGTAAGTGATTCAAATCAAGCCTTAACCTCATTTCCGTCCATCCTAAGTCCATAAAATTGACCTCTATGTGAATAATAATTGCTTGGAAACCATTATAGACATTGCATTAGTTCTATTCATAGTCTATTAGTGTGATAATGAGTTCAATCTTAAGAGTGCATTTAAACATTCAGTGCATCACCTCTTTTAGATTAGGTTCAATTCATGCATTTTATAATTATTTTCCCAATAAGTAATCAATTATCATAGATAAGAGAATTTAAAGATACATTTAGGGAGCTATCCCTTAAATCTAGATTCTTATTTCCAATATAGATACACCCACATACTTGGAAATGTTTCCATGTTACCCAAATCTAGAATAAGCTTGAAAAACTTCTTCTAAGGTGAAATATTTGGTGACAACACTACCCAAGGAACTTACTCTATTTGAGACACATTTTTTCAATGACTTGTTATACAAAACTTGAACTTCTTATTCTTTTAAATTTTGAAATAACACGAGTAGTTAAAACAATACAACATATGAGAATTTGGATTTACAAACTTATGTTAATGACTAATACTTAAATTTGTCCCACACCTTAAAATAAATAATGGTACAACTAAAAAATATTGAAAATAATGATAATGCATGAACACTTTGGTTTAAAAATGGTTGGGGGGAAGGGGAGCGGAGTGTAAACTTTGGAAACAACACTAGTAACCTTGCTAGTCATTTTCAGGGATGAAATTGGGCTATAAAAAATGATCCACAAAACTTACTTAAGAGTACAACCAAGTACAATTATTTATTAAGTCACTATACATGAAACCCTTCAAAAAGTATACACTCAAGATGATATATTCGACTTACCATGGCATGAAAAATGGGAAACAACATATAAAGGTGATGAGGGTTAGAAATTCCATGTTTATAAATTCAACCCACATCAATCATGGTCATGAAGGGTGACCTTTAACATATGGATCCCATATTAATCACAACTAGATAATAAATGAAGTAAGAAACTAGTTCTTTAGTTGAAACAAAACATACTTATAGATCCACACCTACTTCTTCACTAACTTTTGATAGAATTTAAACACTTAGGTAGTCAAAACATGATGATTTAAAAAATAATTAACCAAAAGTTCTAGAAAAACAAAAATAAAGAAGAAACAACTTAGAAAGGAAACCAAAATTGTAAAAAATAAAAAACTAATCATATAAATGCTTAAGTTGATGTCCATTGATTGTATGATGTACCCAATTCCATATAATTATTTCAAATGAAAATCATAACTTCCTAACATAATAATTTTTTTGAAAGGATCCAACCATAATATATCAAACTTATGATTCTTACTTGGATCTTCTTTTTCTTTGTCCCAAAATAAAACCAAATCTCTACTTTTAAATTTTTTTGTAAAGACCTTATTATCAAAAATTCACTTTAGTTTCTCTTTAGACATTTCAACTTATACAAGGCAATAGCTTTAGCTTCCTCTAGGTCAAAATATCATCAAACCTATAGTGTAAAATGTTAATATCATCTAAATCATATTGCAAAGTTATTTGAGTAGATGAAATCCATAGTTCAATTAACATGGTATCCTCAAAATCATATGTGAGCATGAAAGGATAAAATCCAGTTCTAGGTTTAACCTTGGTTTGGTCAGCCCAAAGGGATCCCAAATTTTTTACAATCAATTCCTTTTATTTTCACAAACAAGTTTTTATAATAGAAAATAGATTTGTGTTTGTTGACTTGGCTTGACAATTTCCTTAGGTGTATTACTTTGATAAGTGAATAAAATGTATCAATTAGTGATCCACTAATTCCAAGTAATCATTATTGATGAGTTTAGGAAAATTATTGGGAATGATCTCAAAAGGTACACTGAAATGTGCAAAAAATTATTATATGAAAATGATTATCTCAGATGTAACGAATCTCTTGAGAGAAACATATTCATGCCATTTGGTGAAGTAATTGGTCATGGTTAAAATGTATCTATGGCCAAATGTAGAATAAATATGAATATTATAGATAAAATCAAGTCCTCACGTTGGAAAATGGTTTCTCTGGAATCACTAGATTCATAGGCATAATAATTAAGTGGTCTCTCCCTACAAATAATTCATAAGGCATACAAGACATAATCAAATGCTAAGTTTATTTAAGGTTGGCCAATTGTAAAATTTTGTGATCAGTAGTATTTACAACATAATTTATACTAAAAGCACCCTTATGAAAACTCATAAGAACCCTCTTAGATGATCTTGTTCTAAGCATCATAAAAAGATACCTTCTCTATTCCTAAAAACATGAAAATTTCAAGTAAAACAAAATTAAAACTTACAATCTCAAAACCATTATGAAACTCTTATTTGATGAATTATAACATGGATTATTCTATAAATAAAAGACTAAATTATGGTACCATTCATCCTACAATAAAAAATAGTCCCATTTTTTCATCTCAACTCTAATCTTAAAATTTGATGCAATGTCCTTACCTTTCATAGTCTAAAAATGAGGCTTAGCTTACATATTTTCATCAATGGAAATAATAAAAAAAATACATTAGATAAATAATTTTTATCAAGATGTTATCCCAAATCATTTCCTTTAATCTTTTTTCAAGTTTCAAATTCAATACCAAACTCGGTTATTTTAAAGATCCATTTTTCCAGTATACTTCAAACATTGGATGCTTAATCAAATATGACAAAACATGGAAATTAGATCTTAACATAATTGTACTTCCCATCCATAGGTATTAATACTTACTTAGAACTAAAATAAAAGAGAAGACACACTTCTCAATCAAATGATACCTCATTTTTGCATATTTAAGTGGTTGACTCATGTACCCTATGGGTCTATCTTCCTTATTTTCATCATATTAAGTTATTATAGTGCATATGGATTTGTAAGTTGTAGTCACATAAAACATGAAAACTTTTCATAAATTATAATTATCTAGTGCATGCATGTATAAATATCCTCCTTTGTGTCATTCAAATCTAAATCTTAAACTTTATCACAAACAAAATCATGTTTTTTCTATATAAAAACTTGAAAAGGAGTTAGTTTGTTAAAAAAAATAGAAATGAATTTAATAACAAAATTTATTTTCCAAAAAAGGAATGGAGACTTGACTCATCCTTGGGTGCTATAAGTTATCTAATGAATTTAATGTGATCCAAATCAATTTAAATCATGTCTTTTGAAATGGAATGGACTAATAACTTACCTTTTATCACCCAAAACAAAAACTTATTTAGGTTAAGAGAAATATCAAACTTTTTACATTGTGTAAAAGATTCATACATGTGGTTAATATTTTTATTTCTTTTATTGGAGTATAAAGTGAAATCATCCAAGTATACTTGGATGATTTTCCTAAATAACTCTTTAAATGCAACATGCCAAAGTCATTTTTTAGAGTCAAAAGTTTCTCTAAGTTTAGTGAAATTAGTTTTATACCTATCTTCAAGGTTCATAAAAAAAATATTATGGCCTAAAAAACTATCTAATATATACATCATCTTATAATTGATGACTTGATAAAAATACGATCAATGTTAGGTAGGTAAAAATTATCTTTGACAGTAGTCCTATTCAAATCATAAAAATCAATAGACATGATAATTTATCCATTATTATTATAAACAAGGACAAAATTCACTACCCATTCTAAATGCCTAATAGAGTATATAACACCACCAACTAGATTTTTATCTTCTAACAAAGGGATCATTTTTTGAGGTTTTTATCTAACTGGTTTTATACATAGTTTTATAGGTGTATCATGTTGGGTGATTCTAGTATCATACCCTTTTCAATATTTATAGAACAAAGCATAAATATCAATGATATCTCATAATAGCTTGAGGGAAAACATTTTGATCTTTATTGTACATTTTATACCCAAATAGACATATTTTGGATTATCCTTTGTGCCTAGATTTATGGGAATGGTTTCACCGATCACTCTCTTGGAGGGATCTTCAGCTCTATATATATTAGGTTATTCATGATGTGATAACATGGATTCCAAACTTAATAGACCATCAAGAAACTTGTTTCCACTTAATTAAAAATAATAACCACAATTTAACACATAATAATTATAAGAAAATTAATCAAGATTGCTATTATAATGTAAAAAACCAAAGAGGAAAAAAATGCAAAAAGAATAAATAATACCTTAAGAGTGAATCAAGCCATAAAATGAAAGATGAGAGTTGACAAGTAAAGAAACCATCAAACAGATAAAAAACTCACAATCTATTAGAAAGCTTGTAAATAAATAATCTCCAAGTAAAATGATAAATAGAATCCAAGAGAGACGGATATATAAGAATGGCCTCAAACCAAAAGAGGCATCTCAAGATAGCTAAATTCAATATTGATAAATAAGGAGAGATAAAAGATCAATAAATAGAGCTATGAGGAAAAATGAGTTACATACACATCCTTCATATGAATGTTAGATGTCTCTAATCCTCTTACAAGTGATGAGGATGTGTGTGAAAAGTGAGGGGGGAGGATTTACTTGTGCAAGTAATTATTAACTCCTACAAGAGGATAAAAGAGGTGAGATACACCTCATAAATCTAATATAAAGTGCATTTATTATAATAATAAATGTACACCTAAAAGAGACTTAGGATAAGCCTAAAATACATAGGAAAGGATTAAAGAAAGTTCAATCTAAATAATATTAATCTCCAACACTGCCCTTTAAGCCAAATTATGAGTTATGAAAGTGGAGAAAACCTTTTACAAACAAGAACAAGAGTTGACATAACATAATACTCCCCCTTAATGGAAACTTCCTTTTAGTAGAATTACAATAGTTTGAAAAGAAAGAAAAAGACGTGTCACCAAAATTTGTAAAGATAAAGTTGTGATCTTAAATAATCTCCAAGAAGCCTCTTCAGACAAGATGATTAATGTGCAATGGAACAAAAACCAATAAGAAGAAGAAATGATAAATCAAAACCTAAAAAATAAACAAGCTAACACCAATCTTTCAAGTTAAGTAGATAATATGCCATAAAATGATCTACATATAAATAGCGTATTAAATCAAACCTAATAATGACAAATGGAGAAATAAACAACTTCCATCAAAAAGTGAAAAATCTTGCACAAAAATAATGTAGTCAAAATGAAATATAATCAAAGCATATTCCCTTTGCAACATAAAAATCAATTAATGCATAAAAGATGGAGTTTATCAAAAAGGAGACAAAGAAGATGTGTCACTTTCAAAAGATGTTATATGCAAATAATTTTAATAATGATCATATGAAGACACATCAAAGTATTGAGAAGATACATTATATTTATCTAAAAATTTTTAACCTTAGAATTAGGTTTTTATTAGTTTTTACAACAATGCAAAGTTTCATGACTTGATTTACCACGAGATTAGTATGGATACAATTTTAGACATTTAGAGATATGATGCCCATGTTTTCTACAATGCTCACAAGTTTTATCATTTTTAACCAATGAAAAACATTATAATTAAAATAAATCATATGATAATTAAGAGTATGATTATGCAAAGTTCATCAATGAAAGGTAAAATATTATTTCAAATTTGTAGTAGAAGTAGTGGAATCATTAAAACTAAGACCTTTATAAATTTCATTGGATTTAAGCAAATAAGCTTCAATAATATTATTTTCACACTTATCAGGACCACCACCTAAATAACCCATATATTGTATGACTTTTAAGCTAGGGTTGGAAGGAGTGTGAAAATTAATTTGTTTAGAATAACATCTAATTTCATCACCAAAGATGTGATTATATGCCAAATGTGTAAGTTTTGCATTTAAAGCATAAAAATAAGTTTGCATTTTTTCCATGTGCTCATGAAATGAGTTTTGAAGAGCATTAATAGTCATATTTTGACTTTGAAGTTGATATTTAAGAGTATTAATTTCATAATTTTTAAAATAAATTTGATGTGAAACATTTTTAAATGTTAAAAAAATGGCTAATTTAAAATTCATGGCACTCGAAGGAAGATGTAATTAAAAGTGAGATTAATTAATTAATCTCAGATGATAAAAGGAAAACTTAGAAATATTACCAATTTAAAGAACTAATCATCAAATCATAAGCAAATTCTTACTAAATCTATAAAAATAACCAATTTCTAGTTGGAAAAAATACGTCCACAACTCCAAAGTAAAAATTAGAAATGGAGTTAATTTTTTTGAATTTGTTTAAAGATTTAAAACTTGATAAAAATAAATAATTTTTTCAAGTTTTAATCATGAAAAGATCTTTGAATTAAAAAACTTAATCGAATTAAACAAATCAATTAATTTGTAAATGTAAGATCATACTAAAACACCAAGCGTAAACAAGATAAGACTAATATTAAAAACCTTTGTATTTTTTTTTGAATTAGAGTGAGTATAACTCAAAATAGATGCAAGAAGATCACCTAAATAAATATGTAGCTAAACTTAAAGCTTAATTTTTTAAAATAAGGATAAAGTAAGAGATTACATGGGTTACCTTTGGGAAAGAGTGCCACATATATAAGCAACATGGAAAAAAGTGCCACATAGAAAGGTAGAGGATTGGAAATCTTATATGAGAAAATGAAAATTCCATATATATGTGGAGAACCAAAGAAATACATCTATCAAAAAGGAAACTAAGGCATTGAGACTACCAAAGAATAAATGTAACACCATAGGGAATCAAAGCATTGAGACTGCCAAGGAGAAGTCTGACTAGGATGGCACCACAAGTGGTAAGATGCAAAGGTAGAGAAAGAATTAGCCTATAGAAGGTGGGAAACTTGGCAAGACAAAATACAATTTAGACATGTAAAAAAGTAATAATTGGGTGTAAAGGAGAGGAACTTCATAGAAAAATTAAAAAAAAAACACCTCAGGTATAGTAGGGCGACTCAGCGTGATCCAAAAAATATAATGGATAATAAGGGTGAAGGTTAAAAGTAGAATGTAGTATTCCAAATGGAAATTTATCAGACAAAAGTGAAATTGGGAAAAAAATGTGGGAAAAATAAAATTTACACAACTCTAAATACAAATGAAGAAAGCAAACTGAGCTGTTAAATTCTTAAAATATAGCCTTAATTGATTAGTGATATGTCCAAAAAAAACTAAAGTTAAATCTGAAATAACAAGAATTAACTTGAATAATAATAGATGCAAAGGCCAAATTTATGATAGTTTGAAAAAATCAAACAAAGGAGCTGAAAAATTATTCACATAGCCAAAAGAAATAATTCAAATATCCAAAAAAAATTGTTTGAGATAAAAAGGTGTCTAAAAACTTGATTTTTCACCCAAACCTACACAAGATCAAGGATTAACATTATAAAAGTCATAACTCTGATAACATATTAATAAATTAACCATGATAGCTATAATAATGTTGAAAACTAAAAGGAAAATTAATGTAAAAAGGAGAAATATTATCCTGAGAGTGATTCAAACCAAAAAATATGAGATGAGAGTTGACACGTAATAAATTTTCAAATAGAGAAAAAACCTAAAATATATTAAAAGTCTTGAAAACAAATGATCTCTAAGTATAATGATAAATAGAATCCAATACATAGATAGAAGAATGGCCTCAAGACAAAAGAGGCATATCAATATAGTGAGAACAATATTGATGAATAATGAGAGAGGAAAGATCAACAAATAGAGCTAGGAGAAATAAAGAGATACATACACAGCCTTCATGTGTATTTTAAATACTCATAATCCTCCTACAAGTGAAGAGGATATATTTGAAAAGTGGAAGGAGTTAATTGTTAAAGTAACTCCCAAATTGTACAAAAGGATCAAAGATAAAGTGTAGTTATTATAAAAATAAATGCACACCTAAAAGATACTTAGGATAAGCCTAAAATACATAGGAAATGACTAAATAAAGGTGAACTTAAATAAGATTAATTTATAATAATCATTATAATCAAAGAAGTTAATTTGCAAAAATTAGTCTATCTATTCATCACATTCAAAAATAGGAAAAATAGTCTCAAAATTAGGAATCCTAGATCTGAAAACCTTAGCAAAATTATAATCAAAAAGTTTAACTTCACTCTTTGTAAGATTAGATGCAAAAATAGCCAGCTTGTCTATGTGCATATTGTATGATCTAATTATATGGGTGATTTTGAAAGCCTAAAATATTAAGACTAAGGACCAAATATTTTGAGTATACTTATGCATGTGAGATTTATTATTTTCATATATTTTATGCACTTTCTTAATTATCAATTCAGTTTTTCCAAAAACCTACAAGTGTTTCACACCCAAATATATAGATTTTTCGAGTCCAAGGCACAAGGTTTCAAACTTTATAGTATTATTAGTTACAAAAAATGATAGCTAGAAAGAATAGTAAAACATATTACATAGAGGTGAAATGATAAAAAATCATGCACCACTACCATGTTTTGAATTATCTCTATAAAAAAAATGGCTCTAATGATCTATTTGGGAATCATCCTTGCATGTTATTGATCATCATGATCAGAAGTTAAAAATTTACAAGTGTAATAATTCTAGTTTCAGTAGAGGTGACACTTTCTAGGATAGGTTTACTACACTTATATTACATAATATGAAGGAAATATTGTTCCAAATAGGAAAAAAGTTTGATCTTAACCTATAAAGGCAATTGTATCTTTAAACTAATCTCTTCTAAGTTACATGGTGTAACTGCATATACTATCAATAATTTGTACATTCCCCACACAAATATGCAATTTTAAAAATTATATTATTGAACTTATCGTAGCTCCTACTTTGTCGAGTCAAAAAAATAAAATTTTAATTATCTTTCTCATAAGGGATGCCTCGCTAGTCATAAATATATTTAGGCATGATATACTTGAAAGTAATGGTATCAAGTATGTATTTTTCTATGATATTATCAACAATATTTACTAATACATAGAAATGATGAATGTAATAAGAGTTAGGATCTCCATGTTGGGATAGGATGTGACTAATTTATTATTCAACCTATTCTTCTTGTATGGCCACATTATTTTTAGGATAATGTATTTTTTACAGATGTATTAATATGGTTGAACTAACTAGGTAATCCAATAGTTTAGAGTAGGGAAAAATAGACTATATGGTCATAATGTTAACCACTATGTTTTATGAACTTGTTACGACCCCACCCTTGTGCACTTTGATATAACTATTTAAATGTTGATTTAGCATGTGTATAATTGCCTTATTGCACCCCTTTACTTAGTTATATCATAGTGTTAGAATCCAATGCTATGATATTTGACTATAGTGATGTATATCTCATGTTTTAAATTTTGCACTTGATGATTATGGATTACTTGATGTAATTGATAGTTGACTATAGTTCATTACTAATTTATCATTTTATCAATTTTTGGATTAGATACTATTGATAGATACACTCATTGGTTTCAAGTACTAATTATGAGCTAGGTTGGATGCTGGCATCGACTTTTGGGTAGTGGAGTGGTTTTGAGGATTCAGATGAGTTTTGATAAGTAATATTGTATTCTTGATTTATGTCATGCCTTTAGATAGTTGTTTTATTTATTTATATAATCATACTTTATTGTAACTTATCATGGTTGTTTATTATATCATGTCAAATTATTATTTATTCCTGCATGTGTTTGTTGATGAAAAAATCCACTCAAACTTCCCCTTTTATCTGTCCTATATGTACTCTTCACCACCCCAACTCCACTGGACTCACTCTCACTTATCTCAAACTCCCTAAGAGGCCTACCTCTCCCCCCCCATGATATTCCCTTCCCATATGACTTATTACCTTGGTATTGTGTTTTGGTTGGTAACCTAGTTAATGCGTCATTGTGACCTTTAAACATTAATAAGCATTTTAAATAATATCTAATTTTATTATTTAAATTGATATTATTTATGTTTATTGGATTTTGGGCTCAAAAAATAGAAAAGGCCATTAATGACCATTGGTCGGTTTATCTCAGGGGAAGGGGAGTCGATAAATTTAGGGAGATTATTTCTCTCCTATATTGAATGTGAAAACACAAGGGAGAGTGGGGTGAGTGGCATGCAGTAAAGGAGAAGTCAGGGATGGTTGGAAAGGAGAACAGGTAGGGAAGAAAAGAGGTTTATGAGGGAAGAAAAGGAAAGGAAAATAGAAAAGAGGAGCAGAAGAAAAATAACATAAGAAAAAAAAAAGAAAGGGGAAGGAGAAGGAGAAGGAAGGATGCCTAAAGAGAGAAAGGAGGCATGGAAGAGAAGAATGGAGAAGGGGAAGGAACATAGTAGAGATGAAAAGAAGAAAGGGGATGCATAGAGGAGAGGAATGTGGGGATAAAGAGAAATACGTAGGATAAAAAGGAAGGAAAGAAAACACAAGAGAGAGGAGAGAAAAGGGGAACACAGAGGGGTTTTTTTTGGTTTTTAAAACTTAAGCATTTTACCTTAGGTGTGGATTCTGTAATCTATAACCGATTCTTTCCAATGGAAAGGAACTTATTATGGTAGACCGTGTTGTTTTCATTCTATGAATCATTCAAGTTCTATGTTCTACTAGGTAACCCTTCTTGGCTGTAAGTTGGTTATTTCTCCTACAATGAATAATGAGGGTTTTGAAAGTCAATATAATTGTGATAATACTCTTTGCATATAAACTTACTAAAGGAGAACCAAAATTGGTTTTCTCAAACATATCTCTGGTTACACCTCTTAACCTTATGAATGTTTTATCATTTTATGGCCTACATATTTTCATAAATGTGTGGATGCTACGACTTCACTCTATTGAGCTATTTCTGCATTTTCCTTTGTCAAACATATGTAATTCTTGACCCTTTCATGCCATGGTAAATAGATTAGCCGAGATTTTTTATTTCATGTTGTTATAAATCAATGGATTTGAGTTCTATAAACTTAACGCCTAGGCCCTAGCAATTTCAGGTCACAACATTCCTTTTTCATAATTTACTCCACCTATATATAAGCTCTTGGGTTATCATACCCTGTTCTTAATGGATTCACAGTTGAAGTAAAATGATTTAGGAATTAATATATTAAAACAAAAGAAAAATGACTTGGATTCTATTTAAATCTCAATAACAGATTATTTAATTGTCAAAATAATTTTGGTTTAAACTAAATCAACCTGAGGATAATATTTATTCTTTAGATAGGTTTTATTTAATTTTTATTATGTAATTTTCTATTTTTGAATACCTTGATTTGGATTTTTAGCCAAGCATATGGGTAGAATATTATGGTTGATATATTTAATTAATCCCTAATGTGGAAGGAAATTTTGGGTTTAAAGTATTAAAGTAACTAAATTTGTGGGTAAGTATGGGGTCTTTGGACTTTACTATTTTTTGCTTAGGATTTTGCTTGGACTAGACACGTAATGGTATTGAGTGGCACAATTTTCCCATAGGGGCATAGATCTATTGGTGTCAAATTAACATGGACAAGTTCAATTGGCTTTTTCCTCTTAACATCTTGATTATTGTGTTTCCCCTTACTTAAGTTTGATTTGGTAAAATAAAATCCTATAATTAGTTTTGATAGGAGCCTTCTGAGTGTTATTTCAAGTAGTTAAATTTTGTGTGGATTTAATAAGAGTCATGTATGCTTATGTACTATTAAACCATAGGAAGTAGATAAAGCCTGGTTAGGATTGTCCTTATTTTACGAGGGTTTATGGTTTTTATTTTAAACCATTTAAATAATACATTATCCCATTAAACCATATGACCTAATTTTTAATATTTAGGGATCATATGAGGTTGTGAGACCTCATAATGATCCCCCAAATCCCCTTATTGATAATTAGCTTAAAAAAAAATTATTGTTTGAATGCCTATTGATTTAATTGTTTCTATTTTGGAACTTGATTGGCATTATTGGGATTCAAAATGAATGCATGGACCCAATGTTTTATGTTTATTATTTTTTAGTTGGGTTTATTATGGTTTATAATCGATTATGGTTTGGATTGACTGCTAGAATCCTTAATTGTTACCTTGGGAATGAGGTATGGTTGAGTTTCTTGATTATCATACTTAGCTGATTTTATTTGTTGGTCCTTATCTTGGTTGAGCATAATTGTTAAGTTATATGTGGTGTTTTTTATTCTGCTTTATGATTATGTCGAGTGTACCTTTGTTGGTTCACCATTCCTAGACTAGACTTGAATAACCAAGCATTAGTTGGCATGTTTGTATGTTTAGAGTATAAATTTGTAGGTAGAACAACTTGGGTTGACCACATACTTGGAGGGGATCCAAGTTGGTTATCTCAAAATCCATAAAAATAGATTTAGTTTTAAATCCATTACTATATCATTTGATAACCTATAGATGGTTGTTCTTTATTTCAATTTATATCAGTGAAGGGTGGTTATTTTCATCTTACCTTAGAATGGTGATGGTGTCTTTGTTTATATTATGTTATTATGTTGTGATGTCTATTAGTATTAAATCCAACTTACTCAGAACTTCATCCTTGACTTTATTTTTTGAAACTACCATCTAGTTGATGGTTGGGGTGGTGAGGGCCACTGATAGTTGGGCTCATAAGGCTAGTTGGGAGGGTTTATCTAGTTTGTTTATATTACTCCATTCCTAGATGACTTCATGAATATGTATGATGTGATTGGTAATGCTTTATTACATATTGATTATTTACTTCTTAACATAAGATATTCTAATGATTTTATGTAGCATGATTAGTAGATGCAGTTGTAAATACTTCATTGGATTTTGGTTTAGTCCATTTGGCTCTTTTGGCATGATAACCTCATGATTCGATAGGGATCCTATAATTCACAATGTTGAGCGTGAGGTAACATGTGAATGGTTTACTTTCAAATTATGTATTTGATCATTTAGATATACTTGTGTTTTATATTGGATTGATAGTTGTTTATCAATTTATTATGCTATGCTAGTGTATTGACTTGTTATCTTTATCATGGGTCATATGGTAAATGATGGTGTGCCCATTTTAAGAGTGGCATTTATTCCTTATGTAGCCTTGTAAAACTTCTATACATTCTCTTGATTTGAACCATCATGACATTGTTGGTGTATAGATTACTTAGGCAAATGGACCTTATAAATTTGGTAATTTGGGCATGATTAAATATGATCATTTTGGTTAGTAGTAAGCTTGGAATCTTAATGGAAAGATAGATGTTGAGAGTTATCTAATTATTTCCTTTGGATTTATATTTATGCATATGTTCATTTCCATTTATATACATTGAAACTACTCTTATCATAGCATGAGTAGATAGACTTATTATTTAGTGGTTTTTAACTTGTGTATGGAATATGGAGACTCCTTGGATGTTTCAAATTGTATGTGGTATATGTGAACAAGTCTAGATGGGTTGATAGTCATTCATATATGGAAAGTGTAAAAATATTTATGTTTTCATACCTGGGACTTATAAGATTGCATACATAGATATATATGTTGTTGTTAACCAATTCTCTTGGTGATTGATTCTCATCCTTAAACCCAGTTAGTTACATTGCTAAAAAAAAATAAGTTTTTGAGCTGGTTTCTATTTTAAAAGGCTGCCTATTATGAGAATAGGTTATTTAAGAGCTTGAAGGAGTTGCTAACTTGAGAATAAAAAAAGTAAGCTAAAACTACTTGTAATATGAAATGGTAGTGTTATGTGAGGTATCCTCATTTGCTAAAATTCTTATATGCATGAATGTGACTGAATGTATATGTTGGATATCATCCTTTAGAGTTATGTATGCATATCATTATTCTCTTGTTGGCTAGAGTTTTCCTAGTGAGTGAGGCAATGTTATTGGGTATGGGATTGTATGTGTATTTCACTCATGTAGAACTTTGATGTTTATGAGTTCTAAAAAATGGTTCATGATGGAACTTGTTATAGGCTTGAACAAACCATAATGGCATTTATGAAAAATGTACTATACTATTTTTTGATGTAATTTAAAATTTGAGGTATGTATGTATACTTGGTACTTGTTCTTATGAGAACTACATTACCAATCATGTTGAATGAAGTTAAGAATTGCTTCATTTCTAAAATCCTTGGTTGTAGGAGAGGTTGATGTATTAAGAGTTTTTCCTTAATGCAATAGTCTGATTATAGGTATGGCTGAAACATACTATTGTAAGCATGAAAGTTTAATTGATTAACATACCTCCCTTACATGAAATGAAGGGTTGATCAAATATAATTAATGTTATGGAATATATACGTTAGCTATAATGTTCCTTAATTGTATTGATTTCCTATTGTATCACATTGCCTATTTGCCAATATGGGATTGTTTATATCAATTCCAAGGATGGCTACCACTATATCATTATCAGTTAGATGATGTAATGATCTTGATTATATCTTCATCCACGTATGTAGATCACATCAATCATGCTTATAAATTGAATTTAATTTATTTATATAAGTGATATTTCATTGTACGCTAAAGAGACTCAACATAATCCATATGTACTCCATCTGATACTGATTTTTATTATGTTTAGCATGTCGATGCTTGTCTGATTGATGTTTAGGACAATGTTTTATTGGTTTTTAAGCTGTGGGATTATTTGACCCAACGATGAAAATGAATGTTAGTATAACCCTTCTTGTTACATGTACATGAGTATGCTAAGCAAGTATTGCTTGCTTCAACAAGCTAGGTTTTGGTCTGTTACACATCCAAAGCATACCCTGATATGCAAATTTAAAAAAAAGGTTGTTTCATTTGGTATCAGAGCAATGTTTCTATTGTAGGGAACTCTAGGATTGGTAGAGTTGTTACTCGGTGACCATTGAGTTGTTCTAATAAAACAGAATTGAGAAGCAATTCCCAAGACACTTAGCCTATATGATGAAGGTTAAGGTGTTGTGTTGTATTTGCTTACTATTGTATTGTTTCATGCATCATTCAAAAGAAATGATTCCAAGGAATCTGAATTTATTCTATGTTAGTGTTTATTTCCCCTTAGCCTTAGTTGGGGTTAACACTTCCTGAACTTGGTTGCAATAGGATAAGTCTCACTTGTCAACCATTGACTTGTATAGGTAGGTCAATGAGAGTCAGGTGATACAAGCTTCATTATTAGAATTAGGGGAATGATGTCTGGTATCTATGGTCAGCTTGTATGGGTAAACCTTCTTTAAATACTTAGAATATTATGACCCAGGGAAGATTGAGGGTTCAACCTAACTTGGAGGGAATAATAGAGTATGAAAAAGAATAAATTTTTGGGACAAGTTAGAAAAGCTTGAGCTCTCCTCTCATGAAAAGGATTGCCTTGATATGTTGAGAACCTATAAACTTGCATGAGTATGATAGCCATTGTTTATAATATGGATGGTTTTTAGTAGAGTGGAAACATCTCTATGGGGTGAGTTGCTTGTGGATAACAAGACTACCCTAATTCTTTGTCTATTTATAACAAGATTGTTATGCAGAAGCTTCTTGCAATGACATTATGGAGCAGTTGTGGTGAACAACCATAGGTTATGACTTGGCCTAAGTGTCATCATATGTGACTGGGGGTAGTAACACAGTAATTTTATTGTAATGGAAATGTTTAGGGGGCATTGGCTCATCCAATGTGTTAGATTTTTAATCAAATTGAGGAGGTTTTGTTGCCTAATAATGTGTTTTATTGACTAATTATAGTTGTTATGCATCCTAAAAATAGGAAAGCTTATGCGATGATAAAAGCTTATTTAGTTTAGCTAGGTTAGGCTTGGTTTTGTTAGCCTCTTTTGAGTTAAATTAAAGGAATAATTGGCTTCATAACTCCAAAAAAGGGTAAAGTTAACTAATTTTGGCATATTCATTTTGATCATAGATCATTTTTATGACTATGAGTATATTTTATTCATGGATATACTTGATTCTATGTGTATGTTGATTGATCTTGGCTAGATTATACATGCATGGAGATGTTTATTCAGAGTTGACTTCATCTTGAGACCTATGAGGATGCCTATTGAGACATTAGATGTGTCTTGCATCCATGAGGATGTTTATTGTAAGTTCTAATTAAACTTGCTAATTATGGGAATTATGGTTCCCATAATATTAATTTTGCATTCACCTTGAGCCTTGGCTAAGCTCACCCTTTCCCAATTGATGTTGTGCTAAAATAAGCATCTCCATTCGACCTTTGACATGTTAAATTTATTCAATCAGTTGAATCATAATACAAGATTGTTATTGGAATATTAAGATAATGCCTAGATGTCCATTGATTTCTTGCATAAGCAAGCCATTTGATGAGGCCAAAGTAAGATATCTTGGGAGGTCTAAGGGTGTAGCTCAAGCTTGGAGGTTCTAAGGGGGTGAGTGTGATTGAATTGCATGAACAAGTTAAGAGTTATAGGGATTTATTTTGTGATATCATTGATGGGTGTCTGATGTCTTTTACATGGCATCTACACATTGTGTGGATTGATGTAGATTCATGGACCCTTATGCTTCACAAATCTATGTGTTTGACTATTATGATGTGTAAAAATACCCTGGCATAGTTACCTATAACTGAATGTGTATTTATCTTATGCTACTCCTTCATTCATGTACATTATTATATGTTTATGATATAAACCTTGTGAGGGTGAAAGTGTTTAACCACGTGAAATGTGTGAACTTTTTGTACTATTCAGTTGGTTTTCTTGGTGTTCTAGTTATGTTATGTGTGTGATTTTGTATTGTTAAACTATAAATTATGAAGTTAAGCAGTTGTGTTCCATAACTCCATTTTTGGAAGCTGAATCTCTTATATAGGTTTCCAAGGTATACTGCTATGAGGTATTTTTTAACCCTGCATCATTATTCTAGTTATGAATATTGATGAAAGTAGGAGGTTAAAGGTAAAGAGACATTAATTCTATAATGGTTTAAACTAGGTATGGGTTAGGAAGTGGAGTCTCTCATAGGTTAAAAATCCACTCCACCCTTTTGCATGAGGTAGCTACCTAATTCATTTTGAGTGTGTACCATGAGATCCACATATTGGCCATGGGACCCTCCTACATAATGGTTGCCTTATGGTTTAGTGATTCTTATTCACATCTCAAAAGTTGTTGCTAATTAACTTGTGTGAAATTTCATTGTGTAAGCTTTGTGAAGCACCAATTGGTCCTACATTGTGGATATTTATGCAAATCAGCAAGGAGGTACGTACTAAAATGCATATATGTATTGGCATGTGTGTAAACATGTTGTGATTGAGGTATTACCTTGTTATACCTGATGTATATATATTTCAGCATCAATATATTTTTTTATTATTTTAGGCATGACTAAAAATTATGCTAGTTTTATGTTTAGAATGAACACTATAAGTTCTGATCAGGTGGGTTTTGTTATTTTGGATGTCCGTCTTTTTTTTTTCTATTTATTACCATGAGATAAGTACAGTGTGATGGTGGAACTATGATTCCTATAACCATCATGTGAGATCATAAAGTATTTGGATAACATGTGGTAAACCTTTAGGTAGCATGTAAAGGCCTAGGTTGGCTTCTCCTATTGTTCAGCATGGATAGTGTAGGACATTGCACTATCCCTTGAATGATATTTATTGGTTTGGAAGTAATCGTGAAAAATAGGTAACTATCATGTGGTAGTATTCTAAGATGAATGTTGATTAAATTATGTGTAAGGCATAATGTGTGTTGATAGAGACATTATTTCAAGTTTGGATAGATGTTTAAAATCTTGATGGGATTGTACAATTTACAACTATGGTTATATAAGTTATAAAATTTTCTACGGTATGTTCTCCTCTTGGTAAGAGGAATGTCTACCTAATGTTTGGTCCTCTAACAAGTCAAAATTTATTAAAGTTTCGACCTATATAGTCAAAATTTATTAAAGTTTCCTATCTTTCACAAACTTTTAACTGAAGGAGGTGTGCTTTCAAGGCAATAGAATATTTTATTGGTATTTGTTGAGACATGAAAAATTTATTTCCATGGCTAGTAATGCTCTTTTGACTTAAGACTTAGAAAGTCACACATATATGGATGGTTGAGTTTTCATAGTTTCTTTAGAACTATGTTAAAAAAATGGTATACCATTGATGTTTGTGCTAAATAAAAATAAATTTAGAGTTGTTAGACCTTTTTCCAAGGCTGTAATTGCCTATTTTGGCTATTAATAAATTATCTGTGTATCATGAATAAGGATTGTAATCTTGAGTGGAGATTTTTATATGAGAAATTAATGTTTTAAGGACTTATGATAGCTCCTTATTATTTTTCTAGTGTCATAAAATGACACGTGAGTCAATAAGACTATCTTATGGATGTAATTATGATTTATGTTGGGAATAATAAATATATTGTTACCTAGATGGAGTATTACATCCTCTTACTTATTTTTATAAAAGTTGATTGTTTTTCTAATTAATACTATGGTTGAGTAGTGGAACATTTGTTAAGAGAGTGATTAGCCCCTTGGACAATTGAGTCCTTAGTTGTTGATATGGTGATCAGGATGGCTCCTCTCTAAGAGGGGGAAGATGTTATGACCCTACTCTTGTATACCTTGATATGACTATTTAAATTTTGATATAACATTTGTATAATTATTGTTGCACCCATTTACTTAGTTATATCATAGTTTTAGACTCCAATGCTATGATATTTGATTGCAATGACGTATATCTCATATTTTAAATTTTGCACTCGATGACTATGAATTACTTGATGTAATTGATAGTTGACTATAGTTCATTATTGATTTATTGTTTTATCTATTTTTAGATTAGATACTATTGATGGATACACTCAATCATTACAAGTATTGAGTATGAGCTAGGATGGATGCTGGTATCAACTTTTGGGGTAGCAATGTGGTTATGAGTAGTCGAATGAGTTCTGATAGGTAACCTATTATTCTTGATTTATGTCATGCCTTCAAAAAATTGTGTTATTCATTTATGTAGTCGTATTTTATTGTACCTTTTCATGGTTACTTTTTATATCATGTTATATTATTATTTGTTCTTGCGTGTTGTTTGGTATTGAAACCATCCACTCATACTTCCACTTTTCTCTCTCCTATGTGTACTCTTCACCACCTTAACTCCACTTGACTCTCCCTCAATTATCTTGAACTCCCTAATAGACCTACCTAGACCTACCCCCCATGACATTTCCTTCCCATACGACTTATTACCTTAGCAACGTGTTTTGGTAGGTAACCTAGTTAATGGGTCATTGTGACCTTTAAACATTAATAAGCATTTTAAATAATATCTAATTTTATTATTTAAATTTCTATTATTTATGTTTATTATTTAATTAGCTTTTGGGCTCAAAAATTGGAAAAGGCCATTAATGACCATTGGCGAGGGTATCTTGGGGGAAGGGGAGTTGATGGATTTGGGGAGATTCTTTCTCTCCCTTTTGAATGTGAAAATGCAAGGGAGAGTGGGGTGAGTGGAATGGAGTAAAGGAGAAGTCAAGGGGTGGTTTGAAATTGGAACAAGTAGGGATGAAAAGAGGCATGTGAGAGAAAAAAGGGAAAGGAAAATGAAAAGGAGTAGAAGAAAAAGAATGCAAAAAAAGCAAGGAAGAAAGGGGAAGGATAAGGAAGGATGTGTGGAGAGAGAATGGAGTCATGGAAGAGAATAATGGAGAAGGGTAAGGAAACACATTATATAAGAAAAGAAGAAAGGGGATGCATAGAGGAGAAGAAAGAGGTGATAAAAAAATACAAAGGGGAAAAAGGAAGGAATGAAATTATAGGAGAGAAGAGAGAAAAGGGGAATGCAGAGGGTGTTTTTTGGTTTTCAGAACTTAAGTGTTTTACCATGGGTGTGGATTATGCAAACCATAGCCGATTCTTAATAATGGAAAGGAAGGTATTATGGCAGACCGTGTTGATTGCATTCTATAAATCATTTGAGTTCTACATCTACCAGGTAAGCCCTTTTTGGTTGTAAGTTGGTTATGTCTCTTGGAATGAATAATGAGGGCTTTGGAAGTCAATATAATTTTGATAATACTCTCTGCATATAAAATTACTAAAGGAAAACCAATTGCATGTTTTGGTTTTCTCAAACATATTTTTAGTTACACCTCTTAACCTAGTGAATGTATTATCATTTGATGGGCTACATATATTAATAAATGTGTGGATGTTATGACTTCACTCTATTGAGCCATTACTACATTTTCTTTGATCGAACATAAGCAATTCTTGACCCCTACATGTCATGGTAAATAGATTGGCTGAGATTGTTTATTTATTATTGATATCAACTGATGGATTTGACTTTTATAAACTCAATGCCCAGGCCCTAATGGTTTCAAGTCATAACATTCCTTTTTCATAATTTAATCCACCTGCATATAAGCTCTTGGGTTGTCATACCATGTTCTTAATTGTTACACAACTGAAGTAAAATATTCAGTAATTAATATATTAAAAAAAATGACTTGAAATCTATTTAAATATCAATAATATATTATTTAATTGTCAAAATAATTATAGTTTAAAATAAATTGACCTGAGGGAAATATTTATTCTTTAAACAGGTTTTATTTAGTTGTTATTATATACTTTTCTATTTTTGAATAACCCGATTTGCATTTTTAGCCAAGCATATGGGTAGAATACTATGGTTGATATATTTATTTAATCCCCAATGTGGAATAACATATTGGGTTTAAATTATTAAAGGAACTAAATTTTTGTGTAAATATGGGGTCTTTGGACTTTACTATTTTTTGCCTGGGATTTTTCTTGGATTGGCCACATAATGGTATTGAGTGGCACAATTTTACCCTTAGGGGCATGCATCTATTGGTGGAAAATCATTATATATTTCATTTATGTTTAATTCCTTATGACATGGACAAGGTCAATTGGCTCTTTCCTCTTAACGGCTTGATTATTGTGTTTCCCCTTGCATGAGTCCCATTTGGTAAAAAAAAATCCTATAATTAGTTTTGATATGATCCTTCTGAGTGTTATTTTAAATGGTTAAATTTTGTGTGGATTTAAAAGAGTCGTATATGATTATGTATTGTTGAACCATGGGAAGTGGACAAATCCTAGTTGGGATCATCCTTGTTTTATGAGGGTTTACAATTTTTATTTTAAATTGTTTAAATGGCTTGTTGTCCCATTAAACCATATGACCTAAATTTTAATATTCAAGGATCGTATGAGGTAATGAGACCTCATAATGATCCCCTAAATCCCCCTTATCAGTCATTGGCTTTAAAATTATTTTATTGTTTGAATGTCTATTGATTTAATTATTTCCATTTTGGAAATTGATTGGCATTATTGGGATTCAAAATGAATGCATGGATCCAGTGTTTTATGTTGATTATTTTTATTTTGGTTCGATCATGATTTATAATCAATTATGGTTTGGATTGATTATAAGAATCCTTAATTGTTACCTTGGGAATGAGGTATGATTGAGTTCCTTTATTATCATGCTTGGTTAATTTTATTTGTTGGTCCTTACCTTAGTTGAGTACAACTATTAAGTTATATGTAGTGATTTATATTCTTCTTTATGATTGCATGGAGTGTACTCTTGTTGGTTCACCATTCTCAGACCAGACTTGAATAACCAAGCATTATCTATTATGCTTATATGCTTGGGGTATAAATTTGTAGCTAGAAAAACTTGGGTTAACTGCATACTTAGAGGGGATCCAAGTTGGTTATCTCAAAAGCCATAGAAATGGATTTAGTTTTGAATCCATTAATATATTATTTGGTAGCCTGTAGATAGTTATCCCTTCTTTTGATTTATATCAATGATGGGTGGTTATTTCCAACTTGCCTCAGAATGGTGATGGTGTCTTTTTTGGTATTATGTTATTATGTTACAATGTCTATTGGTACAAAATCCAACTTGCTCAGAACTTCCTCCTTGATCCTGTTTGTCAAAACCACCATCTAGTTGATGGTTGAGGTGATGAGGGCCACTGATGGTTGGGCTCATAGGTTTGGTTGGGAGGGTTTATCTAGTTTATTTATGCTACTCTATTCATGAATGACTTCATAGATAGGTATGATGTGATTGGTAATGTTTTATTACATGTTGATTATTTTCTTCTTAGCATAAGATGTTATAATACTTTTATGTAGCATGATTAGTAGATGTAGTTGTAAACACTTCATTGGATTTTGGTTTAGTTCATTTGGATATTTTGACATGATAACCCTATGATTGGATAGTGATCCTTCAAGAATGAAAATTATAAGTCACAATGTTGAGTATGAGGTAACATGTGAATGGTTTACTTTCAAATTATGAATTTGATCATTTAGATATACTTGTGTTTTGTATTAGATTGATAGTTATTTATCAATTGCTTATGTTATGCTAGTGTATTAACTTATTATATTTATCATGGGTCATATGTTAAATGATGTTTTGCCCATTTTAAAATTGACATTTATTCCTTATGTAGCCTTGTAAAACTTCTATACATTCTCTTGATTTGAACCATCATGACATTGTTGGTGTAGATATTGCTTAGGTAAATGGACCTTATAAATTTGGTAATTTGGGCATGCTTGAATATGTTCATTTGGGTTAGTAGTAAGCTTGGAATATTAATGGAAATATAATTATTGAGAGTTAACTAATTATTTATTTTAGATCTATATTTATGCATATGTTCATTTCCCTTTATATACATAGGAATTAATCTTATGATAGCATAAGTAAATAGAGTTATACTTTAGTGTTTTTCAACTTGTGTATGGAACATGGAGAGTCCTTGGATGTTTCAAATTGTATGTAGTATATATGAACAAGTCTAGATGGGTTGGTAGTCATGCATATATGGAAAGTGTCAACACATTTCTATTTCTATACCTAGGACTTATAAGATTGCATACATAGATATATATGTTGTTTTTAACCAATATTATTGATGATTGATCCTCATCCTTAAACCTAGTTAGTTACATTGCTAAAACAAATAATTTTTGAGTTGGTTTCCATTTTAGAAAGATGCATCTTATGAAAATGAGTTATTTAAGAGCTTGAAGGAGTTGTTAACTTGGGAATGAAAAAAGTATGCTGGAACTACTTGTAATATGAAATGGTAGTGTTATGTGAGTCATCCTCCTTTGCTAAGATGCTTATATGCATGAATGTGATGGAATGTATATATTGGATATCATCCTATTGAGTTATGTATGCATATTGTTATTCTCTTGTTGGATGGAATTTTCCTAGTGAGGCATTGTTATTGGGTATGGGATTGTATGTGTATTTCACTCATGTAGAACCTTGATGTTTATGATTTATAAATATTGTTTCATGATAGAACTTGTTATAGGATTGAAAAAAACATAATGAACTTTATGAAAAATGTACTACTCTACTATTTTTGGATGTAATTTAAATTTTGATGTACACATGTATACTTGGTATTTTTTCTTATGGGAATTACATTACCATTCATATTGAATGAATTTAGGAATTGATTTATTGTTAAAATCCTTGGTTGTAGGAGAGGTTGATGTCCTAAGAGTTAATATTTCATGTAATAGTCTAATTATAGGTATGGCTGAAACATATTAATGTAAGCACAAAAGTTTAATAGATTAACATGTCTCCCTTACATAAAATCAAGGGTTATATAATTAATGTTACAAAATATATACATTGGCTATAATGTGCCTTAATTATATTGATTTCCTGTTGTATCACATTGGTTATTTGCCAATATGGGATCATTTATATCAATTCCATGGATGGATACCACTATATCATTATCAGTTAGATGATGTAATGATCCTAATTGTATTTTCATCCACTTATGTAGATCACGACGAGCATGTTTATAAATTGAATGTAATTTATTTATGCAAGTGATATTTTTTTTATGCTAAAGAGACTCAGCATAATCCATATGTACTCCATTTGATACTAGTTGCTATTATGTTTATCATGTCGATGCTTGCTTGATTGATGTTTAGGATAATGTTTTATTAGTTCCCATGTCATGGACTTGTTTTACCCAATGATGGAATTAAATGTTATTATAACCCTTCCTATTGTGCATACACAAGTATGTTAAGCAAGTATCACTTGCTTTAACAAGTGAGGTTTGGGTTGTTATGCATCCAAAGGATACTCTGATATACAACTTAAAAAAAATTAGGATTGTTTCATAACTTTGATTGAGCATAATTTTCATGTCTATAAGGTTAACATTGTATATTATTTTAAATTGTGGGTTGATGATTTCATGATTTAAAATTTCCAATAGTGTTATCTATGTTAGTATTACATTGATTTTTACATTTATTTCTATAATCAGATGATTTTTTAGAAAACAATAATAATTTCTACCAAGATTTTTAGTATTTGAGTTATCCTTTGGTGCAGGGGTTAATCTTTCCTTATTTTAAAAAAAATAAACATTAATAGTCTTGATTTTACCCAAAGGTTCCTAAGTTTTTTTTAAAGTAAAAAACATGTTTACCATCGAGAAAAAAATTAAATTTAAGCATAATAATTTAATTTTCAACATCATGTTTAAATTTACAAACATTGCAATACAAACCTTTAGGTTCAACTTTAATATTTCTTGTATTAACCATTTTACTAGATAAATATATTTTATCATTTAATTTTCATTTAATGCCGACAAGCTCATTTCCAAAATTATTTATTGCCTTCAAGATTTCATAATTATCAAAACACATTTCAGTAGAAGATCTATCTTTAAAGTATTTTTTTAAATTTCTTTTCATAACCTATAGAGAAAACAATGGTTTCATCAAAATCTAAAAAAAAAAATTCCAAAGCCATTCTATATTTTAAATTTAGTGCATTATAGTAATATAATCATGACATATTCTTAGGAGGTCATATGTATTTTGTCATTCTTTACTTAAGTCTATTGAACCTAGTCATAAAATAGAATAATTTCTCTAATATCTATTGACATGGCATAAAGTTCATTTAAGAGATTATACTTGTCATTTTCCTTGCTAAAACATTATTCTATTGAATCCTTAATGTTTATACACTCGCTTGTGACCTTAAGAGGCAAGCTATTAAAATGTTGTGACTATAGGGATCAGAATCTACTGGAAGCATCGAGAGAGGGCTTCAACTCCTAATTTAAGTCTAAGCATCTAAATTCGAAGTTACAAAGCATTTCAAGTATGGAGACACATTTTGTGAGTGACATACAATAATAATCAATTAATCACATTACTTCCCTCTTGTTTTTTCAATTCTAAATTAAAAAAAATGTAATATCTATATATCCATTTCAATTTAGATTAGTACATTTATTTCCATATTTAACATAATCTTATTAACGCATAGTTTTACACTATTTTACATCTTGTAGATCTAAAATAGGTATAACATTTTGATGAACCCAATTATTGAGTTGAGCACAAAACCCCTAGGTTTCCTCCTACATTAGGTTTTCAATATTTTCTAAGGGCTTAAGATGTATTCTCTATCAGGGTTTAACTTTTAGATCTAATTTTTTATTTCCCCTTATTAGGTATCCTTTGACATTAGGGTTTTAATTTTTGGTACGTACAATTTTTAAAAACCCTAGAGTTTATATGTTTTTCCTTATACTTTTATTAAACTTGTGGTTTTCTTTATTATTCTCTTAGGGTTCAAAGTATTTTCCATGTTTTGACATCCTTTAAACCCTATTATGTATCATCATATAGAATACTTATTTTATACACATGTTGTGCCTTATGATTATACCAATGAATCTTCTAGTGTTCATATAGATGATAATTGTCATGTGGAAATTCATAATTCTTATTGAATGATGATAATGACTTATGAATGAGGATAATTATTATGTTAATGATGATAATAAATATTGGTATGCTAGTAATGTATCATTATACAATGGTAACAAAGGATAAGTTTGTCAAATTAATTTTGTAAGTCACAAATAAGAGACTATCTCTCCTTCCCATTATATAGACCTTTCCAATATTCATGACATAGAACAAGATCATGTTAAAATTTAATCAACAAACATACTTCTTGATATTAATAAGCTTATGAAGAAGAAGATCAAAGTTTTTTGGATACAATAAAACAAAGGATAAATGAAAAACATGTTACTTCTCATAATCAAAATTATATGCTTTCCAATGATGTTTCTAATAATATTCCATACAATGATTATTATTTTTATATACAAAATGATGATGTTTTTAAGAAATGCAATAATAGTCATACTTGTAATGAGTCTGTTACACCCATGTTTGAGATAAATGGTGAAATGAAACCTATGAATGAACCTTTCCAATCTATAATTATAGCTACTTGTCTTATAGTGGCCATGATGCATGTAATGGGAAAACTATGAAAATGAATTGATGCCTTACCCTTATAATCTAGAGCATATAATAAGAATGTTATACTAGGAAAACCTTGAGCATATAGGATACTCAATCATCATTGTCTAGGAGGATTTATTATGCCTAATTTTCATTTATTCAATGGATATATAGATCCACATACCCACCTTACACACTGTGTATCTTCTCTTGGAAAACATTCATGTGATGGGGTATTATTACTAAAAATGTTTACCTAAGCTTAAATTTTAAGGCTCAATATTGGTTCTATGACTTTCTTAGTGGATCTATATATTTTTTTAAAAATCTAGAATAGGTTTTCTTATCTCATTTCAATAATAATAGAGATCCTAAATTAAAATTATAACATCTCCTAAACCTTTAACAAGGTCATGATGATCCCATGAAGGAACACATTTTAATATTCAAAAATACATTACAATAATTTATATGTCAACCAACCAATTTAGAAAAAACCTATATCTTTGGTGAAGGTATTTTACCTTCACTTAGGTAAAAATCACTCTATCATACCTATAGTTATTTTGAATGATTATAATAGTATGTATTCACTTAAGAGAGTGAACATGCACTCTTCCTTATGATTATACATGTTCCCACAAGTCAACAACCTCAAGTATCCAAGTTGATTCTCTATCTGAGAATAAAACTATATTTATAATATAATTAATAAGAAAATAGGTTTCATAAGTTATACCCCTACTATTTTTTACCAACCTATATGATTTCAAAAAATCAAGGATAAACCAAGGGTTATTTTATGAATGCTACATAATAAAAATATTAATCACATTTCCTTATATTATATTTCACCATGGGCATTGTTTAGCATGGGTGGGGACAAGATCATTTTGTAAACTATCATTGCATCAATGGACATAGAGATAAAAATTGTTATGCATTGCAATTAAAAATTGAAGAACTTATGGATAAGGGTATCATTACATTTAAAAAATAACACACATATTTATATTTAATTACTCTGTCTTCATCTCTTTCATAATATAAGAAGGCCAATCTATCATAGGTAGTTTGTAAAAGGCATACATTACCATATAGACCTAAAAATAAACCAATGGTCAATCGATCTATTATAGAAAGTGAGCATAGGAAAGGAAATGGTTTTTATGACAAGATAAAATAAAATACATGCACAATGTATTTTCTCTTATAGAGTTAGGACATGATGAGAGAAAATTGGAACATTCAATCACACTTGAGGGGTCATTAGGACATATCATAATACCAATTTATTTTGGAATTAAGATATTATAAACTTTGTTTTTTTAAGCCTACTGTGACATTATTAAATGTAATATTTAAAAAATCATGGTTATGTTAAATTCAATCCATTGTCAATGATCCAAATAAATGTGTTACATTCAAGTTTGAAAATAATACAATCAAAATTCAACAAGATAAAAAGGATGAACAATTAAAATTCAAACATTATTTAACAAATAAGGTTGAATCACTTAATAAAATAACATTAAAAACTACACATGATGTTGATATAAATGCAATGTTTGTGCATATATTCCTTGTGAGGAAAGAGGAAAATGTGACAAATATACACAAATGTGATAAATATAGTGATGATGGCATGTGGACAATTCCTAATGTTCTATATATAGAGATAAGTAATATGTTAAGAGATTTGGGGCATCCTACAAGAATTCCCTTGATGGGATCATATATTAGGTTAGAAATAATTCATTCAAATATTCAGAAATACAAAAAATACATATATTCAAAAAATACAAAACCAGGTCCTATGCATGACATGTTTTTCTAGTACACCAAGTTGATTTAAGTTATTTGTCATATACAGGGTGAGTTACATATCTATTTTCTATTCACATGATTTTCATGATATACATGATTTAGAATTATAGGTTACATATGATATATGGACTTATAGATGTGTGGCATTGCTTGCACCCACAAGAAACTTTTCTACATTTAGGGCATGCTTATACTAGGGGAATATTCATACATTTTTTTCAATTTATATCTTTATATACTGTTCTATTGATCATATTAGGATATTTTATATGACTTTCTCTTTTTCATACTTTCTAGAGTGTTATTTTCTAGGGATATTATGTTTTGATGTACTAAATGATGACATTGAGTGATTGTGTGGAGTAACATTTCTTGCTCTATGCATGTTTAATATTGATGATTGTGGCATTACTTGATCATTTGATGTGTTCTAGACTAATTTGTATATGGTTACATTTATTTTGTCTTTTCACATCATGTGCCATTTATGTGAGAATAATATCTAGTCCATGTTACGGCCATGTCATGTATGAGTCATGTCAAATTTATGTCATATATTGTATGTTTGTTTGATTCTTAATCATGATATTTTGTGTGTGTGTGTGTGTGTGTGTGTGTGTGTGTGTGTGTGTGGTTACATATATTTTCTATGGAATAATTTTTTATTACTATGAACTTGGTTCCATTATTTATATCATGCATATTTATATTGTGTGCAATTTATTGATGTTTCCATGATTTATGTTATGCATCTATTGTGATTCTTATTGTATACATGAAATTCCTAACACCATTGTGTTGAAATTGTCAATCTTACTCAAAATTTATGAAAACACATAAATTAGGCCAAAATCACTTAAATGCACTAAATGGTTTCAGCTTGTCGTATAAAAGTGTCAATTTAGGATAATGTATCCCTAAATGAGGCAATGCATTTTATGTGATTATTAAATTTTATCAAATCATTTTGAGTCAAAATACTAAAAATACATTTTGGTCCTCTAAACCACTAAATTCTTCTAATTTAGAGGCACACAACATGTGCCTATGTTATTTTATGTCGATAATGTCCTAAATGGGGCATTGGCCCATATGCAACTGACACCTTCTTTTAGTTATACTCCAATCAAATTATAACCTAGTAACTTGACATTATGACTAGTTTGATTAATAGTGTGCAACCATTTTTTAAATAATTGCATAAAATTTTATTAATCTCACTTAGGAAAATTAATCCAAATTATGAGCTTAAGTAGAAAATCCATGGAAGTTATTAAATATATTTTAGTTGGAAATTGATTCTTAATATCTGCATCATCAAGTGAAATCAGTTTTAGGGTGGCATCTAGAAGTCATAAATGCAATAAATATCAAGTTTAAGGCCTCACATGCAATAAATATCATGTTTAAGACCTCCCATGTCTCTTTAATGTCCCTTCCTTCCAAATATTTATGAGGGTATTTATGTATATTATCTCTAAAATTGAATTAATCCATTGCCACACATCTTGATATCAAGATGCATGGTCATGGTTGATTCGGATCAAATTCAAAAATATATAAATAGGGGGGCCAAGACCACCATTTTTAATCTTAATTTGTGTAAACTTATTATGAAAAATTCTCTCCAAAACTCATTTGTGTATAGTTTTATTATGCTTAATTTGTAATAAGATAGCTTCAAGATAGGCATAACATTGATTCAAATATCATGAGCCTAGTTTCATTGGTGCATAAGAGATGATGGAGGAGCTTTGTCTCACATCATTGCTAAAGACTTGAGAACCAAATCAAGGGTAAAATCATGTTTTGATCTAAATTTGGGTGATGAGATGCTCTTGGGAAGGTATTGTGTATGTGATTTCTTTCAATAGGTCTTAATTATCATTTTCCAAACCATATCAAAGGATTTGGATTATTTATTTATGTTTTTATGCATCCTTATTGAGTTTTATTGACTAATGCTTGATATAACTCCCTTTAGATTCCATCTCTACATCTTGGCATCCCTGGTGGGACCACACATCCCATTCAATCAAAGAGAACAACTTGGCATCTTTAGATTTGTTAAAAAGTCCTTAAAACCCCATTAAAATCAAGTTTTAACATTATTTTTGCCATGTCTTTATTATTTTGTTGACACACAGTGACAGGTATCAATTTACCCTAATCGGCATCTATCCTATCTAAGTAGCATCAGTTCTTATGCAGGGCAGAACATGGTAGAAAATTTGGGATTTTAAACTTTCTTGAATATTGTAAGTTGTTATTCTAGTTTTTTAGTCTCTATCTAAACATTTTATTGTTGATCTAGAAGTTTGAATATTTTATACTAAAATTGGGCTAACAAATTTTTTTTGACAAAACATTTTTTCCTAAGGATTCATAGGTAATCAACATCATTTTTTATCAATCATTATCAATTTTATTATAATCGCTATCAGTCATTATTGATTGACATCAGTCTCTATATAATAAAAATAGAGAACCTGAGAGCAAAAGTTCAAATCTTGATTGTTTCATTGAAAATTATGCTTTAAATTAGAAGGAAACCCTATAAAAACTACAAGCCATACATGTAAAAGTGTGAAATTTGAACATGTTTAATTCTTAAAAATTTCCATTTGGTGTTTAAAATGAATTTAGATGGTTTGTTTAATTATTTTGTGAAATTTTTTCAAAAAATTTTAACTAAGGCCAAGGGGCCAAAAACTTCACAAACATCTCAATTTGGTGCATAAAATAAACATTAACTTAAAATTTCAAATTCTTTGAATTGTTTGTTATATGCTAAATCATTTTATACTTGCTTTTTTTTCACAAATGAAGAATGCATGTATGATCTCCCCCCATCCCCTTTAGGGAACTCAAGTGACCAAAAGTGTTTCTTCCTTAAAATTGTGCCTTTGTCCAAGGCATAAAAAAAATGTTTTTAAAGCTCTTCCTAAAACCCATATGATTTGGGTGATCTAGACACAACCTTTAAAGTCTTTTCACTTGATCATTTATTTTTATGCAATTTGGATTGTGAGAGGGACTTCATAGCCTCCTCACAAGCTCATTAGGTAAATTTTGACAAGGGTTTCATCTCTCAACATTGTTTCAACCTTGTTCCATAATAGGGTATATAAATTAGGTCACGTGTATTGTAGTTACCATGGGTTTGAGTGACTAACCTCTTAAATCATAATGAAAACCCGAGTTAGGTTTGGTTAATCAAGGGATTCCACTAAGTAGTGCATGGATGGAATCTCTATGAAAATAAGTAGACCCTTGCATAGTAATTTAACTGGTATAAATTCAATTTATGTGAGGCATATCTAGTGTTAATCACACTTGGTACCATCTAGACGTTCAAAAATTTAGTTTTAGAACAACCCCACTTACCATAGACATATTGTTAATGCAGGGCAAGTAGCCTAAAGTTTGATGTCACCGTACAATATCTTGGGAGAAGGGGGTGTAAAAACACTATTACTTCATCCACTTTTATTTTTGGATTAACAATTAAAATCCTCCCAAGAGCACATATATAGACAAAACTTAGTAATATGAAATAACCTTGTCAGTTGAGGGATTTGGATGTTATACTTAGTTGTATTTATATTTTCCTTTACTTTATTAGTATTATTTTGAGTCTAAAACTTGTTTGTTAATCAAAATTTCAACCAAAAACATTTGTTTTCCACCAGTCTATTTGAAGGGAGGCATTATGCTGACCAAATCAAAATCATTTTTTGCCTTATTTAATCTTCATTTGAAACATTATATTTGTATTATCTAAATAGTGTTTTTATGTTATATATTTGATTCTAAACCATTTTCCAAGAATATCCAATTCATTCACTTTTTAATTCAAATTTGAAGTCTCATCTTTCTAAGTTCTAGGCCAACATGTTAATTAGTTTACCATTTACACTTAGTTTGAGTTAACTTGGGTACGATTTCCCATTTGAGTTGAAAGCTATTTTATAGACTCACCATTATCATTTGATAATTTTGAACTTAAGTTATCTAGCATATCACTCATGCTCTAATTTATAGAACACATTTTATACTTCCTATTACCATATGGCAATGTTGTATTGCCCATTTGGTTTTAGTTTTATACCTAGGAATTCTTATGTGTTTTCACATCTTGAGTTTCTTAGTTCGCATTGTTACTTTCCTCATTATAAATACTCTCTTCTAATTATCTAGTAGAAACTCATAGAAATTAAACTAGAATTTATAGTATTGACATATCTAATGAACCTATGTTTGGTGTGCTAGTTTTCACTAGGTTTTAGAGTTATCATGCCCTCTTCTAATTTAATGATTTCAACCTACCAAAGTTGAGTAATTTTGTGAACCATTTATTCTAATTATGTGGTACTACACCACTTATCTTTATTATAGTCTCTTTTTACCTTGTCACTTTTTTATAAAAAATCAAAACACACCTTGTTAAACATTTGCAAGACATTTCCCAAATCTTAGCAAACATAAAAAGTAACCTTTTTTAGACATGATGCAAAGGCATACTCTTAATGGGGTCTCTCACAGCCCTAATTATGAGGAAGAGCATTTTTATGATGGAAAAGACAATTCTATGGTATTTGAGGACATTCCCACAACTATAAGATTTGAGGAAGACTATTTTGAACATCAACCCCTAGAGGAAAAACATGAAACACTCCTAAGGTTGATTGAATCAGGTGCTAGATTGCCATCAAACTTTCATATGGAATAATTTCATACCTTGGTTATGGTAGAAGAATAAAAATGAAAATAATCCCTCACTCATATTGAAAAAACAAACATTGCATCTTTTATCAAAGGAAAGGAAGTGTTCATAGAGTCAACACATAAGGATAAATATCTTGTCACCAAGATCAGAAAGATAATTCAATAATATGCAGACCAACTTATCATGGACTTGATTGACTCTTTAGTTCCCACTTTCATATACAATGATGCTTCCAAGGAGCAAATAAATATGTTATAACCAATTCAACACACTTTATTTGAGAACACACCTATGATGGAGCATGATATCTCAATTGAACAACCTAAGTCTCAAGAGGTTCTGCAATATGCTTCACTAGACATGAAGCAGACATTTTTCAATCATCAAGAACCTCTTATTCCTTCAAAAAATCAAGAACCAAAACATTCAATGTGTATTAAGGAAATTTTGAAAAATAATTTGGCTAGTTCATCTCAACCAATGCATACTTTGGTTAATAGACCATCGATTCACCAAAATGAATAAAACACTTATAATTCAAGGTGGCTGACTTTAGGAAATGTTAATGAACCCAAAAATCATCGGATTACTTACTCTACTCAAGGAACAAACCAAAGCAAATTTGTGGATCATAAGGTGTGTATCCTTAACAAATCCATGCAATAAGGGCACATGCCACAATAACATAATTATATTACACCCATCAATGCACCAAACATGAAAGAGTGGAATTTGATGAAAGAAATTGTGTCATGATTGGAAACAAGAAATAGAATCAATAAGTACAAATTTGATGAGATATGTCCATATCCATTCAATTTGAATATTCTCCAAATCCCTTTTTTGCCTCATTTTGAAGCACCCAAAGTTGACAAATAAAAAGGGAAGGGTGACCCTCGTGAACACATTCAGGCATATTTTATACTATGTCAAGAGGTAGTTTACAGTAGAATTTATTTATTTTATTTTTTTTCATGAAGTTTAGTGAGACAATATTTATACTATCTTCTTAAGTTACCCAAGGGATCAGTTTTAGATTAGAATGATCTATTTGAAAAAATTGTTAACCACTTCTCTTATAATATTAAACATTAATTGACCATTGTTGACTTGTGCAAAGCCAAATAGTGAGATGGAGAAAGCTTCGTAACATATATACAATGGTGGAGAACATTAGCTAGATGATTTTAACATAATTTTCTAGATAAATAGTTGGCCAAAATTTTTGAAGAAAAACTACACCCTAAGGTGGTGTACAATCTATGGCTTGCTTGTGCAAACACATTTGAATAAATTATAGACAAGGGTGTGTATATTGAGAAGGATCTTATCTCCAAAGGCCTTGTCAAGATTTATTCATAGGTTCAAACATCAAATCAGACCCAATCTCCTAGTTAAACTATTGTAACATAGAAACCTAATGGATTTAATAAGAACAATAACATGGTTGGAAATGGAGTAACTGAAGCAAGACATGTACAAATGGTATAGGCCCCAGACTCCAAATGTGAAATTAACTCCACCTAGTCTACCAAACACTTTGTAAAGAGTCCCTGTATGAATGGTATTCAATAACAACTTTAGAGTCTTCAACAAACTAAGAGAGACTATTGAGGTAGTGTTATAAAATCTCGTAGCAACTAATTTGATTGTATGTCCTATACAAAGGCCATTCCATGAAGATCAACCCAAACTTGATTGGTATCAGGAAAATGAATTTTGAAAATTCCATCATGTTTTTAGTTATGGTACTTATCATTATGTTTAATTGCAACACCCAATTAAAGATTTGATTAAAAGTGGTGAAGTTAAGATTAAACTTGATCCACAAGACACTAATCAAGATATGGGAATTTACAAATATCCATTCCCTAGACATAATCAAAAACTTCCAAGGAACAATCACAACCAAGGATAAATCCAATGGTAAAATTAAAATCAAGGTTAAAATCATAATCAGGATCACGATACCCATGCTAATAACCTAGGTTACAATAGCATGTCTTACAACTATAACAATACCATGGGTTGCATCTTTTCAAACCACATTACCACTGTCACTGTTAAATATTGTGAGCCATCCCATGTTTCTCAAAATGTTGGACCTTTTTTTATAGGGTCAACACCCTCTCCCTCAAGTAATGTCACATCATGTTCATGAAATTCTATTGTGCCTCCATTTATACGAGTTGCCATTTATAGGCCTCACCCTTCCTCTAATTATAATGTCTCCTTATCGACTCAAAATTACTATAATACAACTAGACACCCATAAGTCACCCTCCATGGCCCTTTACCTTTGTCTTTTAATTATAATGGCTCCTTAACACCTCTATATTATGCAATCAGAACTAGACACTAGTAAGTTACCCTTCAAGGCCCTTTGCCCTATTCTTTCAATATTAGACCTAATTTTAACATTGTGCCTTTGGATCCAAAGATGAACATTGTGTCAACTAAGGCTAAATCATCTCAACCTACTATTGAAAAAGCTTATAGTCTATTAGACCATCTGATTAAAACCCTTGCATAAATTTTTATTTTAGATCTCTTGTAAATGTTTGAAGTCCATAAAACTATTTTGAATGACCTTTTACAACAATCCACTATTCCCTAAGATATTAATCTTGGATAGTTCCAAATGCTTGTAGGGCATTTATCTTTATTTTGATAGGTCACCTTTGATTAAAAATACAATTCCACTCTTGATCTAAGCCATAATAACCCATTGTATATTGAATTAATCATTGAAAACCATAAGATCAAGTGGGTTCTTGTAGATAATGGTTTGGGGTTGAACATAGTATCCCTCAAACTGGTATAGAGATTGGGTTACACTATGAAGGACATTCAAATATAGATGATCACCATAGAGGCATATGAAAATGCCGAGAGGGAATATTTTGGTATTATTAGTTTTCTAATCATTATTGGGTATGTGTCCCATCATACATCATTACATATTGTGGATATTGATTTTCCTTATAACATACTTCTTGGTCATCTTTAGATCCATGAATTATAAGTCATTCCATCCATTTTACATTAGTGCCTTAAGTTTCCCCATGATGCAATCGAGGTCACCATTCCTATTGATTTATGGCCTTATTAGTATTGAAAACATTTAAAGGTAAAATATCATAATTTTAACTATTATCTTGGTTTTGAATTTGTTACAAAGAAGAATAATGGAATAGTTTTGCATCCACCAAAATCTAATTATATCAACCCTAATGTCCTTGCTTCCACTTTAACTAATCCATTTCCTACAACATTTGTTAAATAAGTTATTATAGAAGATGCGGGAATTTCCATGTAACATCTTAAGGATGCCTTCCATTTTGCTAAGTTGTCGAAGTCTCCTAAAAAATTTGGTAAACCCAAACCATCCAAAATCCCTAACAAAACCAACATGATTTGACAATAGAAGAAAGAGACAAAAAAGCCACCAATGGTATTTATACCTGCTACTTCACCAAAATAGGATTGAGAGGCTTTCACTGAAGGAGACTAGTTATATTTTGATGATATTGTTAATTATTTTTAGAATCCAAAATGCCATATCCCTAATCAGATTATGGATAATTTTGATTATATAGGAAAAGGACTTGGCTCAATAATTTAAGGAATATGGGAACCTTTATCAATTGGTATACCTAATTTGAATCATGGTCTCATATTTATACATCTTGGGGGTGACCCCATAAATTTTGATAGTGACTCTTCTTAATCAACTAGTGACGAGACTCCTGACAATGACGTAGCATCCCACTATAGCCTTTTTGATGAGCTTGCTAACACAAACTTATTCGATTCAATTGTCATTATGAATATAATACCACATTATTTATTATGCCTTTACCATCCCAAAATTATTGATTGGGACTAAAAAAATTTGGTCTTACACCTTGATGAATTATAGAAGGAAGAATCAATTGTAGAATACATGGGTCTTTTAGATGGATTGATAATTGGTGATCATAAACAAGGATTTGATTTTTATTTGCATCCTTCTACCTACTTTGAAGAGCAGGCAAACTTTATTGGTCATGAATAACATAAAACATTGAGATCTTTGGGTGAAAATCTCTTTGAGGCGCTCATTAGTCAAGAAAAAAGAAAAAGATAACTCCTTGAGAGAAAACATGTTTTAGGCAATCTTGGATGAGAAAGTTTGTTCATCCCCAAAATATGTACAAGGTCCATCAAGTCCTATTTCTATATCTAGTACTAGCATCATGTTAGAACAAGTCTTTGAGAGTCTCGCTCATGACTTTCCTCAAAAAAATATAGTTAGCTAGTACCTGATTTGGTAAATTTAGATTCATCACATTATCTAAATATTTGGGAGGAACAACAAAAAATGGTAGAATAATAAGCTAATCATGATCACACATTGCCTACTATTTTAGAATATGGTTTTACACTCCTTGTAGACAACACTATTAAAGTGAACTTGGGAACATATGATGATCCCAAGATTATTTACCTTAGAGCTTCTCTCACTGAAGAGGAAAGAGATCACATATATCCATTTTGATGGATTTTATTGATATTTTTTCATGGGCATATTCTAGCATGCCATGCTTAGACCCTAACTTGGTTGTGCATCACCTTGTTGTTCATCTAAAAGCTAAGCTAGAAAAACAAAAACTAAGAAAGATGTATCCATAAGTCACTCTTTTGGTAAAAATATAATTGGATAAGTTATTAGGAGTAGGCTTCATTAGATCATTAGACTATTCTGAATGGATATCAAACATAGTTCTTGTTATTAAAAAACCACAAATACTTCTTTGTATTGATTTTATAGATATCAACAAAACATGTCCTAAATATGATTTTATATACCAAAAATTGACATGATTATCCATTCTAATGATGGGTATGAGAATATGTCCCTCATGGATGGATTTTCTAAATATAATCAAATCAAGATAACTCAAGAAGACCAACCCAAAACTGCATTCAGCATTCTATAGGGAACATTATGTTATCAAGTCATGCCATTTGGATTGAATAATGTTGGGTTCACTTATCATTTTTATATGACCATCATCTTTCATGACATGATGCATGATATTTCATAATACTATGTTGATGACATCCTAGTTAAATAATGAACACATGCCAGACATCTTGACGTTCTATGGAAAATCTTTGAGAGGCTTTATGAGTATAAATTCTACTTGAATTTCAAGAATTGTGTCTTTGGCATCACTTCAGGAAAAAAATTAAGGTTTATTATATCATAAATAAGGATTGAATTCAACCCTAATAATGTCAAGGCCATTGTTTAGATTCCTCCACCTTCAAATCTTAAACAGTTCTAAAGCCTGCAAGGATAGATCTAGTGTATATGCAAGTTTATTTCACAACTACCAAATAAGTGCCACCCATTTACACATATTTTGAAGAAAGGGGTCACATTTTAATGGGATCAAGAGTGTCAATTATAATTTATGAATATCATAACATATTTTTCTAACCCAATAGTTTTGAGACTGCCAATACCTGGATAACCATTGCTTCCTTATATTCCAATGACTAAGCATGCACTAGGGGCACTTTTAGCCCAACATGATAATCATGGAAAGGAACATGTAGTGTATTTTTTAATTCACACATTGTTGTCTTATAAACATAACTATATTCATATTGATAAATCATGTTTAGCTATGGTGTTCACATCCCAAAAGTTACAACATTATATGTTGAACAATAAAACTATTATTATTGTTAAAGTGGATCTTCTTAAATTTTTATTATCTAAATCAACTCTCATAGGCCAGATGGCCAAATTGGTAATGATATTAATAAATTTTGATGTTGAGTATAAAAATTAGAAATATATCAAGGGGTAGGTTATTTATGATCAACTTGTAGAAGCTCTTATTATAGACACTCAACCACTTAGATTTGACTTCCCAAATGATTTTATTATGACAATAGAAGAAGTACAACATGAACCTGAACAATGAAAACTATATTTTTATGGTTCCTTCACATCTCAAGAGTTTTAACATGGCATTTTTTTTATTACACTATAAGGGAACTTGATTCGTAAAGCATTTCATATCAATTTTCATTGTACCAAAAATATCACTAAGTATGAGGCACTTATTACAATTTCATCTTGTAGTGCATTGGGATATCCATCACTTAATGGTATGTGGTGGTTCCCATTTAATTATAAATCAAACCATAGATTAGTATCAAACTATAAATGACAAGCTTGTACCTTAAAAACATATTGTGTATAATCTCAAAGCTCATTTTAAATCTCGACAGTTTGAACAAGTACCAAAGGCCAACAATAGATCTATCGATGTAATGGAAACAATTGGGTCCATGATACAAATTGATAGTAATGCTAAAGAGTATTAGTTTCTTATTGAAAATATTTTTCATCCTACTCATATCTTTCTATATTCAAAAAGGGTATGTGCCATTGCTGGTCCCAATCCCCCACCTGAACTGTCTTGGTTTCAAAACTTTTATAATTATTTTCATGATCATGTTTTTTCACCTGACCTTTCCAATAATGATTAGAAACTTTTCATTCAATGCATATCTCATTATACCCTCCTTGGAAACATGCTTTATTGAAAAGGTTATGATGGAATGATACTTCATTATTTATCTTTGAGAGAATCTAAGCTAGTGCTTAAGGAGGTTCATGAATGAATGTGTAGGGCCCACACCAATAGTGTAGTCTTAGCTAAAAAGATCCTTAGAATAGGTTATTATTAGACCAAAATGGAGACAAATGCTTGTAATTATGTGAGAAAGTGTGTTCCTTTTCAAAAACATGAAAATTTGATACACACACCTTCCTTGCCACTACAGTCAATCACTAGACCATGCCTATTTTCTACTTAGAGCCTTGATCTCATTGGGAAAATAAACCCAATATCTTCAAATGGCCACAAACATATTTTAATTATTATCAAGTATTTTAATAAGTGGATTGAGGTTATTCCTCTCACTTACATCACCATTAGGCAGATTGTCAAGGCTATACATTACCATATCATCTATCGATATGGCATCCTAGTCTGAATTATATCTAATATTGGTGGGTCATTTGTAAACTAAGATGTTAAATAACATCATGAAAAATTTAAAATCAATCATAATAAATCCACAACATATAACTTGCAAGGCAATGGACAAGCTGAAGTATCAAATAAAACCATTATGGCCATACTCAAGAAGATTATCAATGATGTTGGCCATAATTGGTACTTGTAAATTTTTCTTGCCCTTTGATATTATCGTACTAGTCATCAAACCCCCACAGGAGCCACTCCATAATCCCTTGTTTATGGCATAAATTTATTATCTCGATTGAGATTGAGATGCCTTCATTTTGAGTATCTTTAGAGAATATTGAAGATAATGAAGATTATAGAGTTTCTAGGTTGCAATAACTAGAACTCCTTGATGGTAAACATTTGGCTACCCTAGAAAACTTAAAATCCTATCAAAATAGATTGGGTAGAAGCTAAAATAAGCACATATCCCTTGGGAGTTTGATATTGGTGATTTGGTTTTGAAAGAGAACTAAAAGAACATAAATTTTGAATGAAAGAAAAAAGGTAAGTTCTAACCCAATTGGCTAGGCCCATATGTGATCACAGTAAATTATGGATTGGGGGCATATCAGTTGGCTACTCTAGGTGATGAATAAATTCCAAAGCCCATGAACATTATGAATATCAATTAGTTATACACTTAAAAACCATTTGAATCATTATCTACAAGACCCATTACTTGGGAGCAACTTGTGTTGAAGTTATTTTATCCTACCATTATATTCTAGACCATCCTCTTTTGGACCACATTCATTATGTTTTGACCTGCTTAAGACCATTCTTATGAGAACCGTATTCTTTTATGACTTTTAAAAGTTAAAGTTTTAGACCATTGGCACTCTAGATCATTTATATTCCAACTTGACTCATTTTATCCCACTCTGGACCATTCTCTTTTGGACCATATTTAATCTAAACCATTATATTTAGAACTATATTATTTTTATACCCTGGACCATTTTAACCTAGACATCTTATATCCCATGACCAATTATGATCTTGATTATGATTCATAGGAATTATGAACACACTCAAAGCTAGTTATACAAAGCAATTTAGCCTAGACAGTATTTTACATCTTTTTCTTATAGGTAAGTAAACACATATACAGTAGTTCATAGTTTTTGTCTGCTAAACGGTTCTTAAAATTTATCTCATGCTACATAATATTCTATTATTTTTTCTACTATTTGGTAGGCATTGTTGTTTTAGTAGGATCTCTTTCTCAATAATTTGTGAGCATGGACCATTGTAGCTATTTTAGATATTGTTTGAGATCTTACCTATGGATGTGCATCTCCTCAGCTAGGTAGTTCCCCTGGATCTTTTGTTAATATTCCATTTCTATATATTATCCCAAAAATACAAAAACATTATAAAATGATCAACAAAAATAACAAAAACACTGTCTTACACTTTTGTTTATTCTACACATTTCCACGCTCTTGCCATTTTACAAGCACTCATTTAAATGCTCTCGCTATTTTAGGAGCCCATTTTCCTTATTTCCTATATAACATCAATCATGTTTTCTTATCATCACTTTTGTTTATCCCATTTCTTGGGAGAAATACATTTGACCTGAAGTTCATATTGGATCTAGCATCCATGGAACTATGTACACAACTTCCACTTGTCTTGTACATTTGGATTCAGCTAAACCACCCGCTCCCTTTTATTCTCTTTCCACCATGTTCTTTTGTGTTATTTCTCTATCACTTGGGGGAAAATTTGTGTCCTTGTTATGATGTTTTATAAAGTAACGCCTCTACTACATGTGCTTGAATAATTATTTTCAAACCACACTAACATTATGACTAATCGCTTATTTGTGTGTGTTTATTTTATTTTTTATTGGTGTTTTGTTTTGCTTTCTTCTCTCTTCATTTATTTATTTATCTTCCTTTGTTGTTTCTTCTTATATCTTCTTGGTCTTTTGTGTTCCTATTTTATCTTGTTCTTTTGTTTTCTTTTCCAAGCACATCTTGATAGTGCACATGCAACTTAATTATTCAAATCTTGATTTCATGTTATTTATTTAGTTTTTTTTGCTTTGTTTTTATACATTCTTGTTCCTACTTATATCTTGATTGTTCATATCTTGATTTTAAGTTAGGGTAAATTTATGTATTTGTTTTTATTTTTCTCTTTGTTTTTGCTTGTTTTTGTTTAAATGTAAATATTTGTAGCTCTGATATTGGTAGTTGTTATCATTATCCTTAGTTATAAATATTTACATTTGAACCATCTCATCATAATTGAAATGATATATCATTATAAGTCACTAATACTTATGATGCATAATTTCATTTTGCTATAAAAAACACCAAATGCTTTGGATCTAAATCTTAAAATCAATGCAGCCTTGAAGATTAACTCTCAGTGCACCAATGAAACTACACACCAATGGCTTACATACCCAAATATAATTAAGACATGCATCTCTTGGCATACATAATGATTTTAATCAAACAATGGTCTATTTTTATTCTATTCTTCATTCATCATTCCATTTTCTCTCACTTTTGGGTGAACTACATTAGCTTGGTTTCATTTTTACTATGTAGGAAGTGCTTAGATATATGACACATCTCAGGTTAGCTCAGCTACATTTATTCTTCTTTTTATCTCTTTCATTACTTTGTGCATCCTTATATGCCTGGTTGTTTATAGTTTTTTTAGTCATTAAACTATTGCATCTATGTTTGTGCCCACCCATCTCTAATCTATGAATTAAGATATATGCTTGATCTATGCTTAATAATTTTTCCTACTAGGTCATAACATTTAAACCAGTCAAAAATCTAAATCAGCCCTATTGTGGCATAATTATTTATCAGTGGTCAAAATTTTCCCTACTGGGGCAAAATTATTTTATCAACAGATCAAATCCTCTCTATTGGGCACCATTATTATTTCATTTATTTAGATAAAAATTATCCTATTTCTTCAAACTCCAAGCTCTACAGAATTGTGCACTCATTCTAACAATGTTTTAGTGTTTAACTTTTCTTGGGATCGACCATTCCCTAAGTGCATAACTTGCACCCTAGTTTTGGGTGTGTTCAAAGTTTGTCATTTATATTTTTAGATTGTATCTTTCCCCTTCCCCCCATATTTGGGCCCATTATATTCTAATTATATTTTGATCATTGAGAATAAACATGTGTAATCATTAGCTCATATGGATTTAATTATCACATGGGTTAATCTCATTTTCTCTCTTTTTTTGAGATTCCATCCTTCTCTTTCATCCTTGTATGTCTTCTTGATGGGGCATCCTGGGTCGTTTCCTTATAAATTATTATTGAAAACTCTTTTTTTTTTAAATACATTACTTCATCCTAAATATATTGTTACACTTTCTCAAATAGGGGCAAAATGTAGACATCCAATTCTTAACACCATTATGTTGAAATTGTCAATCTTACTCAAAATTTATGAAAATTCACAAATTAAGCCAAATCACTTAAACATGCTAAATGGTTCAAGCTTGTAATATACAAGTGTTAATTTAGGATAATGTATCCCTAAATAGGGTAATGCATTTTATGTAATTATTAACTTTTCTCAAATCATCTCAAGTCAAAATGATGAAAATGCATTTTGATCCTCTAAACCACTTTTTTTTTCTAATTTAGAGGTACACAACATGTGCATGTGTTATTTTGTGTCAATAATGTCCTAAATAGTGTATTATCCCATACACAACTAATGCCTTATTCTAATTCCACTCCAATCAAATAATGACCTGGTAACTTGACACTCTAATCAGTTTGATTAATAGTGTGCAACCAATTTCTAAAGAATTGCTTAAAATTAGATTAATCCCACTTAGGCAAATTAATCTAAATTATGAGCTTAATTAGAAAATCCATGGAAGATATTAAAATATTTTATTTGGAAATTTATTCTTAATATCTACATCATCAAGTGACATCATTTATGAGGTGGCATCCATAAGCCATAAATATAATAAATATCAAGTTTAAGGCCTCCCATGCCTCTTTAATGGCCCTTCCTTCCAAATATTTATGAGGTTATTTATGGTTATTATATCTAAAATTGAATTAATCCATTTCCACACATCTTGATATCAAGATAGATGGTCATGGTTGATTTTAATCAAATTCAAAAATCTATAAATAGGGGGGCCAAGACCACCATTTTTAATCTTCATTTGTGTAAACTTATTATGCAAAATTCTCTCCACAACTCATTTATGTGTAATGTTATTATGCTTAATTTTTAATATGATAGCTTAAAGATAGGCATAAAATTGATCCAAATATCATGAGCCTAGTTTCATTGGTGCATAAGAGATGATGGAGGAGATTTTCCTTGCATCATTGCTAAAGACTTGAGCACCAAATCAAGGGTAAAATAATGTTTTGATCTACATTTGGGTGATGGAATGATCTTGTAAAGGTATTATGTATGTGATTTCTTTCAATAGATCTTAATTGTCATTTTCAAAACCCTATCAAAGGAGTTAGCTTAGTTAGTTATGTTTTTACGTATGTTTCTTGAGTTTTCTTGATTAATGCTTGATCCAAATCCTTTTTTATTCCATCTCTACACTTATCACTACATGCTCAATTGATATATCTACTTGACATTGATAATTGTATAACCATTCCCTTAGATTATATGTTTCATATGTCCTTAAATGATCAAATGGACATATCTTCATCTTTGTATATGTACTTTACATTATTAAACTTTTATATATAACACATGATGTGCATAACTCTTTATTTTGAGATGAGTGATTTGTATGATTCATCTCTTAAATTAAAAGGTGGCATACGTTTAGAATGTTTCAGAGATTCAAGCTATGACAAATAGACATTTCACATTGTGATTTAGATTATATAAATCAGATAGTTTAGACTGATCATATTGAGACATATTTGGGAATTTTATACGTTTCATGGATCAATCATAGGGAGAATACATGAAGATTCATATATAAATACAAATCATTCATAAGGTTATACTAGACTTGGAAATTATTCTATAAATTGGAGTAATTAATTAGAACTCTCTTAAGATGTTTTAAAAAATGTTTGCACATCAAAAAACTAAGGATCATTCCTAGAGTAGTTGATAGAGCCTATTACAATTTTAAATTTAAAACTTACATGGTACCAAGTGTCAAAGATAAAAACATTACATTAAATTATATATTATTCATGATGTTACACACACACGTAATTTAGATAACAACATGTGATTTGAACCCTCTTCAAATTATTGGAACATTTGTAATGATTATCCATTTAACAAGGAGTGGTTGAGGATGTCCAACCCAAAATAATAACCCTATTCTAAAGTCATATTGTGTTGAAAACTAAAATGAGGGTTTTAATAAAATAGAATAAAAATAAACATCATTTCATAAGACTAGATGTGTGTGCATACATATGAACCAATTTTAGGTGTAGGTACAGGGGTCTCAAGAGTTATCAACTTGCACAATACACAAGGACACTATAATTAACCTAATGATAGTACCAACTACCACAGGGGTCATAATCTACTCACAGTGTCCAAAGAGGTCATCAACCTCTATTTTAGGTCTAAGCAGGTGATGAACAAGTTATAAAGCATTTAAATGTACATAGACACCATTTTTGAGCAATGAATAATCAAAATCAGCTAAATAAATTACTTCCCTCTTGCTTTGTTAGTTCTAAATTGAAACAGTGTAATATCTATTTATCCATTTCAATTCATAATAGTAAATTTATTGTCATATCTTACATATTCTTATTAGTGCATAATTATACCATATTTTACATCTTGTAGATCTAAAATAGGTAAAATAATAAGGAAAATTATTCAATTTCAAATGCATTTCTTATTTATTTGTTTGCATATAAAATTGAGATATTTATCATCAATTCCATTGTAATAAATATGAGATGATATAATGTGATATATAAAAAATGTATTTCATCCATTCTTTAGCATTTTTAATTATGATTTTAAATTAATGAAAATGGATCATTTATATAACCATAACCAAACATCCATTTAAGCATGTTCATGATGAAAATTGGCCATGTAATAAGCAATAAGATGATTTCACCTTCAAATTCATGAAATGAAATAGTCACTGAGTGTAATAACTAATCAAAACATGACCAAATTTTACCAAATAATTTTCAGGTCGGTCACTTATCCAAAAATAGTATATCATGTCCAAAGCTTAGCACTTAAATAAAATTCAATCTAAAAATTTAGAATATAAATAAATGTAAGGAACACACGCTCAATTAAAATTTAGACATTAAAATGAGTCAAATTGAAATTTAATCATTATCACCCTCATCAAAATATATTATGTTATCCAAAGAAATTCCCTTATCCATTTTGCATTTAGTGTAATCCACAAGCATTATGGCATAGTAATTCTTGTGTCATCTCTAGATTAATCATTGATTTATATTTTGATAATCTTCCTAACTTGAATGACTTCAAGTGGGATGGAAGAGCATATGGCTCATTTATGGATAGAGGAGGTCATATGTTGGGCATCATCAAATAACTTATAATATAAAGAGTCACATTCTTATCATGAGAAAGGGTATGGCTTGTATTATATGCCACATCCTAAACAATCATCAAATCACAAGGAAAATAATGAAAATACCAACTAGTGAAACCATGCACAGAGGGAAGAGGATGTCAATTAACATTATGATCTAATACATTGTTTTAAATATCACACTAAACATGGGAACTTAGAACCTTTAAGTTAGGAAAGGGGAGAGAAAAAATTCCTTGTAGCACCATATCCAATATATTCAAAATGTATGGATTTCAAGTGCCAAAATATAATGAGAGTATTTTTACATGGTCTAAGTCTCTTACTAATCAAAAATAAATTGTAGCTTATGAAGGGACCTACCACCTCTTAGAAACATGTCGATGGCACTTTGACCCCTAAAGGGTTGGCCTTGATAAGCATTCCTTTCAATTGTAGGATTCTCTCCTTGTTTTATCGTTCCACCCCAAGCACCATTATGTCTTAAAATTTGATAAAATAGTACCAACCTAACATTATGACTTTTTAAAAGAGGCCAATCTAGTCAAAAAATGGAATTCTCATGTTTTTAGAAAAAAAAATTATTTGTTTCATAAAGACAACCCAAGATTGCACATAATAGTTGAAAATACTTCCTCTAAAAAAGTCAAATAATGTTTCATAAATAAATAATTAAAGTTTAAAAATAAATCCATAAGAAGATTTCCACTAAATGTCTCTTCCAATACTCAAACTCCTCGTTTTAAGTGTAAAGATCCATCAATAAAACTAAAAACATCTCAAAATGCAACAATACTGAAATCCATTTATACATGAAAACCTCACCAAAATCTGATTCCAACTTCAAACTAAAAATGGAACATTTTACAAACCTAAAGGAGAATGAAAATAGATTTCAAACTCAAGTTACTTCTTAAGAAAACACTTAACACTTTAGGTGTCTTTTTATATATTATATTGGTATTACAACACCTTAAATACTAAATTTAATCCATCAAAACTCATAAAAGTAAACAACTCAATTACAGAGGATGATAAAAAAATCTCTATTTTATCTCAATCTGATTAAAATGAAAGAAAATAATAAATGTTCATTAATCAAGAATCTAGTGAGCATAAATTGAACCTTTAGCATCTTTTCCACGAAAATGATTTCATCAATACCAATAATCCTCTTTAAGAACAAAAGTATATGAGGATTAAAATAAATTATCTATCCACGTCATAACCTTGAAACTAAAATAAATTAACCAAATCTAAGGTATATTTTTGAACAAAGGGAATAAGGTCTTAAAACACTACCAAATTCCTTAACAAGAGTCAAAGTAAAGATAAACAATAACGTAGAACCTTATAATTAAAATAGAAATAATTTCAAAACTCTACAATAAGGTTTGGATAACCAAAATAATTCATTAAGATACTAAATCCAATCCTAATTTGGTTTAATGGTGAAGATTTATCTAATTAAGTTAGAACTTTGAAATGTAATTCAAATCAATAAATATGAAATTCAAGTGAACATCTAAATGTAAAAGAATGATATTGACTATTGTAATTTTAAATTGACATATGTAAAATATGGAAAGTACTAAAAATATCAATATACTTGTATTTTTTGGTTAACTATTTGTCTGGGACTGCATTCTAGAATTTAAAATCATGGATAAGTAGACGTGTGGCCTATTCAGTTCTAGGACTGATTTTTTGTCTACATTAGGTTGGTTATGTAGAATAGGGGAAATATCATCATTTGATACCAAATTTTTGGTTAGTAATGAACAATACAAAAGTAAGGCATAATGACTATACAACCACCTAATACTATCTTTCCTTTCTTTGTGTTTTATGATCTTGAAACATGATGATGCAAAAAAAAGCCTCTTTTTTCCATGAAACCCTAGATGTGCTTATGAGGTTTAGAAACATGAAAAAATGGAGAAGTGTAATGGGATAATTTTAACCCAATCACCCTCACCTAATAATTTACCACTACCTACATATCAAATACTCCAATAGGTTAAATCAATCCACACAGTGTCCTCCCTAATGTGATTGTGTAATTATGTTCCTTCGCTATGTGTATGTAGCTAATTATTGGATTTGGTACTTTAAAATGTTTGTTTTTATTTGTATTTTTAGTGATTTAGACTTGGCTTGTGATTTATACTAGTGATATGTATGAAAATTGGGAAGAATTTAGTATATTTTCTTAGTGTGCAATAGTTTATGGATGTATAACAGGTAAGTGCCAAGTTCTATTTTGAAAGATACCTTAATTTGTATATATATGGATCTAATTAAATAATTTCTCATGCCACTGACATATTAGTTTTGTGATCCAATCCTAAGGTGTGTTTTATTTTATAAAATAGTCTTTATTGGGATTAGTTAAATTCTAACCAATGTAGGTCTTTATTGACAGGTGATAATAACCTTAACTATTAGGACTAATCTATGTTTAGGTAGACTAAAGTGAGAGAATAGAGATTTTTATGCAAGATATTAGCAAGTTTAAAATATAAATTATGGCTCTTGTAGGTGTGTAACAATATATCATAATGGTTGGCTCATAATATAACATGTAATTGTGAGAGGATAAAAAATTAGGACCTTGTTTTTATGATTAATCCATGCATAGTAAATATGTGTCAATATTTCCATTATCAGGTATAGAAGACCATATTTTAGTAGCTACAAACGATCCCCTTTTTATAGTAATGGAATTGTTATAATAAAAGGATAAAATGTACTTAATTTTGTAAAACACACTTTTAAATATTGGAGATGGATCCAAATGTACAACTTTGATTCATGCAAAAATCTATAATGAAAATGAAGTAGTCATGTCCATATGTGAAACCTAAAATTTGAAATTGAAAATTGAAAGATCAAGGGTTATAGTATATGTATGTTGGTGGAAACCATGTTTCCCTAATCACTTGGATATCATGATTCCTTTTTGAATCATTGGAAAACTATTATTCCTTGTTGAAGCACATGGAGATTTGGGGTAATTATGCCAAAAAATTGTTTAATTATGTAGGATCCTAAGTTGGGAAGGCAACATGCCCCAACCCTCATGATTGTGAGGAAAATTACATAATGTACTAGCTCAAATAACTATGATGAAAAAATAGAGAACCATGTGACCAAATTCACTCAAATAAATAACTATGTAGGTAAATGAGAGAACCATCAAGAAATATTCACTCAAAGAAAATGAAACAAATATTACAGATAGATTAAATATTTAATTTTAATGTTTGGCTCTAGTTTGATCAAGTTTAATCGATGTAAAATAAAAATTCAAGATCAAAAGGGAATGAAAAATTTTCATGCCTTCATCATGTATGTATGTATGTTTGATTGTGTAGTTTCACTCAATGTAGAGTGTAATGCATGATCAAAAGATAATGGACAATGTCCATGCCCCCATCATGACCACATTTTAAATAAGATTGAAGATGAATGACAACCATTTTCCATTCAATTTTATTGTGTTCTTGTGTATGTTCATGAACCAATACCATTCCCCATAAAATGTTACCATCTGGTATAGATTGTTATGCATCTATGTGTTAAAATTTAAAAAATTTATCTCAAATGTATATGTATGTGAAAACTTGTAGTTTTGTTCTTATAAATTGTTTTACATATACAAAAATGTGTGTATGAATATATTCTCAAATGTTTGTAAAGTGAATGCATATACATGGCATATGCCCCCATACTCTATATCAATATGTAAATACCTATCATGTATCTAAATTAATCTGATATCTAAACCATTTGAATCTTTGAACCATATTTCAAATTCATACTAGGGCTCTGATTTTATGATCGTGGAGGCTTATGTCTCTATGACAATCCCATTGTAATGCCCCCCTTTTGATATGAGGGATGCATTTTTTAAGTCACTCATTTTAGAATAAGAGTTAATAGTATTATGTCATCTGTATAGATACAAATATTTACTATCCTTTGATCCTGTGGAGAATATGCCATCATATTAATATATGTGTCGATCAAGGCAAGTATGTAACAAATGGAATGCAGGGCATGTAAGTGTGATGTCTAGATATATGTATCAGTGAATAATGAAATGAAATAATAATTGAATAAGGTTACATAGTAACATTACATGATATTTATCATGGCACCCCTAAATTTCAATAGGCTCAATAATCACACATGTTAGTGTCACACATAAGCTAAGGGCCACATAAAATATCACAACAATTAAGGATAAGGGCCACATACAAGAGGCCACAAAAATGTCTCAAAAAGGACATCAAGGATGTCACATCACATAAAGACAAGTGTCATACACAATTTAACATATCATGTAAAATATTAACATTATCAATTGAGCATAGAATAAGGAACTAGTTTACACCATCCATATGTATCAATGTCACATTACAATATAATGGCATATCATGAATCACTATGTCATAAATTAGTAACTAGAAAATCATGTGTAAATAATATAGGTAGTTAAACATGGTATAAATGCCATATAAATATATAACCTATAATAGTGAAACCTATGGAACAAGATGCCCCCAGTATCAACGTGACCATCAGGTACATGGAAAACCAATATTTATATGTCCATGTGTAACCTTTATGTCTTACATATCACTCAAATATCATGAAATGTGTGTGTATGTAAATAATATGCCATCTACCAAACATGTGATAAATAACATACATAAATAGTATAAAGCAGTTATCATGTCATGTTGAGGTCCTAATTTTGAATTTTTTATGAATATTTGAATTTTTTATATTTTTATATATATTTTTTATTTTCCAATTATTTGGTTTTTTTGAATATTTCAAAGTTTAGAGAATTTAATCAATTATTTAATCAAATAAATGGATATGGGAAGTGTCTATATCAAGTGGTAGAGGGAGACTCTATTATGGTTGGGAAGTATCAATTGCAGATGGATTAAAATCTTATAGGGAGTCATATGGTGTACCATACATATCACACTAATTAATCATAAGACTAAGGGTACGATGAATGGATCTTTAAGGCCAAGACCTATGTACTATCTTTTGTGTAATAGGAGGGTGTCTCACTATTTGTGTTTGCTATGAAACATGCTTGTCTACCCATGGTGCTAATTGACTATACATTTTATAATATGGTGCAATATATCATCTCCAAATAAATCTATGATGAAATTGATGTGGAATAGAGAGTTGTATATATAGGTATAGTTTTTGTGTAACAATCAATCTATATGTTCATCCTAGATATATGAGTCAAACATATTTGTATGATGACCTTGAAAATCTGTATCAACACTCTTTGAATAATGATCTTGAATATGTGAATCTAAACTCTCTGCATGACAATCCTAAAAAAGTGTATCGACACTCTCTAAATAATGATTCACATATGTGTATCAATTCTCTTTGAATAATGATCCTGAATAGGTGTCTCAACCAATCATGGTGGTGGTAGAGGTGGAGGAGAAAATATCACTAACTATAGATGACACTGATACTATACACATATAACTATGGCCACTATATTGTAATATATGAAATTTAGGCATAAATGTAGTGTAGAGGGAACTGCATGAAGTCTCTACATCCATGGGTGTCTGAACAACACTTCAAAGACCCAACTACTCTATAAAACTAGGAATGGCATGGATAATATGGTTGATCCCACTAAATAGGTAATACTGTGTGTCCCAAGTTCATATGTCTCTATCCATAAAACCCTTAATTTTTTTGCTTATATGTTTTAAATCTTTCCTAGTTATTGAAGATATTAGAAAAGTGCCATTATGAAAATTTTCTCACTTGAACCAATTTAAATCATAACACTATGTATACCTTATTCATAAATGTAGGTTCATATGAATAATGTGTAAAAAATATGAATTTTTTTCAACTACCTCATTATCATAGAATGTGATCATGGGATGTTGAGTTGGAGTGTCACTAAGTGTACCAATGATAGTATCTAGTGGATGATCATATGTCATTAGTAGAGGATGCATTTATATGCATAATGTACCTTTGAAGTGTCATTAGTTTCTATTAACTCATGTTTAGGATAAGAATCACTAAATGTCTCCAACTCCCCTTATGTTTTAGTCAAGATTATTTTGTATGGATGCCCAAATTGATAATGTCATCATCTATGATATTATGTATATTATGTATTATCTTGAAACATATATTCATTTAATGCTCATCAATCTAATGATACTCACAATATGAATTTCCAGCATAGTTCCTTGGTTTAGGTATTTTGGGATTGAACTATTTTTGAAGAATGAGTATTAAAAGGTTAAACTCAAGCTACTTCTTTAGTATAACATGAGGAGGTGATGGTAATCATAAAAATTACTTATTTGGTGGGGTTGTCAATTACAAATGGTTTTTAGGATGTGATCATGCATTTACTATAGTCTTCATCTCATTCTTATTATCACTTGGTTTGACTTTATAATTCATTTTGCATTGAAAATTCATTTTTAAATTAGTCATAGGGGTTGATCTATATTTAAGTTTTTTCAAATTAATTAACTTGAATTCTTTCTCCCTTAGTGTATGGCATAGTTCATTAAATGACTTGAATATCTTGAATATAATCGATTCATGAAACCGTTATAGAAAACTTAGTTTTTATATATATATATATATATATATATATATATATATATATATAATCATTTTTAACCATAACATTTTTCATCTTTGCTAAGATAATCTTGTATCGAAACACATTGTCACATATTGGTTCATTGGAGCCTTGCTATAGCTTAATAATTTGTGCATAGAATAACTTCTCATTAATGTTGATGGTAAAGTGTGTAAGGAATTGATTAGTCAAGGTATCAATTATCTTATGGATTGAAGATTAATATTATAAAACCATCTCAATGTAGTCTCTAAGACTTTTTTTAAATAACTTGGTCAATAGTTTGTTGTTGTATGCATATTCCAAGCATACTACATAGAATGATCTAAGGTGTTCCTAGGGATCACCTTTACCTTTGTTTAATGGGATATATGGAGATATGAAACCTATTGGTAAAGGGTAGGCTATTATTTCATGGGATAATGGGTTATGGAGAAATGTGTGCAAATCTATGGCATGGCTAGCTCTTGATGCACCTTGTTATAATTGCAATACCATTATATGCAGAGCTATAAAAAATTTATCAAGGGAATGTGTATTAAATTAAGTTGTCAATGGATGTGTGTAACCATCATGGTAGGGTTGAAGGTTTCCTTCTTAGGAATGGGCATTTAAATCTACTAAAGAACCCATGTTTCCCCCAAACTTTGGGAAGATGCCACATACGTCGATAAAAATGTAGACATGGGAATAGTACTGGTAGTAGTGGTTTGAATACTTTATGTATAACTATTATCTCTAAAGTATTAGATAATAATGATAAATTTCTCTTGATAAGGTACTTAAGATGTATCAAGCTTATTTTGGTGTGAATCATTATATGCCAATATCGATTCGAAAACTCTACCCACATCTTGAGGACATTGATATAGTACTTAATTAAATTCATATAAGACTTTAACTTGGTCAAGACATACCCTATTAAGTTCATTTAGATCAATTCTAACTAGGTCATCATAGTTATCTTTATCATTATGTTCAATTTTATTACCTTAATCATCATGTTCCAATAGAGGCATATCAACATAATCATATGTTTTCACATACTATTGAATAATTACATCATCAAAAGAAGAAGAAATAATCATTGTATCCATTTTAGTTGAAATAATAGGAATCTAAGTATGTTTTATGTGGGGCCTGCTCGATCTAGCACTTCATTTTAAAGGTATAAGGGAACTATCCTTCTTGGATGACATAAGATGGGATCATGTAAAAATGCAAAAGACTAGGGCTGAAGATGAAAAAAATTATTGCATTTTGTATAGGGAAAAATTAGAAATTAGATCTAAAACCCTAAAACAAAAATAAGAAACCCTAAGGGAAAACCTAGGGTTATTCATTATTAAATAGATGTATAGATTCCTAATATGTTTTACCTTAGTTTAGATTAATGGTGAATATTAATCTAATCAAGATATAACTTTGAAATGTAATTCAAATTAATAGATATGGCATTTAGGCATACATCTAAATGTAAAATACTAAGATTGATTATTTTAATTTTACAAGGGCATAAGCTAAATATGTAAAGTAATAAAGATATCAATATACTTATCTTTTATAGGTGACTATCTGATTGTGACTATATTGTGGAAGTGAAAATCATGGATAAGTAGGCATATGGCTCATTCAATTTCAGGATTGATTTGATGTCTAAAAAGGGTCAGTTTCACTAGATAAGATCAATATCAATGGTTTATACTTACTTGCTAGTAAGTACTGACCTACATATAAGTGATGCAAGAACATCATCTCTAACTTTGTAAATATGGTCAATATGTAGTTTTTAGAAACTTAGGAGATGTTTTTGATAATAATAAGCCTTTCCAGGCTTCACTCTAGTTTGTATAGATCATATAAGTTTGAATGTAGTTTTCCCTACAAAAGGCAACAATTTAAAATTCAAATATATAAAGGTATTTGTAAGGATGTTTTAACATGTTTTAAAGAGTTAATTCAATATTAAGAGATATCATAAATCCTAATTACTTATTATAATTATATTTCAACATCCAAAATTGATCAAAACCTACCTTAATGATAATCAAGGCAAAAACCAATGTAAGATAAAGTATAGGAAAACAAGTTTTGAATAAGTTTAGTTGGTTGAGATAAAATTTCTACAAGAAACCATGTTTAGACAAGATATGAGGCTCTAACCACCTGATCAGGAGCCCGAATAGCTATAAAGATAATGGAGTGAAGAAAGACATGTTTTTTGAAGGTCTTATAAGTTATTTGTAAAGGGTTGTAGGTCTTGTGTGATTTGAATATGTATATAACATAGACGTGTTAGTATTTTAATAAATAAATATATGATTTAAATATTCACTAAAATCTTGTGATTGTCCAAGGAAGGCCATGACATGAAGGAGGAGGGTGTTAAACCTTATGTACAAATATTATATGTTCATATGCATTTTGAGCGAATCAAATGAAGGAATAATTCTTCAATATTTTTGAATCATGTTTGAATATCCTTTTCAAGTAAGTGAGTGATTTTTACATGATTATCTTATATTTATATGTATTTGTGTACAAGTTATCAGTATGTAGGTTTAGTTTTAAGGAGATAACAAGTTACATTGTCTTAAAATTGTATACCTATGAGAAGGATGAATGGATGGGCTTATAAAGCTTGTTAGAATTAATTTTTAATTATTTCAAAGGTTTTTTAATTTAATAAATACATCATATAACATATTAGTTTCTATTGATAAGTTCCAAGCTATAATTTTTTTCATGCTTCATGAAGAATTTTGAGACTTTTTAAGGGTGTATAGAGGTAATAAAAATTAAAAATAAGCCTTAAGTTGCTTTGAAACTTTGCAAAATCTCACAAATGAATTTTTAGTACTCTCAGCCTATACACAGACATAAGGTTTATGATTTTAGAGAAAATTGAATAACTTTTGATTCAACTATAAAAATATCATTACTGATAAAGTCTATTTTAATGTCATTTAAAGGATGAATAAAGTCTCATCATCATTGGATTTAAACAAAAAAATCTATAGTAAAGAATTAGTCCTAGGCTTAATTGGCAAGCCTAGAAATCATGTCTTGCACAAAATCTTGAATATCTCAAAAATGATCCAACAAAAAATGTTGAAAATTTTGAGTAGGTGTATTGGAGCATGTGAAGAGTACTGAATTGTTTTTGATATAATTATTATTTGTATATAACAAATTATAATACAAACTCAGTCATTGTAGGTTTAGGCAATTAGGCCTAAAACCCTCAAAATCCATTTTATTGATTCATGAACTTCAAGAATAGATTAAATGTAAATTTTGTTAATTGGATTGAGTAGATATGGGATAAACTTTTAAAAGTCTCATGTTCAGTTTTGAGTCAATATAAGTGAACTAAGCCTTTAAGCCTACTAGCCTTGGTTGAGAATTTGAGATGTTTCAAACGAAAAAGGAAGATACTAATCATTTAATGAGAGTTTATTATCATTAATAATTTATATATGAGTGTTTGAAAGCTATTTTAATTTGTATCTCAATCCAAATCTCAAATTTGAGTCTTGAAGCCTAATATGGTCTAGAAGACTTTAGGTTGGTTTTGCCTAAAGGTGAAATTGGATCTTAAGAGAATAGTTTTAATCTATGTTAGGAGTGTATTTATGTTTATCTAGTTATAAAAGGGAGTAGGAAACCATATAGGTGTTTTTCAAACCTTAATTCCATGCAAAGTTGTGAATAAAGCCAAGAAGCCTTATGAAGGAGATCATGCTCTTAAGAGTCTTCAAGTTTGTAAAAGCCTTTGTAATGAGTTATAAATCATGTGACCAATCTAAGAATACCATGTATAATTTTAACAAGAGTTATTAAGTAAAAATTTCCTTGAAGGAAGAGTATAGATCAAAATGGAGAACCTTTGCTTAGAGCATGAATTTGTATATTGATGAGGTGTGAAACATGTTGAAGATATTGGTTGTTGTATTATTTTAATAACATCAATAAAAAACATAGAGGAATCAAGGATCCGTAGAGGTCAATGTTTCCATTGATAAGTCATATTCTCTTGAATTTTCTTATTATCTTTGTATGAAGACCTTGTAGAAGCTTGATTTGTCCAAAGAAACTTGTGGGTATATTATGTCAAAATCAAATTTAGTATTTTTTAAGATCACTTACATTAGTTTTATATTATTGAATAATTTTCATATTCTCTTACATTAATAAGTAATTAAAAATGACTATATTACCACCTATGGTTGTCTTTATTTACAATTTTTTTTAATCTCAAATCTTGATGACACACATAGTTATAGAAATAATCTCCTTTACCTTTAAACCATAAATTTTATTATGAGGGATAGAAACCTAAAAACATGGGGGAATTGTAATGGGTTGATTTGAACCCAATAAATCCCACCTAATGATTTACTATTGCCTATGTATCCAATACTCCAAGGAGAGAAATCGAACCACACATAGTTTTCCTCCTTATTGTGATTATGTAATTATTTTCCTTCACTATGTATGCAGCTAATGATTGGCTTTGATACTTTAAAATTTTATCTTTAACTTAATTTTTGGGTGTTTAAAATTTTTTCTTTTGAATTATCCTAGTGATATGTATGTAAATTAGTAATAATAGGGCATATTTTCTCAGTGTGCAATAGTGTATAGACGTATACAAAATAAGTGACAAGTACCCTTTTGAATGAGACTTTGATTTGTTTATTTATAGATCTAGTTGAATAATTACCCATAAAACCAACATGTTATGATTATGGGGAGACCCTAAGGGTGGGTTTGATTTTATAAAATAGCCATTTTTGGGAGTGGGCCAATTATGACTAGCACAAGTTGATATTAACCGGTAATAATGGTTGTAGCTAGCAGAACCAACTATATACAAGTAGAATAAAGTTAGAGTATAGAGATGTATGTGCATGATATTTATCATGGTTTAAATAGACATTATGGTTCCTACAATTTTTTAATATTATAACATAATGGTTGACTCATAAGTTGTCATGAAAGTGTAATTTGGACCTTGTTTGTGTGCTCAATTCATGTGTGACAAATGTGTGTCCAACTTGCCCTTGTCAAGTACCAAAGATGATATTTTAGTATCTACATCATGACATGTTTTCTCAAGTGTCAAATAGAAGATATTAAATGGATAAAACTAAAAATAAAGAAATCTCTCATTATAACCTTCCAAGAAAATTTGGATACACAGTTCAATGATTAGAAACAGGGAAAAAACAACATAAAAATGGAAACAAGCTCTCTTCTTAAAAATAACCTAGACAATAAGTGTCTTTAAAACTAACCTTAACTATTCTCTAAAATAAAATCAAAACTATAATATTACTACCATTTAAAATATATTTTGTAAAAAAATATCCTTAGAGACAATAAAAATCATCTTAACAACATGTATTGCAAACACAAAATCACAAATACTCATATTTTTTTACTCTTAATTAAGATTTTCATCATTATCTCTTCAAAATAAAAGAAAAAATAAATAATACCTATTATTAATATTAAATCTGACCTTAACCAATAGAACATTCTTTATTAAAACCTACATAAACTTATAACTGCTTTTTACAACTTAAAAAAACATTCACAAGCAACAAAAAATGCTTCTCAACACACATGGAAAGATAGGATTCACTGTGAGCATCTTTTCCTCTATCAAAATGTTAACAAAAAGAAACATTTTCAAACAAGAAATAAGCACTCAGATCATACCTATAACTTTTCCATTCAAAAAAATTTTAGACTTTGGTAAAAAATAAAATTGATTTGCAATAGTTCTTTCCAACCCAAAACTTAGTCCATTATCAAAAATAAACCAATGTAAAGCTTCAGTATGCATACCTAAAAATTCTCTTACACTAAAAAAAATCATGCCAAAAGGAGCTCTAAAAATATTTTGGTTGAGATTTGATATCTCCCCAAGCTTAATGCCAAATAAGAAAGATAGGTCTAAACAAATAGAAAATGGTAGCCTCTTCTACAAGCTTCACCAAACTTGAAACACTATTTTAGAATTAAATGCAAATTTATCTCACTAACAATGGTGGAGGTAAATCCAATAACGGTGAGTACCATCTAGCTAAAACCATCACCTTTCAAATAAAAACCACATATAATTTTCATTTATATTATTTTCCCAATTTTCTAAGTCTCCAAAGATTTTCCATCTTATATTAGTATAAAACTTTAGATTTCCATAAGTGGAAATGGTATTTCAACTCGTATATATACAATTGTGATAGCCAAAAATTCACCTAACATATTTATAAACAAATAGACTTTTTCATACACTTCATTATTTTTTAAGTTTATTTCAAACTCTAATGGGGACCAGAACAGACTATCATATCTGAACTTAATGTTTGAAATTTGGTGGGTTTAATTAATATAACAAGATACTACTATCTTTCAACTCAAAAACCAAGTGAAAAACCATGTCTATAGATATCAAATCTAATCTAAGTGTCACAAAAAATATACATCAATGAATTTTTACTACCTAATATTGAAAATGTGATAGCCACAATATATCCAACTTATATTAAATACCTAAGGTACTTACTATGTATGAGACTCATTCTATTCAAACACTGGCTCCTATAACAAGTAAAACTACCTATTCATTGAAATGTTGAAACAACATGAAGTAGATAAAATAACACAACATATGAGCGTTTGGATTCAAAACATTATGTTAATAACTAATACTAAATGTTCACTCCCTATGGAAAGTAAATAATGGTACAACTACAAATGCTTGAAAATAATGACTAGTGTATGATCACTTTGGTTGAAAAATGAGGTGTAAATTTTCACAATAACATGATGCACACATGTTAAGGAACACATAAATTTTATAGAGTGGTCAAGGAAATAAAATATGTTTATTAGGCTAAGTGGTATAGCCTTTTACCATATTTAAATTCAATTTCCACAACTAACTAAAGATGTGTTGGAGGCCATCACTCTTGAAGAAAGGGTGATTGATATGCATATTTATCAAAAGAGAATTGTTATCCGTAACCTAACCTTGTGGCATATCATGCCACCCTCATAGCCCTTTAGTACCCTTGCACACTTGTGTAGTGCCTTCTGACATACCACATAGCTTCACAATGTTGCACAGGACCATCCAAACTCAAAAACTACATGTCATTTTTTTTGCATGTCAAGTGGCACTCCACAAGTTCATGCCATGTCAAAACATCTATCAGTATATTATTATGTTTATATAATTATCTCAATTGTAATAAGTTTGATCATCACTCAATAAAAATATTAATCATTTCATAAACATCCTCTTTTGTAAATTACTTCTTATAATGATGTATTTTTTGTAAGCCCTTTGACCCTAGTTCAAAAGTACATATTCAAAAATCATAGGCAAAATGTTAGAATTGCATGTCTTCCTAAGTAATGCTACTCTATAACATCCATCCATCAATATCACTATCCCTATCTCTCCTCGTGTAGTACTTATGAGTTAATTCTACATAATTTTAGCAGGTACATTTTTTATAAGAATTCTTTGTATCCTAATGATATCCTCTTGGTTTAGTGTAATTTCTTCTAATAGAAAATATAATGTACACATGTCAATATTTCACCACTCAACTAAAGTTTTGAACATATCTTAGTCAAATTTCATTATAGAAAGGCATGTTAAATGGCCGACGATAATCACATCCAAATGTACCCACTCAAACTCATTTATCTCAAGTGCATATATTTTATAATACCCCTCGTGTGGATCCACTTTTCCCTTTACAATTTTAGGTGCTCGCCATGTTCAACAACCCTAGTATGTTTAAAAATTTGAAATTTTGTTCCATCCATGTGCTATGGTTAAAAAATTGTTATTCAAGAATATTATGTTTAACTAAATTTAATATAAACCATCTTAACCATATATTTTAAGGTTAATATTTTAATAAAAGGTTCATAGGCATATTAGAAGGCCATGAGTGCTAAGAATTAGGCTTGTTAGGAAGCCTATAACACTTAAGACCTTAGCCTAGGTTTGGTTAGCTTGTCCTACTAGTTAGAGTGTGTAAGTAATTTTGTAACATAACTAATTGAATTGTAAGAGGCCAATGCATGCATGTAAAAAAGTTATTAATTATGTAAGGAAGGGTATTTACTTGTGCAAGTAAATCCACATGCTACTTGTAATATAATTTAATAAATGTAAGAAAAATATGGGCTTTTAGTATAATTTTTTACAATTGTAATTAAAGTACAGGGTTCGGTTGGCATTTTAATAAATGTATATGTTTTGTATGGAAATAAAATACCCTTGTAAGGAAGGTACTCCCCTCCATTAATGATATTGGTGGATTTTTTAGGGATAAAACTCTATTTAACCTCCCATCAATGGCTCATTTTGGTTGTTGGTTAACAATGAAGGCGCTTGTTAAAGGAAGAGCTTGGGAGAAGGTGGGATTGTCTTAGAGCATTGAATGCATGAATGTTTCTTTTAAAATGATGGAGAAGAGGTAAGCCTTATATGTTACCTCTTCCTTTGTTAAATTTCTATATGGAAAGGATACATACTTGTCAAAAACTCTGTCGCTTTCATCTCCCTTCTCTCTCTCCCTATCTATCCTTGAATTCAAATAAAGAATATTTTCTTATTTGTGTGTTAGGATTATTGTTTTTCATATTCACTCATTTGTGAATAAAATTTTAATTAAAAAGGTGTTAAGTTTATTTATGAAATACTTAAGGTAAATGAAATTGAAAAGAACCAAAGTTTTGTTGCATCTCATGATGATTAGTCCTAAGTTTACACCAATGAATAAACTTTGGATAGTTAGGATGTGATTATGCATATGGTTGTGTAAATTATTAAGATAAATCGATAATGTATATATAAATAATTATGTAAAAGAGTTCTTTTTGATATATATATATATATATATATATATATATATATATATATATATATATATATATATATATATATATATATATATTGGGGAGGTAAAGGCTTCCCTATGACTCCCCCAGGCTAAGGGAGGCATGGCATGGCCATCCCTTTAACCTATCAATGTGGTATGGTGAGTGTCATCCCTAACTCCACTTTAGGTAATGGGTATTGGATCCTTCTACCATCAACCATGATGGCAGGACTACACAGTCCTATCGATGGCCACGGGTAACAAACCCTAAACCTTTTTTTCATTAGTTTTTATTAGATTTTATTTTACTAAATATAATTCAGGAATAAATCCATGTTTTTTATTTTATTATTTTCTTATTATATTTTAATATATAATGTATGAGACCAACGAAGTTAAAATCATGAAAATAAATATTATACTTTGAGTTTTGAACTTGATTACAATGAATATGAACTTATATTGAAATTATTGTTGGTAGAAGTCATGAGAATAGGCAAGTATTAATAAAATTATAATAAATAATTATAAAGTGATACGAACTTAATCCCAGCATAGGCTAATTGTTTGAGCCAAACCCTAAGAATAATTGATGTTACACCATTAGAAGTTAACAATAGATTTAAATGATATTAAATAAAGTTATATGTTACACCACTTTAAATGCTATGCAAGTAGCATGATATGCTAGGTCACTTTTTAATTTTTATTTTTGGCACAAAGTTCTAGTCTCTTTCAGATAATTCTTAATGGCTTCTAGTGATAATTTTATTAACTCCTAAACATAGAGATTCTTGTTTTCTTTATGCTTTTTAAGAAAATTTGTGTTAAGCACGGGATATACTAAGAGGGGGGGTGAATCAGTAAATCATATATCTTATAAAACTTTCCCTTAATCAAATTCCACTTAATCAAACATTCAAGATATTCAATAAAACTCAAACAATAAACACCACACGAGATAGAGAGAGACACCAGATATAACATGGAAACCCAATATGGGAAAAACCATGGAGAACAATCTCAAGTATATGAATGAGCACCAACCCAAACAATATTTTCAAGCACCAACCCCTTTGCTGAGCACCAACCTAGCAACTATTCATGAGCACCAACCCATAAGAGCACCAACCCCTTTGCCGAGCACCAACCCAACAACAATTCGTGAGCACCAACCCATAGGAGCACCAACCCCTTTGTTGAGCACCAACCCAACAACAATTTGTGAGCACCAACCCACAGGAGCACCAACCCCTTTGTATATACCACACACCTATCTCTCAATGTTGCTAACTCAAAAAATGATAGGTCATTACAACATCTCTTTCCTCTCTCTCACCTTTGCTCTTCTAAGCTAGATATAACAAATAAAAATCATATTCATCTCTCACAATTGCTCTTCTAAGCTAGATATTACAATATCAAATCAACCTCTATCTCTCATATTACAAATGGCTTCTCAAACCTTTATTTATAGCTTTCCAAATAACCTTTGGCCTTCCCCCTTTGTGACCCTTCAATCCTCATGGAAAATGGTGCCAAAATTGTATGACCCTTCATATTCTTTGCCTTTGAAAAGTCATGTGGTGACCCTTCATGACCAAAAACATCCTTCCCACTTTTGTCCTTATCTTGGTGACTTTTCGTATTCCTCAAAGTGTCCCTTCATGAGAAATTGCACCCTTCCTCTTTTGTCTTCACTTGGTGACTCTTGGAATTCCCTAAGATGACTCTTCATGGGAAAATGTGTCCCATCCTTATTTTGTCTTTACCCCATGGCTCTTTGACTTCTCCATGGGCCCTTCTTTTGTCTCATATGCAACCAAAAATATATTCATTAATATTAAATAAATATTAACTCACATTATCCAAGATATATCTATTATAAACAACATTAAATGCAATGGGGCCTTTATCACCAACAATGCTAGACATTTGACATCAATGATAATATTTCCAACAATCTCCCCCTTTGTCATTGATGGCAACCTCAATCCTGAAACTGCCAATTCTTGTTACCTACACATACTGTCATTTGAAAACATATAGTAACTCCTCCTTACTGTAGCAACCTATACCTGTTACTTGTACCTATTTCTATCCTGTACCTGTACCTATTATTCTCCCCCTTTGACATCAATGGAAAAGGGCCTACCTAGAGCTAACACTTAGCTCCCCTTCAACTGATGTTAAACATCAATGGCAAAAAGTAAAATAAATTACTCCCAACTCCTCTTGTAGATATTTGAATGTGTCCTTTGATTGTGCCTTTGAGAAGATATTTGATAATGCATATAAATCTTTACCTGTCCTTTGAGAATCAACTCATTTGAATATTTTCTTCTAACTTCACAACCTTTTGCATGAAACTTTAATGTATATCCCTTTTCTGGCTATCCTGGTAGTGGTTTTATCTCTGAATCTCACTGTGCCACCATTGATCTACTTTTACTCTTATCTCCTATCATATGCCTCAAACATCCGCTATCAACGAACGATGGTTGATCTTTATTTCTTACATGCAAAGCTATTTGCACCAACATAGAATCTTCAAGTTGTTTCTTCTGCCATGAATATGTTTGAACCTTCTTCTTGATGAATGGAGCTTTGAAACTCTGATCCTTCTTCATTGAATCTGCATGAGTATTCTTTTCCTTCTTTCTGAAATTGTTAGCTCTTTTTCAACATTCTAATTTCTTATGACCATAATCATTTGAAACACTGCATATGCAAGAATCATAGCCTCAAACCATAATATTGATGCAAAAAAAATTTCAAAAATATATTCCCTCAAAGGATATACAAATTAATCTATCAACTCACCTTCTTGTCATGCAACATAGCCAAGACCCAATAGCATCCACCATGCTTCAATTTTTCTTAAAAGTGTCTCCTTGAAGCCTATAAGAGACACCCCACACAAAAGGGTCCTAGAAACAAATCTCAGGAGATTCCCACATCTCGTCTATTTCTTCCTTGATCTTCTTGTGTTTTTCTTTTAGAATCCATTTAAGCATGTCTAGCCTTTTTGACTTACTAACCTTATCATTTATGATATTTTTCATCTTCTCAACTTTTGCAACTATCTTATCTTGCCAAAACTCATGTCAAATGTAATAAGAGATTCTGCACAATCCTTCCTATCTAATTCTTTATCTATTATAGCAAGTAATTCATTTTCACTTTTAAACTCAATTTGATCAACTTTTACTATTTTAGGTCTCCAAACCTGAGTTTGTCTTTTCTCATATTTTCTAGGGGCTCTATATCCTTTGACATACCTTGAATATCTCTTTACTTTATTTTGACATAATTTAGCAATATGGCCAACCTCATGACAAAAAAAGCAAACAATATTTCTCATACCTTTTTCTTGAATGTGACTAAGATCTCCCTTTGATTGATTGCTTCTCCTCATACAGTCTCTTGCCTAATGACCAACATGATGACAAATAAAACAATGGCTATGAAAAAAATTTGAAAACTTAAAAGCATTGGGCTGCCTGATCGGCTTCTTTGATTTGCCTTCAAAACCTGCATCCTTCTTTCTTTGGACCAATATTTCATGATCTTTCTCAACCTTGATTATAAGCTTCTCATGATTATCCTTTAAATAACCTAACTCATCCTTCAACTGATTACACTCTTCTTCTTTTGATTTTAAAATTGAATTTGCAACCTCTAACTACTTCTTAAGATCTTGAATAAATATCTTATTTTGTTTTACTTCTATAGCCAACTTAGAATCCAAGATACACACTTGTTCCTTAAGAGCCTCAACCATAGATTTCAACTCTTGATTCTTTGTCCTTAGCTGCTTGGCCATCTTATGCTTTTCTTTGATCTACCTTCAAGCTGTTAAACCCTTTTTGAAGGAACCAGCTCTGATACCAATTGTTAAGCACATGATATACTTAGAGGGGGGTGAATCAGTATATCATATATCTTATAAAACTTTCCTTTAATCAAATTCCATGTAATCAAACATTCAAGATATGCAATAAAACTCAAACAATAAACACCACACAAGATAGAGAGAGACACCAGATATAACGTGGAAACCCAATATGGAAAAAACCATAGAGAACAATCTCAAGTATATGAATGAGCACCAACCCAAACAATATTTTCAAGCACCAACTTGCAGGAGCACCAAACCCTTTGTTGAGCACCAACCCAGCAACTATTCATGAGCACCAACCCACAGGAGCACCAACCCCTTTGCCAAGCACCAACCTAGTAATAATTCATGAGCACCAACCCATAAGAGCACCAACCCCTTTGTTGAGCACCAACCCAACAATAATTCATGAGCTCCAACCCACAGGAGCACCAACCCCTTTGCCAAGCACCAACCCAACAACAATTTGTGAGCACTAACCCATAGGAGCACCAACCCTTTTGTCGAGCACCAACTCAGCAACAATTTGTGAGCACTAACCCACAAGAGTACCAACCCCTTTGTATATACCACACACCTATCTCTCAATGTTGCTAACTCAACAAATGATAGTTCATTACAACATCTCTTTCCTCTCTCTCACCTTTGCTCTTCCAAGCTAGATATAACAAATATAAATCATATTCATCTCTCACAATTGCTCTTCTAATCTAGATATTATAATATCAAATCAAACTCTATCTCTCATATTACAAATGGCTTCTCAAACCTTTATTTATAGCTTTTCAAATGACCTTTGGCCTTCCCCCTTTGTGACCCTTCAATCCTCATGGAAAATGGCACTAAACTTGTATGACCCTTCATATTCTTGCCTTTGAAAAGTCATGTGGTGACCCTTCATGACCAAAAACGTCCTTCCCACTTTTTTCCTTATCTTGGTGACTTTTCGTATTCCCCAAAGTGTCCCTTCATGAAAAATTGTGCCCTTCCTCTTTTGTCTTCACTTGGTGACTCTTATAATTCCCCAAGATGACTCTTCATGGGAAAATGTGTCCCATCCTTATTTTGTCTTTACCATGTGGCTCTTTGACTTCTCCATGGGCCCTTCTTTTGTCTCATATGCAACCAAAAATATATTCATTAATATTAAATAAATATTAACTCACATTAGCCAAGATATATCTATTACAAACAACATTAAATGCAATGGGGCCTTTATCACCAATAATGCTAGACCTTTGACATCAATGACAATATTTCCAATAATTTGAATTATTTTGGTCCATAGTTTATTATACACTAGATTATATTACTTATAATCATATCTCTACAAAAAAAATGGAACCTTATAAGAACCTTAGAGATATGCATTATCTGTGTATGTATTACATAATGGACTTTTATGTGAAGTTCTTTCATAAAAATATAAGTCCTAGTTATTTAGGTTTCTAAGTAAAGAATTATAGCATTAGAAGGTGGATATATCAAAAATTATTGCCTTAACTATCAAGTAGATTTTACTCTTGAATATCTAATATTTTTTAGGTTTTACTTATCAATCTTCTTGACTTTTGAAATCTGTAAACCTTGGAAAGTGGATAACATGAGATATAGTTTGCTCAATGTGAGATATCTTAGCTTATAATGCAATTAGTGCATGATTAAGAATAACATTTGTAGAGGTAATTGGAGGAGTGTAAGTTGCATGAGTAGGCATAGGCATAAATAAATTTTAGAAACCAAGTGATGTTTTCAAACTAAGAGATGATGCTATAGAGGTAAATAGAGGTTTAAAAATAGGGATGGATGCAATAGTAAAAGTAAAAACATTGGAGGCAGGGGATTTAAAATCTAGAAAAGGAAACTATTGTGGTGATGTTGCCAATTTAGTTTGATTCTTAGATTTTGATGCTAGAAGTAGACTAATGATCTCATTCATTTCATGGGGGTTCTCTTAAAGACCTTGAGGAAATTTAAATAATTCTTGCACTTGATTTTTATCTATTCCATTAAACTCTTGTGAATCAATATGAGTTTCATGTTCATTATATACATCATAGTCCTTTTCATCACTTTCATTATCAATCTCAATGTGAACTTAATTTGTAAGAGACCAAGGAATTTGAATAGTAGAATTATTAGTTTGAGAAAAAAATATCGTGATTTTTCACTACAGAAGAAAAAAAAGGAAATTGCATATAAGAAATAAGAATACCACTTAATCTAGTACTATGCCTTAAAGGCATAAAATACAATATGAATCAAGTAATGCTAATGACTATGAATATAATACAAACTAAAATCAAGGTATAAATGTGATCTAGACAAGGATTTGAATGATTATGTGGGCTCTCAAATATACTTTCTCGTTTGTTGATTAGTTTTAACATAATGTTTCATAGCACTAACTACAAAGGTAAAACTATGTATGTAGCCCATTAACAATGTTTCTGAGGGTACATTGAGAGTAACTTCCCTGAATGATATGCACCTCTTAGGTGCACCACAAATCAAATGAATAAAATAGGATTCCTATAGTATAAATAAATAATCCTAAGGATTTTTAGTAAACTATTATATATATATATATATATATATATATATATATATATATATATATATATATATATATAAACTAAACTCTATGTTTAGTATTGTACAATGGCTTTGAGTATTGGGGTAGTACCACTCACACTATAGTGCTAGTATAATAGATCAATGTGTATCATGTAATGACAGTCAGTAAGTAGGTTCAAAACTGTCACAACATAGTTTTTAAAAACAATTTAAAATAAAATCAAGATATTTTTGTGTATAAATGTTAATAAATTTCAACTCGAAGTCTAAATAGAGAGTTTCTATGTCAGATGTCAATTTGATGTGACAATACAATTTCGCTAGTGTCGAATTACTTTCAAGTCGAAGAAGATTCAATCATGATTTCATATTTATATCTATGGTTAAAGTTTTTTTTCTTTCAATATCAAGAATTTATATAAATTTGTATGAAATCCTAGGATAAATACCAAACAAACAGTAAACAATGTTCTAAATATAAACGGGTTCACCAAAATATTTGATGTTATTTTTTATTTAACAATGAAATGTTGATAATAAATAAATTATTGAAAACTAATTTATATCTACATAAATATACAATTACCAATTTAAAATAAAGAACTGAAAGTTAGCTAAAAAAAAAGTAAATTAACAAATAGATATGACAAACTTCCTCAAATTAATTTTATGCTAATTATGCAGGCTAATTGTGACTAAAAACTACCTCAAAATACTTGTGTATTGTATCACATCTGAAAATATGAATTTAAAATGTGTTGGTACAAGGTCATGGTAGGAGGATAGGGCCACAATGTACCCTTGTCTCTTGAATATGTTTGCATCGTGGTTGACTATGTGACTAATTTTATGATCTAGGTGCATGTCCCTGTATGTGAAGGTTTATTATTTATAGGTTTGTCAATCTGATGTAAGGAAGACATGAAAAATAAAAACCCTATCTCCTTCATAATAAACACAATAAAGATCAAATTCAAAATAGAGAATCGATCAAGGGGAATAGCCTAGATATCCTCATAAAACCTTGTGTAACTTAAATGTTTCCTACATAAACCAAAAGGGCCTTAAGTTTATGTAGTTCTCCCTCCTAAAGTGATTATGTGAATCTTGATATTGCTATATAAATGCAACTAGATAGATTTCTTTGAATTATTAACAATAGTTACCTTTGACTTGAAATAAAAGATATTCAAACTTAGCTTATGACTATTAGAATGCTTCAGAATTGAAATTGGAAAAAATAGTGTTCTTTTGCTCAATGTGTAGTAGTATTTATCAAGTGATTACTAGACATAATTTGAGTGACCTTGATGTGCTTATATAGATTAAAATTTTGAATATTTTTATTAATTTACCTTGATAAAAATACCGTAGGGGTAAAATACAATGTATCAAATTTAAAAAGTTATTATTCTAGTATAGGAGACAAGGTCGCACTAGTGAACAAGGTCAAAGTGAGGCCCTTTCTGACCTAGTGAGATCCTACCCAAGAAGGATAAAGATTGTTGGAAATGGTTTGATAGGAATTTATAATCATAATAAGAATGTATAAATTATGTTCTAACTATTTTCAAGATATTTTTTAGAGTATTAAATGCTCTTGTATAGATTGAAAGTTAATAGAATGATGAATATGCTAAGGAAGATATGTCATAATTAAACATTATTTATCACTCAATGATTAAATTTATATGTCTACAAACTCAAACTACATGTGTTTATCCCACGTGTGTGTGTGTGTGTGTGTGTGTGTGTGTGTGTGTGTGTGTGTGTGTGTGTGTGTGTGTGTGTGTGAAAACATGATCAATCTATAATGTAATGTAATGTTTTACTTTTAACCCTTCACATCATACAACTTTTAAATTTGTGTGTATTTAAACCTGGCTATAGGACTACTCTTTTGTGGATTTTTCACATTTTATGCCTTTTGTGATATTGTCTCAAATGAGTTATAGTGGATTTCTCATGTAGTTCTCAAGTGATTCCTAAGTTACCATGTTGTGACCAGCTAAATATAGCCTTATGATTTATTTGTATTCATAACTAACTCTTTAGAATTTATTGATATGACTAACCCATAAAAAAAAATTAGGTTGGCCTAATGGAGACTTCCCAATTTGAAAAATATACATTAGATGTTATTGGAAACTATCAATAAAAGCAACCACCTTCGATAAACTACAACTATTTTTTGTCTCATTTTTACACTTTATGTGAGTCCACCTTAAAAGGTAGAAGGTATTTCTCTAATAATTTGTATCCAAGAGAGTCTTAATAGCATATCAAAAATCCATGTGTTTCATATAACTATTAAAGGATTGCACACTATGAGAGGCCCCACATGTACAGGTAGTAAAATATGTCGAAGAGTATTTTGTGTATGACTATCAAATGCTTTTACAAATATATAAGTATCTAGTAAATTTTGATTTGTATAACCAAGAGAGTAGAGGAATGTTATGGTTCATAAATTTTCACTTGATCTATTTTTTTCATCTCACTGTGTATGGAATTTTTTTCAACATATGCTCAAATAAAGAGTGCATGTCTATTTGAATCATCATCAAAAACTTTACTATAGGACATGATTTTTGTATCCTTATAATTGTACAAATAATGAAATCAAATGGATTCCCATATGTAGAAGGATGAGGATGAGCATCATTCATAAAATGTTCCATAATTAATATTGTGGTTTGTTTCATGATTTGGAAAAGGATCTTTATACATTTTTAGATTTGCATTGTCATTTGTTTGTGTCTTAGCCTCTCTAGTATGTGTGATAATATCAATAATTTTCTCTTCAATAATATCTTGAATCTTATGTTTAATTTTGAAACATCTATTTTGAAATTCCTAATATATCTATGGTAGTCACAATATGCATTGCCATTAGATTATGGTCTAGACATGTCTACTTCCATTTATGAAAGAAGAGTGATGATATTACATTCAAGTAAATATTACAACAATACATGAGGATGTGATAGTAACATTGAGAATTTCCTCTTTGGTGGAGCTTGTAATTAGAGATTTTGTGTTCGTTTTAAGATAGCATTAAGTATAATATTATATTCATTCTCACTTTCACTGGGTTTGCTCTTATAATTTGGATTGCTTTGAAATTAACTTGAAATTGATTTGAAACTTTAAATTTTAAGTACAATGATCATTTGAAGTGTACTTAAGCTTGTTCAAAGTAATCAATTTGACATCACATTATTTGATTGTATGGCATATCTCATCAAAAGATTTGAATTTATCAAACATAATTGACTCTTGAAGTGGACATAACAAACTTCGATTAAAGAGATCTAGGAGCTTATTATCAACCATTTCATTTGTCATTTTTGTTAGCATAGTCTTGTATCTTAGCACATATTCACTGATTGTTTCATTGTACCCTTATTTAAGCTTTGTGATTTGAGCATATGGTAGATTTTTACTAATGTTGATAGAAAATTGTGTTAAAAATTAATCTATGAAAGGATTGAAAGATTTTAATAATTGAAGAGGAATATCATAAAACTATCTAAGATCATATTCTTTGATACTTCTTGGAAAGAGCTTTGTAAATTATTTTTCAGTATCTGTATAGTCTAAACAAGTTACATGGAAGGCAAATAAATGTTGTTCAATATCGCCTTAATGAAATTCAGATAATTATTACACTTGATTTTGATTTAATCCATTAATTTATTGTGGATTAATATAATTTTCATGCTCATTGCGTACATCATAGTCCTCTTCATTACTTTTGTCAATAATTACAATGTAAAATTAATTCGTAGGAGACCAATGAATTTGAATAGTACCATTATTAGTTTGATAAAAAAACATCGTAATTTGCCATTGCAAAAAAACCCAGAGAAAGCTACATATATGAAATAGAAATACCACTTAATCTATCACTATGCCTTAGAGGCATACAATACAATATAAATCAAGAAATGCTAATGACTATGAATATATTACAAAAAAATATCAAGGTATAAAGGTGATATAGGCAAGGGTTTGAATGATTATGTGGGCTCTCAAATACACTTTATAATTTATTGAGTAGTGTCATCCCAATGTTTCAAAGCATTAATTACCACTAACTAAAAAGGTAAAATCTTGTTTTTAACCCACTAACCAAGTTTATAAGGATATGGTAAGAGTAACTTCCCTGGGTGATACGCTCTCAGGTGCACCCCAAATTAAGTGGCTAAAAGAGGTTACTTATGGCATAAACAAGGGATCCTAGGCATTTCTAATATACTGTTAGGTACATAAAAACTAAATTTTGTGTTTATTGTTATAAAATGGTTGAGTATTGGGGTTGTAACCCTCATATTATGGTTTTAGTAAAATAGATCATCATGTAGACACTAAAAAATCACATAATGAATTTCTAGTCGTCAAAGCACCCCATGACCCCTTTAATTATCTTGGACCATTTCCTGACTTCTCAACCACCAAACATAAGTGAAAATGACTAATCTTAGCCATTTTGACTATCTCCCTAACCATAGATAATCGACCCTTGATCATTGGCAATTGACTCAGACCACTGACAGTTACTTGAACTCTTTCATGATCAAAGAAATAAACTAAAGTTCAATTGTAACTCACTTGAACTCTTTCATGATCAAAGAAATAAGCTAAAGTTCAATTGTAATTCACTCATTGATTACTAGCTATCTAATTTTGGTATCTTGTTTGCATGATTATACTATTTGATAAATAGTTTGTTAAACTCTTTTATTTGAACCTCACTTTCCCCTATATTAAGAGATGAAGAGAAGGTTGAAATCATCATTAGAATCAATCAGACAGATGCTGACTCCTAGGCGAATCCAAAAGCTAAGTATTTGTGTTTTTTTCAAGATTTAGTAATTAGCTCTATTTTTTTCATTGCTTGTGCCATCTCCCTTTATTTAACTCTCATCTCATTTTATTGTGTTGTATTTATGTAACCCCAGACACTTTACCTCTTACCCAAAACCACCCACAAACCATTCTCACTCACATAAATACTGAATCCTTGAACCAGATATCTCTGAGCACCATTTCCTATCTCATGACCAACATTCAACCCAAAAACCACACATAAAACCTCTCTATAACTCTCCTTAATAGGTTTCTTTTCCCAAACCAAATCCCACGATAACCACCAATGGAATTTTCTAACCACCAACAGTTAACAACTTTAGACGGTCACCTAATCATCGATGGTCATACCCAATCATCGACGGTCACTATGTGTCTATTTTCACAATATCAAGCTAATTTAACCTATATACCCACACCCAAATTCCACTTTCTAAGTTTTTTTTATCATAGAACTTCAACTTATTTTTTGAATCAAGTTTGAATGATTTAGCATTAGTATTCAATCATTTATTGTTATTTTTAATCAAAATCATTTGTTTTTTTAAACATTTATTATTTTTAATTTTAGTACCTTATATTATTTTATGTAAGCACATATTCTTAGTTTATCATAACTTAAGTTTTTTTTAAAGTGTGGATTGACAGCCTCTAAAGAAGCCTATGCTTCTTGGATCTAGCTCATGCTAGGCAGTCCACCCTACTATCTCACTAATCAACCATACTCTCCTAGTGTTTTCTTATCTATAGGTCATCCTCCCTAAAATAGGAGTATCCATAATCAAATTTTTCATGCATGCACAACACATCATGTTCTATTAACCTTACTCTTATTTTAAGTTTCACAACTTTCTTTCTAAAGAAAATGAAGCAAAATTTTAGTGAAACATTCTGGCATGCTCGATAGGACCCTTGAGCTTTTTCTTAGATTCATAGCTATATAAAACATTTAGTTACATTAGATAAGATTCATTCTTGAATTCTTTTATGAAATATTAAATGTTCCTTATTTCCTTTCTTCCCTTCCAAAGCACAAGTTCTAGTTTCTTTTGCTTTCTTAGAAAAATTTTTAAAATGTCTTGTTTTGCTTTCACTTCTAAAAATCAAAAGTACTCATCCCAGGCTTCGGATTTACATTATCATCATCATATCTGGGTGCATCATAGTTATTTTTTATTCATATAAAAATACACAAAAAAATTTATTTAGATTAAAATTAACCTTGCATCCATAATTTGCTTGTGTTGATTAGCTCACATAGCTTAAATTAATTATAGTCTCACTTCTCTCCACACACAGAATACCAAACCACACATTCAATCAAACATCAAAACATTGACATAAGGCCCAATTAGGATTTCATCACCTAGTGATCACCTTTCCTCAACTACCTAAAACCATCTTTAGACATCTTTTTCTAGTACCTGAAACCATCTTTAGACATCTTTTTCTAGTATTCATTGTACAAGCTTAAGTTGGTCTTCATAACTTCTTTAAAATTAAGGCATAAGCCTAAAGAGAGATAATAATAAAGTATACTAGGATTTTAATGCACTTTAGTGCATGTATTGTTTTCTTTGAGATATTTGTATTTGATTTTCTTCTATTTTGAGTTGTGAGATCGCTTGTATCTTTTTTTCCCCTTCTTTGCATGGTTCTCACTAGACAACAACTAAGAAACCAAGTAAATTGAGATCCACCTCCCAACCACCCATCTTACTCTTCTTCTTCAACCATGGAGTACATGTTGGATATAGAGGGTTTTCCCCATCTTTATATAAGTCCTAATAACCCTCAAATGGTTTTTCAAGGTGATACAAATTTCTCTATCTTTCTGAATAACAACCCCATAGGCCTTCAACACTATCTTAACACAAATCTCACTTTAACCCTGCTTTGGTCCCATCTACTGATCCACCCTATGATATGCCATCCCATCTTATGGGTAGCACCTCTATTACCACCACTTTGACCCAACCCTTATTCACCCAAGTATCTTCTTCCACCAATAATCCCTCCAATATCATCATCCAAAACCAACCCATCCAACCAACCAACACCCAAACATCTTCCACCCCAACCAATAACTCTTCTAGTATAGGAACATCCCAACCTTTGGGCACCTATACATCACTTACCCTCTACTAGTGTTGCCACCCTTCCTCTTATCTCCAACCCACCAACCTCCACTCCATTTCAAAGCTTAGTGGTTTCCATACCTTCTACCATTCCACCCATTATTACCAAGGTTACCACCCATCCTCAACCTATCAACCCAACTATAACTCCAACCCAACCCATGTCAACTCCTCAAAAAGTACCCATGACACCCAACCTAAGCTATATTCCTAACCCACAAGGGTATATGGCACTACCTTCTACCCAACCTCCTATGTTTACTTATCCATACATGGCATCCTCTCAACCACCCATGTCCACATACCAATATGTGGCAACCTCCCAACCTTCCACTAGTTATCCATATGTTGCACCTACCCAACCCCAATAGAATTTACCCTATAACTATGGGGGTACACAACCACAAACTGATCTAATTAAGATGTTAATGGAAAAGTTGACCAATTTAGAGTCCTCTATTTTTTATGCTGATAACTTATTATCATATGATCAAATTTACAATGAACACATTCATCCATCCATCCCAAGCCAACTTTATCCTCCTTAATGGGAACTTATGAAATTTTCAAAATTTTAGAGCAAGGAATATCCCCATCAACATCTTAGAGCATTTAAACACTCTTGTTATTTGATTGTTTATGATGATGCTCTCCTTTTTTGCACATTTTCCATGTCCCTATCCAGTCCAACATTATATTGGTAAAGTGTTATTACCAAGCATTCCCTCTTTTCTTTTACCTAATTAGCTTAGACCTTCTTAGATCATTTTTCCATAAATATATCTTTAAAAAATTCCATCACCGACCTCGACTCCATTCAAAAATTTAAGGATGAGTCAATTGCTAATCTTGTAGCCCATTGGAGAGGTTTGATAAATCAACTCTCTTTTTTTTTGCCCCAACCCTAGCTAATTGATATTTTCTCTCAGTCCTATGCCAAACATATTTCCTTCACTCTATAGGTTTAGACCTTCAAGACCTTTGATGAGGATTTCACCTTGGCATGGAAATTAAAGATTAGATCCATTGATGAGGGGAAGCTAAAGTTGAGAAGCGAGAATTCTAGTTTCAATTCAAATGAAACTTCCTTCTCCAAAACCACCAACCACTCCAATACCAACACCAAAACCAAATGAACCATGAATGCAGTTGTCCTTAAAACCACCCCTCCTATAGTTATTAACCAACCCAACTCCTCTAATTTTTCCAACCAAAATACCTAAAACCAAAACTATAACAACCAAAAGCAATATACTTTTCTAGGGGAGTCATATGCTTCCATTTTGGAAAATTTGTTGAAATCAAATATCATATAACTTCCTCCAATCAAACCCCCATAGCAATTCAATTCCTCTCATCCTATACCTAGTTGGTATAAGGAGAAAAAATTGTGGTTGCAACTGTATCATTAGACAGGATGCAATACCTACAAAAGCATTATCTAGGGGTTGATTGAGGGGACTTGTGCTAGATAATCCCAATACATCCCCAAATCAGTCACTTGACATATTTAGACAACATTTTCCCAACCATGCCCATTTCATTAACAATGACAACAATAAAGAGGAATCCTCTCACAATCGTGAGGTCCATACTATCAATGTGGTCCTTAGTGAACTTATTATTGAGGAAACCATTGCCCAAACCACTTCTTCTCACCCTTCACTTATTGAGGTGGTGGAGTCACCTTCTATTCCTTTGGTAACCAAAACAAAAGAAGCAACTATTCCCCTTTCTCCACTTATTGAGGTAGTGGAGCTACCAACCTCTCCTTTGGAAGACATACCGAAAGAGGAAACCATTACCACCATACCTTTCTCTTCCATCATAGAGCAACCACTCTTTCTTTAGAAAGAATTCCTAAGGAAGAGGTCACTTTATTTACCCATGGAAGAATCACCTTCCTAGAGCTACCAACCTCTCCTTTGGAAGACATACCAAAGGAGGAAACCATTACCACCATACCTTTCTCTTCCATCATAGAGAAATCCACTCTTTCTTTGGAAAGCATTCCTAAGGAAGAGGTCACTTTATTTACCCATGGAAGAATCACCTTCTCGGAGCTACCAACCTCTCCTTTGGAATACATACCAAAGGAGGAAATAGTTACCACCATATCTTTCTCTTCCATCATAGAGCAATCTAGTCTTTCTTTGGAAAGCATTCCTGAGGAAGAGGTCACTTTATTTACCCATGGAATAATCACCTTCCTAAACCTTGGATCCTTTGATTGAGGAAAATAATAAGGTAACCACTCCCCTCTTTCAACCCATGGGTTTATCCTTTGAGACCAATACCAAAGGAACCAAACCCGTCTATAAGTCTTTTTCTAGACTGGTTCAAAACTTGGAGTTCTTATCCCAACCCAACATGGATCATGCCACATTTTGGCACTATCTTGGGCTCCCCTATCCAACCAAGTAATACCCCTTGACCATACCATTTTCAACCCAACCTTCCACTTCTATAATTCAACCCACCATCATCCCATCCAAACTAGTAGAAACCTCTACCTCTCAAACCATGGTTGAACCAACCAAACCAACTCCACCTAGAGTGACCCAAGTACCTTCTACCATCTCAAAAAATTACATCAAAAACTTAGGCATGCTAACTACTCAAATCCTTACTCACCCTACATTAAATCTGGATTTAGCACCATCTATCCCACCAAAAAAACCCCACATTAAGCCAACTAATAAAGTGGAGCCACCTAGGATCCCCAAAACCAAAACCTTACCAACCATTTCCAAATTACCTTCCATTTTAGGACTACATCCTTCTTCCACCCTAGGACCTCATCCTTCTATTAATAAAACACATCTCCTAAAAATAACCCAAACCCAACCTCCTCTTTTAGCTATACCTCTACCTATTCTTTGTATGCCTTCTACCTTCAAACCCTTCACTACTACATTTTAATTCTAACCCTTCTATTTCCAAACCACCCACTACCAAGCCTATTATTTCTAAACCTTATACCTCTAAACCATCTACTTCTAAGCCATTAAATTCCAAAACACCACCCACCAAGAATATTCCACCACTTAAAATCCCCATTGCGAAGCCTACTCCTAAGAAAGCTTCCACCCTAAAATCCAAATCCAAAACCCCAACACCCTTATCACCTTTGCTTGAGTCTTACTCAACTATCCTAAAAAGACTATTTCAAATTTCTTTCTTGACTTTGCCTCCTATAAAACCATTTGACCCCCATAGTCCTATGCTATTCTAGTTTAATGAAAATCTATTTTTCTCTTATCATAGAACACCTGGGCATGATACGGAGAACTATGAAGCTCTCCAAGTCCTAGTCCATCAATTATGTGTTGATGATGACCTCTTATCAGAAGAGCCTTCCTTGATCACACCATCAATCCAAAAACCACAAGCCACTATCCCAAACTTACCTAATCCCACACTCTCATCTAAGAGTGAGGAGGAATCGAAGTAGTCCTCTAGCACAACTCTTTCCCAAATCCATACCATCCATGTGGTTACATGATCACAAGCCCAACAAAAGAATAAAGGGAAGGAAAAGGTGTCCATTTCATGGTAATACACTTCTCCCACCACCCAATCACTCAACCAAACCCAAACACCTTCACCTTCACCCAAGACCAAGGTGTCCATATTGGGTGCCTCCCAATCCAACTCTTCTGAATTAATCTAAAGATTAGTTTTAAATCAACTTCACCAAACACTGATGAAGATGATTTTATATGAATTAATCAATACCTCACCCAATCATCTCTAAGAGATGATAGAGGCTTTGTAGTCCATATATGTTCAACCAAAAGATCCATAACTTCTAGTAACCTTCATCGAAGCCCTCCATCTTTTCACCCTTGTTACCTTTATGGATTCAAAAATACCCTCTATTCATCCCTAAGATGTAGATCTTCCCCTCTTCATTAATGTGTACATCAACCAAACTCACGTCAAAAGGGTTATGATTGATGGGGGGATAGCATTAACATTATCTTCTCCCATGTGTATGACTAACTAAAATTATCAAAGAACATTATGTCATAAATCATAGTGGTGCTCTGTTCCTTCAATGGAACTATGGAAACAACTCTAAGAACTATCATTCTCCACATTCTTTTAGGACCTTAGATGCTTCTTGATCTCTTATATGCAATAAAAGGCAAGTTTTATTATAATGTTCTACTTGGACACCCCTAGAACTGTTCCATGAATCCTGTGGCATCTACCCTACATCGGTGTGTCAAGTTTGAGCACCAAGGTCAAGTAGTTACCATAAAATCTGACCCAAGTCCTTTCACATCTTGTAACATGACGTACCAATTGAATGATGTTCTCCTATTTCCATTTCCTGAGCCTTTACAAACCAATGATAAATACACCTCTTCTACTAACCATGCCTCGACTAGATCATCTATCCTTCCTACCCAAATCCCCATGAAGGACTCCTTGGTCAAAATTCCAATGTCTAACACTTGTGGAGCATCACATCTTGACCTTGGATGCCTTCCCTACTCCCCAAGAGTATGGGAACTGATCCTAATATCATAACCACTATTGTTTCAAGCCTCCCACTATCCAAACTAATATTGTCTATAGGGGACTTGATCAACCACTTTCTACCACCCCCACCTCCTCTTCTACTTGACCATTTACCTCCAATTTCTCATATCTAGATAAATCAAAGTTCACCAAGACATACCTCCATAAGTGTGCTTGGAATGGATCCAGTCTAAGAAGTTACAACCATAGATCACATGAATTGTTTCCATGTAAGACCCAAAAGCCTCATGAGATATTTAGTTCAGATTCACTCTACTTATAGAACCAACTAATTTACCTCCCATTAGCATCATTGATGAGGAAGTCCCATCCTCACTGAACCTTTCAGTGTCAAAATCTAAAGATTTTGATATCATTCACCCTAATTTTTTTTTGTCAACATGATTAGCCTTGGACCCTTGACTTATTAAAAGGATAGGGAAATTGTAACCATTCCTCTAACTCATTCTAATATGGTAGAAGATGACTCTTCTACCATTAATACCATTTGATGTCAAGATGATGATTCACTTCTTGCCTATCTTGGTGTAGAAGATTCCTCTATCCATAAATCTCTCCCTCCTGAGACTTCAACTATGTTGAATGAGTCCACCATGGATATCAACTTGGGTACTTAGGACAACCCACACATAGTCAAAATTGACCAATCACTAGATTTCTCAGAGCTTCAATCTTTTCCCTCCTTCTTATGAGACCATAACATAGCATTTGCTTGGTCTTACAGTGACATGCCAGGAATCAACCTTTGCATTTCTACCCATAATATTTTTACTACCCATGATGCCAAGCCTGTTAAGTAAAAGATTTATCAAATACACCTTCACATAGCCCTTCTTGTCAAAAAAGATCTTCAATTCTTCCTATCCATAAATTTCATCCAACCCATTAACTATCTCTAATGGGTCTCAAATCTCATCACTATCACCAAAGTGATAGGGGGACTTCACATTTGCATAGATTTCTATGATCTTAACCTCATTTACCCAAAGGATGACTTCCTTTTGCTAAGCATTGACTACTTTTTTGATATTACAACTGACCATTAGATGTTATCTCTTATGGATCGTTTCTCGAGCTATAATCAGATCTTGAATGCCCCTGAAGACCAAAACATAAAAACTTTTATCACCCCATGGGAAAATTATAGTATAGGTTCATGCCTTTTGGTCTTAAAAATGCTAGTGTAACCTACTAACATGATATGGCCTATATCTTCCATGACCTTATTCACAAAACCATGGAGGATTACATAGATTACCTTATTAGAAAATCTAAATTTCATAAATATCACTTAGTAGTTCTCAAGGTTATTTTTGAATGCTTCATCCATTAACATGTTCACCTTAACCCCAAGAAATGCATTTTTAGGGTTTTCTTAGGAAAGTTCCTTGGCTTTATCATCTCCCTTCAAAGAATCAAATTTTATCTCACCAAGATCAAAGTGATCCTTGATATGCCTCCTTCAACCCACCTTAAGCAACTCCATACTTTATAGGGGAAGCTCTGATCCATTCATCGCTTCATCACTCAGCTTTCTGATAGATGCCAACCTTTCTACCACCTTTTGAAACAAAATTTATCTTTTACGTGGAATAAATACTACTAAAAGGCCTTTGATTTACTTAAAGATTACCTTCTTTCTCCACCCACCCTCATTCCTCCCAAAGAGGATCAACCTTTCTACCTTTATATTTCTACCACCAACCACTCCTTAGGGGAAATGCTTGCACATCAAAATGAGCAGCATAAAGAGCAAGATGTCTACTATATAAATTAAATGATTATAGAGTACATGACTCAATACACCTATATAAAAAAACTTTATCTTTCTTTGGTGTTTGTGTCCTCAAAACTCTATCGTTACCTTCTCAACCACAAAACCTTTGTCATAACCAACACCAAGCCCCTCAAGTATATGTACTCTAAGCCATAACAAAACTAGCATATGGCTAAGTGGCTTATTCTCTTTCTTGAGTTTGACTTTGAGTTCCTCTAGTAGAAGTCAATTGAATGGCAATTCATTTTTGACCAATTGGCTGAAGTACCTTTGGCAGACAACCAACCTTCTCCTCTTGAGTTTTCAAATGAGTCCATCATGCCTATTTCTTAAGAGAATGTCACATATCAAATTACCATGTTCTTTGATGGCTCAAATTTCCAATATGGTGGGGGTTTTGGTATCATTATCATCCCCCTTAATAATTAACCCCTTCCTTTATCTTTTAATCTTGATTTTGATTATACCAACAACATGGTTAAGTATGAAGCCCTAGTGATAGGTTTTTAGACTGCTTTAGCCTTGGGAGTCAAGATAATAAATATTTTTGGTGACTCCCAACTCATGGTCAATCAAATCAATAGGTATTATGAATGTATAAATGGCATCTTACAATAGTATAAATAGTCAACCGATGTAATCTTGGCATCATTTGAACATTACCTCATCCAAACCATTTCATAGTCTATGAACAAGTTTTCCAACACAATGGCTTCCATTGCTTCCCAGATCCCATCTGTACCTTCTAACTCTAAGATATTTATCACTATCCATCATCTTACAGTGCCTTATTATACCAAATCAAACCCTCCTTTCATTTTCACTTTGGAAGAGACACAAACCGACCTTTGGTATAAGTAGATCTTTGACAATCTCAACCTAAGCATCATTCCCTCCAATATTTCTAGGAATGATTGATGAGAATTTATTCAAATTACTTCTCATTATACCATACTAAGGGGAATTATTTACAAGCATGGCTTTGATGGTCTCCTTTTTATTACCTACAGTCATGAAATTTCTCATGCTATCAAAGAAACACATGATGGGATTTGTGAGGGATACTTTAGTGGCCTATTTGTCACTAAATGTATCCTTCACCTTGGATAATATTGACCCACCCTTAACCAAAACTATTATGATTATGTGAAGAAGTGTGTTAAATATCAACAACATTCCAATTTACATCATGTACCTAGTCATAGCCTTTAAGTATCCAAGTATTTTTGGCCCTTCTCACAATGGGGATTGGATCTTATTAATGAAATTAATCCCCATTCTTAACAATAACATCATTATATCATCACTACAATAGAATATTTCACCAAATGGGTTGAAGTTATTTCTCTCATTTCCATCAAAGCCAGAAATATTGTCAATTTCATTAACCATCATATTATCTATCATTTCAGTGTTTCTCACAAGATAATCATCGATAATGGTAAATATTTTTAAAATCAAAAATTTTAAGGTATTTATGATGCATTTAGAATTAATTTAATTTTCTCCTCGCCTTATCATCCACAAACTAATGGACAGGTTGAAGCTTCTAATAAAACCCTTAACAACATGATAACTAAAATGGTTAGTGCATCCAGTTAGGATTGACATTCACACATCCCTTTTGCCTTATGGGCATATCATACTAACATTTGATCCCCTATGGGTGCTACCCATTTCTCTCTTGTTTTGGAGTAGAGGTTGTCTTGACTCTCAAAGTCCAAATTCCCTCTCTTTGCATATCCCTATAGGATATCATTTCTAAAAGTGATTATCGTCAAGAATGTTTATCCCAACTTGAGCTACTTGATGAGTGTCATTTGGCCATCATTAACTATATTCATGTCTATCAAGAATGAATCAAGCACACCTAAGAGAATAAGAATTTAATATCAGAGACCTCATCTTAAAGGAAAATTAACATGTAATCAATATAGAGAAAATTAAGCAGGGAATTTTTTTTTTCAATTGGCTTGGACCTTATATCATTATGTGCAAGTATGGATTAAGATCTTATCGATTATCCTCCCTTGAAGGAAACCAAAACTTGAGCCTCTCAATTCTTCACATCTACATCCTTTTTTTGTTAAATAAGAATAAACTCACATTTTGTCTAACTTAAGATCATCCCTTGATTTATGAAATTTCCCCTTCACCTCACTTTGAGAACTACCAATTAAAGCATAAAATCATGTGATTTTATATCATAGTTGTAGCCTTAATCCTAAACATAGGTACCATGGCTCTACCCATGGCATGATTCTCATGGATACTTTTTGTCCCTAATAGGATAGTGTTAGGATCTTACGGCACAATTGATTACTTTTATGTAAGCAACTAAACATGGAATTAAACCAAAATTAATAAGTAACTAGAAATTAGAAACAACAAAGAATAAGAGATACAAGAAACAATGAAAACTTGTATTAAACTCTTTCAAAAAGAAATACAATTGAATAAATCACACTTTCTTCCACACCTCTCAGATGTACAAATCTCTTTCCCTCAAGATTTCTCTATCTTAGTTACAACCAATTCAATCTTTGAATTGTCTACCCTTTTTCTCATGTCTACAAGCTATGAAGATCTAACCCTATTATATAATACTAGGATTCATGAGCTATGCATTCTCCACCGTTAGATACACCTCTTAATCAAAGGTTCAAATCAGTCTTGCCAAAAATAGAAATGTGGACTCAATACTAACAGTTACTCTTTTCATGCAAACAATCTATTCTTCCTCAAAAATAGACTTCTGGAACGCATAAGTGACCGACGTCGGTTCCTGTCTGTCTACATATGATCGATGTCGACTGATCCATAACTAACGTCGGTAGCTTTTGGTCGATTCTTGACTGATGTTGGTCAGTCCTAACCAATGTTGACAACTGTGTAACTCCAATAACCTCTTCATTTGCTCATCTGGTGAAGCTTTTAGCTCCACAACTCAACAATCTCCCACTTGAAGATAAACAACTACACCTATACCTGTATAACAACATCCTCTAGCTTGTTTCTTCATCTTCAAGTTCAATCTTGAAGACCAACAAAAGTTGAATGAAGATTCAACTTCTCCTTTGTTACTGGCTTTATTAACATATCAGCAGGGTTTTTATCTGTATGGATCTTTTCTAGCTTCAACTCACCATCCTCCAATACCTGCCTAATGAAGTGGTACCTAAGTTGTATATGTTTGGTTCTTGAATGAAATGCTGAATTCTTTGCCAAATGAATTGCACTTTGACTATCACTGTACAATTTGCAACTCTCTTGCTCCTTTCCCAACTCTTCCATGAACTGAGTCATCCAAATCATTTCCTTGCTATCCTCTGTGACTGCAATGTATTTTGCCTCTATAGTAGACAAGGCAACAACCTTCTGCAACTTTGAAATCCAGATAATCGACATTCCACCAACAGTGAACACATACCCTGTGGTGCTTCTCTTGCCATCCAAGTCACCTGCCATATTCGAATCTACATACCCATGTAAAGAAGTGTTTGACCCTCCATAGCATAAATGCCTACTATTGATCCCTCTCAGATATCTGAGAATCCACTGAACTACTTTCCAATGTTTCTTTCTTGGATTGGCCATAAACTTGTTGAGAACTCCCACTATTTGGGCAATATCAGGTCTAGTACATACAATTGCATACATCAAGCTCTCAACTGCTGAAGCATATGAAACTCTACTCATGTACTCAACCTCATCATGTGATTTAGGACACTGTTATTTGCTTAACTTGAAGTGTCTAGCCATAAGTGTGCTTATCGATTTTACATCCTACATATTGAACCTCTCCAACACCTTGTTCACATAATCCTCTTGAGACAAAATCAAATTGTGATTTTTCGTGTCTCTCTTAACACTCATGCCAAGGATTTTTTTTGCTGCTCCTAAATCCTTCATGGCAAATGTGTGAGCTAATTTTATCTTAAACTCATTAATATCCTGCATGTGTGAACCTGAAACAAGCATATCATCTACATACAGTAACAAGATAATATAACTACCATTATCGAATCTGTTAAAATAAACACAATGGTTAGATTGACATCTACTAAAGCCATGCTCTGTCATAAATCTGTCAAACTTCAAATACCATTGTCTTGGAGCCTGCTTAAGACCATATAAGTTTTTATTCAATCTGTACACAAGTTTCTCCTTACCTTTGACCTCAAAACCTTCTAATTGATCCATATATATCTCTTCATCCAAATCTCCATGAAGAAATGTTGTCTTAACATCAAGCTACTCAAGATGCAAATCCCCAATAGCAACTAAAGACAATACAGTTTGAATAGAAGTCATCTTTACTATAGGAAAAAAAATTCACCAAAATCAATACCTAGTTTCTGTGCAAATCTCTTTACTACCAACCTGGCCTTATGTCTCATTTATCCATTCACCTTCCTTTAACCTATAAACCCATTTGTTTTTTAGTGCTCTCTTTCTAGCTGGCAACTCAACCAAATCCCATATTTAGTTCTCTCTCAAAGAATCAATTTTCTAAATCATGCCATGCTCCCACTGTTTCCTGGATTCTACCTACATTGCCTCCTCAAAACTTTCTGGTTCTCCACTATCAGTGAGCAATAAGTAGTATAACAAAGGAGAATAATGAATTAGAGGTTTACTTACCCTTTCAAACCTCCTCATGGGTGTTTGAGACTCATTCATAGCTTGTTGTCTGCCCAAATTCTCTGTCAGTGACTGATCTCGGTCATCTCTCAGTCTGTACCTGATCGTCATCAGTTCCACCTGATCGACATTAATTTTTGTCTGATCGACGTCGATTCCTTCATGACCGACGTCGATTCCTACCTGACTAACGTCGGTGTCTATGTTTTCCTATATGTGATTATTTTTATCCGTGAGCTCATTTTGGATCATAACCTCATCTAAATCAATATTGCCCTGCTCAGAATTATTTAGCTTCTTGAGTTGATCACTGTACATCACTTTCTCATTGAAAACAACATCACGGCTTCTAATAATTTTGTTAGTTTCTAAATTCCACAAGTGGAATCTGAAATCTCCAGAGCCATAACCAATGAAAGTGCACCTCATAGATTTAGCATCAAGCTTCTTTCTATTTTCTTTATCAATGTGCACAAAAGCTTCAGAACCAAAAACTCTGAGAAATGAAAGATCTACCTTTTTACCTATCTAAACTTCTTCTAAAATTCAACCATCCATTGTAGTAAAAGGTCCTTTATTAATTAGGTAAACTATAGTATCTACAGCTTCTGCCCAAAACTATAAGGGCAAACTAGCATGCAACCTCATACTCTGTGCACGCTCCATTATTGTTCTATTCATCCTTTTAGCAACTCTATTTTTCTGAGGTATCCTTTGAACCGTCCTTTCCCTACGTATTCCACTCATAGAACAGTAACTATTAAATTTATTGCTGCAGTACTCACCACCATTGTCAGATCTAAGGCACTTTAATCTCAAACCTATTTCATTCTCAACCAAAGATTTTCATTTCTTAAATGTGTCAAAAACATTATATTTTCTCTTTATGCAATAAATCTATATCTTTCTTATAGCATCATCAATGAAAGTAACATAATACCATGATCCTCCAATAGAAGCTACCTGAGCTAGTCCCCACACGTCTGTGTGAACAAGCTCTAACTTGTGCTTCTTTTTTGTTGACCCAGTTTTGAGAAACCTCACTTTCTTCTATTTCCCAAAAATACAATGCTCACAGAAATCTAGATCTATGCTTTTCAAATTTGAAAGCTTACCTTTTAACTTAAGAACATTCATTCCCTTCTCACTCATGTGACCAAGCCTATAGTGCCACAACTTTGCATCTACATCTGAAGTAGATAAAATAGAAGGAGAATAATCAGTAATACAATTACACAAATAAAGATTACCTACTCTCTTACCTCTAGCTAATACAAGTGCACCCTTGGAAACTTTCTAAGATTCAGCTGTGAGAGTTACTATGCAACCCTCATCCCCCAACTTTTTTATAGAAATCAGATTCCTCTTCAGGATGGGTACATGCATGACATCCTTCAACACCCATGTGTTTTCATTCTGCAATTTTAGCTGCACTTTTCCTTTGCCAACAATTTTACAAGGCTCATTATCCCCTAAATAGACTATTCCAAAATATCCATGGATATAATCATTAAAAAATTCTCTATTTGGGGTTACATGGAAAGAGGCACCAGAATCTAAAACTCAAGATTCTATGTTATTATCCAAAGAAAATATAACAGCATCCTGTGCAATAATACCTGCAACTTTTGCTTCTTTTTTACCTTCATGCTGATTTTCTTCTTTAACTTTCAACCAGCAATCTTTCTTTACATGCCCTTTCTTTCCACAATTCTAGTAAATTATATTTCTTCCATTTTTGGATTTAGATCTACTTCTCATCTTTGACTTTTACCTTGATCTCCCTTGCTTGCCCTTCTCTCTTTTCCTTCTCCTGCTTTCAATACTTAAAGCATTACTTGATATTTTCCCTGTGTTTTTCCTACGAGTTTCCTCATTCAAGATTACACTAACAACATCATCAACTTTCAAGATATTTGAAGCAGATGCAATATTACTAACTGCCATTACCAAACTATGCCAACTTTTAGGTAAAGAGCATAAGATTAAGAGAGCCTTAATTTCATCATCAAAAACTATTTTGACTGAATTTAACTGATTTACTATTACATGAAAATCATTAAGATGGCTAGATATAGATCCACCTTCTTGCATTTGCAAATTAAATAATTGCTTCATAAGATATAGCTTATTCAAAGCTGAGAGCTTTTCATATAAATTTTCTAAAGTATCCATTAACTCTACCATTGTCTTTGCCTATGATAAGTTGGAAATCACAAAAGATGTCAGGCGTAACCTTATAGATCCTAGAGCCTTTCTATCAAGAACATTTCATTCTTCATCTTGCATATATGTGGGCTTACTTGAAACCCCACCCAATGGTAAGTACAAATCTTTTTGATACAGATAATCTTCTATCTGCATCCTCCATAATTGATAATTCTTGCCATTAAATTTCTTCATTCTTATCTTACTTTTTTTTGCCATCACTTTACTCTCACTCAATCAGAAACCCCTGTGGGTGAACCTATAATCAATAAACACTAACCCTCTCTATACCAACTGTTAGTGAACCAAGCTCTGATACCACTTGTTAGGATTTTATAGCACAATTGATTACTTTTGTGTAAGCAACTAAACACGAAATTAAACCAGAATTAATAAGTAACTAGAAATCAGAAACAGCAAAGAATAGGAGATACAAGAAATAATGAAAACTTGTATTAAACTCTTTTAGAAGGAAATATAAATGAAGAAATCACACTTTATTTCACACCTCTCAGATGTACAGATCTCTTTTCCTCAAGAGTTCTCTCTCTCAATTACAACCAATTCAATCCTTGAATTGTCTACTTTTTTTCTCATGTCTACAAGCTATGAAGATCTAACCCTATTATATAATACTAGGATTCATAAGCTATGAATTCTCCACCGTTAGATACACCTCTTAATAAAAGGTTCAAATCAGTCCTGCCAAAAATAGAAATGCAGACTCAATACTAACAGTTACTCTTTTCATGCAAATAATCTGTTCTTCCTTGAAAATAGACTTTTGGAATGCACAGGTGACCGACGTCGGTCCTTGTTTGTCTGCATATGACCAATGTTGATTGATCCATAACTAATGTTGGTAGCTTTTGGTCGACTCCTGACGGATGTCGATCGGTCCTGACCGATGTCGATGACTGTGTAACTCTAGCAACCTCTGAATTTGCTCATCTGGTGAAGCTTTTAGCTCCACAACTCAACAGATAGAATTCCATGATCGTTGTCTCTCAAAGAATCCTCTCACCCACTATTTTAACCTTCTTGTTATTTAGTTTTGCCTTCATAAAGGTAAGCCTTTTAACCTATATAAGCCAACCTATGTCATCAAAATCAAAAGCATTAAAATTCATATATCTTATGGGTCATCTCTAGCATCAACACCCTGCTCCTTTGAAGGACAACTACTAAAACCAATCAAAATTGCTCAATGTAAGGTAGATTGCTCCTTTGAAGGACAACTATCAAAAAGACTAAAACAAATCTCAAAAACTTAGACCACTCCCTCGAAGGATGGCTATGTAAAATAATTTGTCAAAATCAAGAAATTTCTTGGAGGCTACTGTTATCGATAAACTTCTCTACAACCTCTAAAAGCAATAGCACAAATATCAAAAGACCCATTATTTGGAAGCCATAATTGGCTTTCATGAGTAGACTTCCTGCATCGATTAGTCTATGCCATATATGACATAAATTTGTTTATACTAGTTTTTTGTTAAACCACAGAAGAGGCAAACTAGTCTCACAACAAGGTTCCTTTATCATCTATCTCCCCTTTATACCCTCTATAACACATAGGACTTTGAGCTTACTTGACATTGTGTGCTCAATAAATTTTTTAACCAACCAACAAATGATGATGAAAAGTATGTGAAGGGCTTATGTCATAAGTCAATCTAACTTCAATTTGTTTTGGTCCTTGCTAAAAAATAAGCATCATGTCTCCTTGTTTTCTCAAAACTATTTGTTGGGGAATTCATTAAGATGATTGAATTTTTTATTGTTTTATCTTTCTTTTCTTTCTCACATCTAGTTTGGTTATCCAAAATCTTACTCTATGTGTTTTAAGATTAATTCACCTTCATCTAATTAAATTCAATTTATTAAAAACATTTAAATAATAAATATATGTTTAATTTTGTGATTGTCTTCTTACCTTATTTGTTTAAGTGTTTCTAATCATAAAAACATTTTAGTGAATTAACCATCTCATACATCAAACATCATATCACCCTTCTAACCAATTACATCAACTAATCACAACCATTTTTCACATCTATAACCTTTTAATAAATAAATGAGTCATCCACATATGTTATCCATCACATGTCTATCTAGATAAGGAAGCATAGATTCATTAATTTAAAAAATCTACATTTCTAACAAAACATACATCTACTCATGAAAGAAGTGTTGATCATAACATCATCATCATGTCCAATAACATCATAAGCAACATCATGAACATAAATAAATCATCCATCACCATAAACAACATCCATAAAATCATAATCACATCACAAAATCATGATCATATCAAAAATAACATCATCACATTATGAACATCAAATAACTAACCATAACCATAAACAACATCTATAACCCATAATCACATCAATAAGCTCATAGTCATAAAAAATCATACATCATAATAATATTTGTGTCTCTTATAATAGTGTGTACATCTTGCTACATCAACTCAAATACTGGTATCCAAATCATATAATACATCAAAATAGGCATCTCATAAGAGTCTAAGGTGGAGGAGCACTATTGCTCTCTAGAGCCTGCCTATCTCCTAGCCCTTTCTGTGCACCTATAGATGTTGTTCACTGACTTAGTGTCACATTGCTAACTCCCCTAGTAACCAATGATCTATACTCACCATATTAGGGCTCATCTAGAAGTTGTCTAAAGACTAATGCCTCATAATATCTGAGCTCCTCAACCATGGCCACATACCTCTCCGCAAAAATGGTCTTTGATGGTCTTGTAGGTGATGGTGCCCTCCCTCCTACTTATCTCAGAACATCTCTCTCTTGTGTGACCAAGGATAGCTTTACTCTAGCCTAATCCCTCTCTTACATAAGAGTAGCCACCTGGACCTATGTTATATCCCTCTCTAGGCCCAGTGCTGCTAAATCTACTTGTGTTGTAGCTAGAGATTCCCTCACCTAATATCTTTATGTGATGAGTGTCTGCCTATCAAGGGAATCCACATCCATCTACTCCCCACCCCCCTCCACCATTTCTACATTAGGGGAATGTTATACACCATCTTTCCCAAGAATTATTATTTCATAATGTGCCTAAAACCATACAAGTTAATATAGCATAACCCCTACATCATCAAGATTTGTAGCCATTGGTAGCTCCTCACAGTCAATTTTTGTATCCTCAAGTTGTGGCAGAGGTAGTGGCACCTCAGCATCCTCTCTCTTGTACCTCAAAAAATTACTTGAGATACCCTACACAAGTTCAAACTATCTCCTAACCCTATCAAATGGGATGAGCTCCACCTCATGCTCTCATTTACCATATATCCACTTATGACTCTGTAGTGATAGGGTCTAACTCGAATAGCTTGTCCATGCTAAAAATCTACTATACAACCTCCAGATGACCACTTCATCCATCAATGCCTCCACCCTATCTCTATACCACTCCAAATATCATGTTGCTCCCCTAGTGATGTTAGTGCATAATCACCTCTACATCTCATAAATATCATTCTGAAGTCCATCTTGGTCCATGTGTGTCATGGAAATCCACCTAGTCATAGCAGTCGGATGTGCTTATATGCCTAATAGTACAAAATAAAGCTAATTTTGATACCATAATGCCTATGTACTCTGTATCCTTATATCTCTTGGTAGATCTACACTAGTAATATTAGGGCCCAAACATACACTATATGTTTCATCGACATGCCTAAAAGAATGTCTAGCAATAGAAAAGGAAATCTACCACTACTAGAATTTGGCAGTACATAGCAAGTCATGGATATCATCATCATGACAATTCATCTCCCTCCCCAATCTATGTGGTACATAAGTACATAGTGGAGTCCTCTAGTACACCACCTCGCATAAACAAAGTCCAAACTAAATAATTGATCCATATGTGCATCTCACTCCTCACTATTAATATGTTATATTATCTCACTCTATATTGATAGTCATAAAATCTAGTGAATGTCCTATGGTAGGATGGTCATCTCTCTAGTCGATAGCAAGAAAGTATTAGACGTTGGGTCCCATCTCTTGATAAAGGATACCAACATTGTCATATCTCTAGACATGTGTTGATAATACCTCATGCCTTTTAGGCCCACTTGTATCATGTGCTCCCACTCTGAGTCTTTTTATACCTTTCATACCTCATCTAGGAGTTGTGGTACTCAGTCTCGCATCTATAGCTACTCCCTCACCTGTAAGGTTAGACATATACCTTAGTTTAAATTTCCCATCAAACATTGCCTATATATCCTACCTATTAACCCTCACCCCTACCTTAAAATATTTACCTAACATCAACCAAATCTTGATTGAACCACATCTTCTCTTAAGACCTATCCTACCTTACCTCCTTTATACAAATCCTACCCTTCACCCATTCCTAACCCCTACCTTTGCTATCCCATTCCATCCACAACTCCTACCTTCAAACATACCTAAGATAACCCTTAAACCTTATACCAACCTTATGTTAAACTATCATCAATCGAGTATCGATCAATAATGGTTCCTTTAGGAGCTATTATCAATCAACCCTCAACCACCAATGTTTTGGTGGTGGACCGCTGATGATCCACACATTGATTGATTGATGGTTGCCTATCAATTAATGACCATCGATGGTCTTTGTGTGGTGATTTTCAGTGACCTAAACCTAGGTTTAACCCACCCAACCCTAACAATAATCAATAAAACACTTAAATTCTACATAAACCTCTATAACCTCCCCTACCTTAATTACCTCAACCCATTTCATCCCCCTCTACAAATTTCATACCAAAAACTAAAATCCCACAATTTTTAGTACCTAACTCACCCATAAAACAAAACAATTAAAAATCATAAAACACAACCTAATTCAATTACTTCACCTACCTCATTGTCCATCCTTCGTCATGGTGGAGTCCTTGAAACCACCATCATCACACAACCCTATGTTTTACCTCTACCTCCATGCATCCTAGTTGGAAATCCTCTACCCTGACCCACTTCAGTCTCAATCCACACCATTATCCAAACTTGATCAAACCTCCACCTCCCACATCAACTTTCTGACAATCCTCACTCACTCAGCTAGCACAAGATAAACCATTGTCATATTCACACAAGATGAAAATGGAGAGCATTGTCGATCAAATTCCAAATGAGCAAATAAAAACCTCATTTGACCTTTTATGGTCACTTTTATAAGGTTTCCTTTTGACTGCTAATGGTTGACCCCTCTAGGGATCTCCCATCCTATCATGTCCTTTTCCTAAAGGACCACCTTACCATAAATATGAACCCATTGGAAAACAACTCCTCCAATAACTAACTAACCAAATAAAATCACCTTGGTCATTTTGGCCCACCATTTATACTTTTTGAGACAACCTTGCCTTGGTAACTTTGACCGCATTGATTACCTTGCCATATTTGACAAAATTGCACTAATTTTATGTACCAACCATTTAGGTGCCTCAGAGCATGACCCTTTTATGATACCAACACCTATGATCATTTTGTCTTTTCAAGATCACACCCTACCTCAGAAACCTATGAATACATCAACTTTGCCTAGGAGACTTGAGTTTATAGGAGTCACCCATATTAGTTATGCATAATAATGTGGCTTAGTTACCCTATCACCTATCCTTCTAGTCCAACCTTATTTTTAACACCTACCTCAACTATGGAAACCTAGTTTATGCATGATCTATGATATCATACTTAGTCACATTATTTGTGTTTGTTCATGTTTAAATGCCCAACCAACCAACCTTATCACCTACCTTGTGACCCACATATCTACTTATCAAACTTGAACTTGGCTCTATTTCACCTCATCAATTCTCAATTTGAGGGGGAACACCTCCTCCCATACTCAGGGCATCTAACCTTTTACCAACCTATCCATTTTTTGTTTTATAACTTATTGATACAAACTACACAATAAAAAGGGGGAAAATGTAGACACTCAAAAACTATGCAATGTATTTCTAATCATCAAAGCACTCCATATCCCCTTTTAATTGCCTTGGACCATTTTCTAACTTCTCAACCACCAAACATAAGTAAAAATGACTAATCTTAGCCATTTTGACTATGTCTCCCTAACCACCGACTGTCAACCCTTGACCACTGATGATTGACTCAAACTATCAGTGGTTATTTGAACTCTTGCATGATTAAAGTAATAAACTATAGTTTGACTACAACTCACTCATTGATTACCAATTGTCTAATTTTAATTTGTTATTTACATGATCAATGGATGATTAGACTATTTGATAAACCATTTATTAAACTTTTTGATTTGAATCTCCCTTTCCCCTATATTAAGAGATGAAGAGAAGGTTAAAATCATCATTAAGATCAATTAGGTAGGTATAAGAGGTTTTGACTCCCAAACAAATCTAAAAGATAAGTATCTATGTTTTTTTATCAAGATTTAGTAATTATCTCTATTTGTTTCATTACTTGTTTCATCTCCCTTTATTCCCTCTCATCCCATTTTCTTGTGTTGGAGTTCTGCAACCCCAAATACTTCACCTCCTACCCTAAACCACCCACAAACCATTTTCACTCACCTGAATACCCAATCCCTAAACCAGATACCTCTGAGTACCATTTTCTATTTCATGACTAACATTCAACCCAAACACCACACCCAAACCTCTCTGTAACTCTCTTCGACATGTTTCTTTTCCTAAACCAAATCCTAAAATAACCATCGATGGTCTTACCTAACCATAGACAAACTTTTATAAACACCAATGATTAACAATCATCGATAATCACATAACTATTGATAGTCATACCCAACCACCGATGGTCACTGTGTATTCATTTTCATAACAGCAAGTTGATTTGATCCATCTACCCACACCCAAATTCCACTTTTTGAGTTTTTTTAATCATACAACTTCAAATTATTTTTTGAATCAAGTTTGAGTGATATAGCATTAGTATTCAATCATTTATTACTATTTTTAATCAAAATCACTTATTTATTTTCAAACATTTCTTGTATTTGATTTTTGTACCTTTTATTATTTCATGCAAGCACCTATTCTTAATTTATCATAACTTAAGTATTTATAAAAGTGTAGATTGACAGCCTCCAAATAAGCTTATGATTTTTGTATCTAGCTCACGCTAGGCAGTCCACCCTACTATCTCAATAAAAAACCATTATCTTCTAGTGTTTTATTATATGTAGGTCATCCTACCCAGATAAAGAGGATTATCCATAATCAACTACATTCATGTGCACACAACACATTAGGTTCTACTAACCTTACCCTTCTTTCAAATTTTACAAATTTCTTTCTAAAGAAAATAAAGTAATTTTTTAGTGAAACACATCATGTAGCCCATAATGATAGTCACTAAATAATTTTAAAACTTCCAAAACACAATTTCTAAAAGCACGCATAAGTAAATATAAAATAAAATAGAAATATTTTTGTGTAAATATCAACAAATTTCAACCCAAGATTGAAAGAAAGAACTTATGTGTCAGATGTCTATTTGAGGTGACAAGGTAATTTATTCAATGTCATATTATTCTAAGGTTGAATAAGATTAATTCTTTATTTCAAATTCAAATCTAAGGTTGAAAGTTTTTTTCTTTGTGTCAATAATTTATGCAAATTTGTATGTAATCTTAGAATAAAAATCAATCAAACAACAAGCAATGTTATAAAGATAAATGGGTTCTCCATAATGTTTAATGTTATTTTTTATTTAAAAATGAAATGCTAAGAACAAATAAACTATTAAAAACAAATTTAGATCTACATAAATATACATATATGAATTTAAAATACATAATTTATAAAATTAAAAGTTAGATAAAAATAATAAATTGACAAATAGATATACAAACCTCCCTCAAATTGATGTTATGTTGACTTTGTAGGCTAATTGTGACTAAAATTTTATAAAAAGAAATGTATTTTTTTCATCAAAAAATAGGAATTCAAATTACGTTAGGACAAATCCATGTTAGGAAGATAGGGTCGCACTACATCCTTGTCTTTTGATTATGGCCACATCTCGGTTGACTATGCAACTAATTTTTTTATCTAAGTACATGTTTTGGTCTATGAGATTTTATTATTTTCCTATGTGTGCCAATTTGATGCATGGAAAGCATAAAAATAAAAATTCTAGCTCCTCCACAATAAAAATTAATTGTAAAAGGGAGAATCAAGCAAATGGAATAGCCGAGTTATACTAAAAAATCCTCGTATAATTTGAGTGTTGTCTACATATCTCAAATGGACCTTAGGCCGATGTAGTTATCCCTCCTAGAGTATGTGACTCTTGATATTTATATATGAATGAAAATCAATAGATTGCTTTGAATGCTTGAAAATTATTATCCTTTCCCTTTAACAAAATATATTCAAACTTGGCCTATGATTGTTAGAATGCTTCAGAATTAGAATTGGAAGAAATAGTGTTTTTTATCAATATGTAGTAGTATTTTTCAAGTGATTACTAGTATATCATGAATCACTATGTCATAAAATAATAAATATCAAGTCATGTCTAAACAATATAGGTATCTCAATATGGTATAAATTTCATAGAAAAACATAACCTATAATAGTGAAACATATACAGAAAGATGCCCCCAATATCGACATGGCCACCAGGTAGATGGAAAACCAATATTTATTTATCCATGTGTAACCTGTATGTCCTACATAGCACTCAAATATCATGAAATGTGTGTGTATGTAAATAATATGCCATCTAATAAACATGTGATAAATAAAATATGTAAATAGTATAAAGTAGTTATAATGTCATGTTCAGGTCCTAATTTTTTAATTTTTTTTACTATTTGAATGTTTTTATAGTTTTTGATTATTTAATTTTTTGTATTTTCTAATTATTTGATATTTTTGAATATTTGAAATTTCAGAGAAGCTAATCAATTAGTGACTCAAATGGAGGGATATGGGAAGTGTCTATATCGAGTGGTGGAGGGAGACTCTATTGTGGTTGGGAATTATCAATTAGGGATGGATCAAAATCTGATAGGGAGTCATGTGGTGTACCATATCTATCACACTACTTAATCATAGGACTAGGGGTATGATGAATGGCTCTAGAAGGCCAAGAAGTATGTAGTGTCTTTTGTGTAACAAGAGGGTGTCTCACTACTTATGTGTTATATGGAACATGCTTGCCTTCCCATGGTGATAACTGAGTATATATTGTATAATATGGTGCAATATATCATCTATAGATGACTCCCTAATGAAATAGATGTGGAATAGATACTTATATATGTAGGTCTAATTTATGTGTAACAATTGACTCTATATACTCATCCTAGATATGTGAGTCAAACATATTTGTATAATGATCATGAAAAGGTGTATCAACACTCTATGAATAATGATCTTGAAAATGTGAATCTAAACTCTTTGCATGATAATCCTGAATAAGTGTATCAACACTCTCTAAATAATGATATACATATGTGTATCAACTTTCTTTGAATAATGATCCTAGCTAGGTGTCTCAACAAATTGTGGTGGTGGTGGTGGTGGAGGAGGAGGAGAAAATATCACTAAATATAAATGATACTCATACTGTACACTTATAACTATAGCCACTATATTGTAATATATATATATATATATATATATACTTTAGGCATCAATGTAGTGTAGATGGAACTACACAAAGTCTATACATCCATGGGTGTCTAAACAACATTTCAAAGACCCCACTACTTTATAAAACTAGGAATGACATGGATAACATGGTTGATCCCATTTGAAGAGGTAATACTATGTTTCCCAAGGTCCTATATCTCTATCCATAAAATCCTTTCATTTTTTTAGTTATATCTTTTAAATCTTGCCCTGTGTACTGAAGATATTGGAGAAGTGCCATTGTGAAAATGTTATCACTTGAACCAATTTATATCATAACACTATGTATACCTTATTCATCAATGTAGGCTCATATGAATAATACATAAAAAATATGAATTACCTCATTATATTAGAATGTGATCGTTGGCCATTGATTTGGAGTGTTGCTAAGTGTACTAATGATAGTATCTAGTGGATGATCATATGTCACCAATGAAAGATGCATTTGTATGCATAATGTACCTCTGAAGTGTCATTAATTAATATTAACTCATGTTTAACAAAAGGATCACTAAAGTAATGTTAAGAATAAAAATGAGCGCCCTTTTAGAATTTGAATCAGCTGGAATGCATGTGGGCGGGAAACAAACTGGGGAGAATCTGGCAGGAGGGACAGACCCCAGAGGAACAGTAGAGGAAGAAGGGAATTATGTAGGGCCAGGATTATTGGTTGATGCTGACAATGGAAAGGCTCCATATGTTTATGAGTCCTCTAGTGGGGTCGAGGGTCCCCCATTGAATCATGTGTTAGAACAGTATTTTGAGAATGAGAAAGATAATGCTGATTATAAAAAGGAAAAGCCATCAAAAAGGCAGGTAGGGATCTTTGAACAAAGTACATGGTCATCTTTGTTTGGTAAAAACCCAACTGAAAAATCTCTTTTCCCACTGGTGACATCAAAATCTTGCTAGGAGAAAGGTGAGTTTCAAGTTTTTATCCCAAATCCCTTACTTGATTTCTCTGTGTCCTCCATGGAACTCACTTTAGTGGGTAAATTTTTAGGGGTTAGACCAAATATAGAATCTCTTAGAAATATGGTTAAAAGGAACTGGACTATTCATGGAGATGTTGATATTGCACCTATGGTAAATGGCTTCTTTTCATTTATTTTCAATTGTAAGGAAGATTTGAACAGGGTTCTTAGTGGAGGGCCATGGTTTTTTGGAAAATGTTCTCTTACAATTAAAAAATGGGAACCAAATATGGACTTATCAGATTCATTTTTATTAACTACTCCTATTTGGGCTAGACTTCCTGGTCTCCCTTTAGAATTTTGGCATGAGGACATTTTTAAAGGAATAGCCAGTTCATTTGGTGAACTTGTGGCATTGGATAATGCTACGGCCTTAAGAACTAAACTCCAAAGTGCTAGAATTTATGTTAAAGTGGCAGATTTAAATCATCTCCCAAAGAAGGTGGAATTAATATCTAAGCTTGGAAAGAAAACCCTAGAGATTGCTTTTGAAGATTTGCCAAATTCCTGCTACGCTTGCAAAAAATAGGGGCATTGGGTCAAGAACTGCCCTTTTAGAAGTAAAATACATCCAAAAAATGTTAAGGATGGGAAAGAAATTAAGGTCCAATAAAAGAAAATATGGAAAATCAAAGAAGACCATCGAAAGGAACAAAAGAATAAAGAAGATTTAGCAATTCCATGTGTAGAAGAGGATAAAGATCCTTCTACTAAAGAGGCTAATGCTCTATATACAGAGGGAGATAAAGAGATTTCTTTAAAAAAGGAAAGTCCTCAGAAAGAAGAACAGAATCTGCATACAGAGATCAAAAAATCTGAACAATTAATAGAGGATATGACAGATTTATTAAAACAAATTGTTGTTTACCAAAGCAAAGAAGATCATTGCAAAGATGTAGAGGACAAGTCTGGGTTAGAGGAAGGTGAATTAATGCCTGAAGATGGAAAAAATTTAGAGGGAGAGTTGTTCACTTCTCAGTCTAGGGATAGATAGGCGTTATCTAAGGATGATAATGACTCTCCGGTGGAAGGGGCTCCCCTTTTAGAAGAAGTGAGAGAGAAGGGAAAAAACTCAAAAAATCAAAAGAAAAAAGATGAAAAAAAGAACAATATAAAGGGTGTAGAAACGAGAAGAATAAAGGTGAAATCCCTTGTTTCTAATCTGAAAAAAGATGGAAAAGGAACTGAGCAGCAATCCAAGGTAAAACCGGATGTTGGTTCCCCGGATAAAATTGGAAAAAGATCTACAAGGAAGAACAGAGAGTTAGAAAGCATACAGAATATTGTTGATGGTAGGCAGGCAACCATTCTGGACTTTACCCCTAAAAAATAGTAATGAAAATAATAAGTTGGAATATTAGAGGGTTAAATAGTATTAATAAAATGGATATTGTTAGGAATTTTGTTAGAGAACAAAAGCCTAATTTCCTTTTGCTCCAAGAAACTAAGATGAATAAAGAGAAAGCAAAATAGATCAAAGACTTTAAAAATTATTCCATCAAGGCCAGTAGTTCTGAAGGTGCTTCAGGGAGAACTTTGATGTTATGGAAGAAGAATCATTACTCTGGATCTATTTTGACTGCTAGCAAAAATCTAATGATTGTTAAAATAACTAGTGTAGACCAGAAGGAAGGTTGGTATATTGTAAATATCTATGCTCCTAATGTAAAGAACCAAAGGAAAAAGGTTTGGGAGTTTATCTCTAATTTCAAAAGTAAGGACTATTATGGACGATGGATTATATTGGGAGACTTCAATGTACCTCTTTATGATCATGAGAAAATGGGAGGTAATGCTACTCAATTGGAAGGGAGACTTGATTTAATGGAGTTTATAAATAAAGAGGGATTAATGGATATGGAACTTCAGGGAATTCAGTTCACATGGAGCAATAAGAGAACTGGTAATGATTGTATTCAGGCCAAGCTTAATCGGGCCCTTATCTCTCCTGACTGGACAAAATAATTCATATGTAAGTTGGAAGCTTGCCAAAGAATAGGTTCAGATCATTTTCCTCTTATTTTCACTGCGGCTAAAATAAATTTGAAGAAGAATCATCCTTTTAGATTTGAAAAGATGTGGATGCAACACCCACATTTTGAAATTAAAATGGAAGAATGGTGGAATATTGATATTGAGGGTATGGCCCTTTTTAGAGTTGTTTCCAAGCTCAAAAATGTTAAAAGGGAAGTCAAAAAGTGGAACAAGTATTGTTTTGGAAATATCTTTGAGAAAAAAACTGCTATTAAGGAGGATATTCGTAGAACTCAGGAAAAAATTCAGAAAGATGGATACACTTCTGACCTCCTTACTAAAGAAAATGAACAGTTGGTTCAATATCAAGATATTATCACTAAAGAAGAAATCTATTAGAGACAAAGATCCAGGTTGTTATGGTTGAGAGAAGGAGACAAAAATACAAAATTCTTCCATCTATCCACTCTAAAGCACAGAGCTAAAACTCATATTCCATACCTAAAAAAGGGAGATCTGAAGATTTTAGTGGAAAAGGATATCAAGGAGGAAATGCTATCCTTTTTCTCATCCCTTATGAAGGTTGATCCAAATATTAATCTGGAAAGTCAAGCTGAAATCCTACAAGTGATTCCTCCTTTGGTCTCAAAGGAACATAACAAAATGCTATGTTCAATCCCAAAGGATGAGGAAATCTTTAAAGTTGTTTATTCTCTAGGAGGAGATAAAGTACTTGGACCTGATGGCTTTCCCATGTTCTTCTTTCAAAAACTATGGAAATTTGTTGGTAAAGATATAAGTGATGCTGTGAAGGAATTCTTTGGAGCCAAATAGATGCTTAAGGAAGTTAATTCCACCTTTTTGTGTTTGATTCCAAAGAAGATTGGTGTTGATTCTATTGATCAGTTTAGACCAATTAGCCTCTGTAACTCTTTCTACAAGATCATTTCCAAAGTTCTTACTTCCAGACTTATTCAAGTGATTACTTCAATAATTGTTGATCAACAAAATGGATTTATCCTAGGTAGACAAATTCTCAATTCTATAATTACTGCTCACGAGAATATTCATTCTTTGTTCTACTCTAACAATCAGGGTTTCATTATGAAAGTTGATATTGCAAAAGCATATGATAGGGTTGACTGGTTATTCCTTTCAAATAGTCTTTCAGCTTTTGGCTTTGAACAAAAGGTGGTTGGAATTATTTACCAGTTGATTTCTACGTCCTCTATTGTTGTATTGGTAAATGGAAGTTCATCCCATTTCTTTAATCCATCATGGGGGCTGAGACAAGGGGATCCTATATCACCCATTCTGTTTGTAATTATGGCTGACTGTATGGGAAGATATATAGGGGATTTGGTCCATAAAGGGTTATTTAAGGGATTAAAACCCTCTTCTCATCCTCTAATTTGTTCCCACAGACAATTTGTTGATGATTCTATCTTCATGGGAAAAGCGGAAGTCAAGGAAGCAAGAAATTTGAAGCAAGCTATAAATTTATATTCTTCTGCCTCTAGTCAGATGATTAATTGGAATAAAAGTGCAGTGTTCTTCATCAACACCCCTATCCAGAGATAGAATAAAATAGCTAAAATCCTTGGATGCTCTATAGGATCTTTCCCCTCATCTTACTTGGGTCCTGCTCTTGGGTTGAAAGTCCCTGAAGCCTTCTGGGAGGATCTTATCAACAAATTCAATAAGAAACTTGTGGGATGGAAAGGAGATATTTTAAGTCAGGCAGGAAAGTTAACCCTTCTTAAAGCAAGTCTTCAAAGCATAACTACTTATGCTTTAAGTCTTTTCAGAATTCTTGCCAACTTTGTAGAAGCTATTGAAAAAATCCAAAGAAACTTTCTATGGATGGGTACTGAGGAAAAAAGGAGGATGCCATTAATTGCTTGGGATAACATCTGCAAACCTTTCAGGGAAGGGGGGTTGGGAATAAGGAAAATTAGAAGTATGAATACAACTCTCTTAGCAAAACTGGGATGGAGAGTTTACCATGAAAATAAAGAATGGAGTAACATATGGAAGCATACGTATTTATTCAATGCAAAATCCCTTTTTGATTTCTTTTCTTACCCTGATGTTATTCGACCCTCTTCCATATGGGGGGCTGTTCAGGGAACCAAACAAATTTTAGAAGAAGGATGCTCCTGGAAAGTTGGTAATGGAATTAAGTTGAAATTCTGGGAGGATGCTTGGTTAAAAGAATACCCTTTGATAGAAGATTTTCAAGATAAAGACGTAATTGATCGATGTAAGAAAAGATATGGAATATTTGTAAATTAGTACTGGAAAATAAATTCCTGGGTGAATATAACTGATCTTGATCAAGATTTCAATAATATACAATTATCCCTCAATGCTATCTCTCTCTATCCTAATCGTGAGGATAATATTATCTGGCATGATGATCCTAGTGGAAAATTTAAAGTTTCTACCATTTTTATTTCTAAGGGAAATGGTAATCAACCTTTGTGGTCGTATGCCTAGATCAAGGGGCTTATCCCCAAAATAAAAATCTTCTACTGGACTCTGCTTCAAAACAAAATCCTGACTCTTGACAACTTGCAAAAAAGAGGAATATATGTGATGAATAGGTGTATTCTATGTAAAAAGGGTTTTGAAGATAGAGATCATTTGTTTGTGAACTATTCTTATACGCAGCAAGTTTGGAATGAGATCCTCAATCTCTGCAGTATATTATGGGTTCATCAAAAGAGCGTGAAACTATCTTTTAAAAGTTGGTACTGTCCCTCAAAGAATCTTGATGTTCTTTTTTTTTGGAAATTAACTCTTCCCCATATTTGGTGGGGCATATGGAAAGAAAGAAACAATAGAATATTTAAAAGTAAAGAACTTCTAGCATGGGTGTTGGGTTAGAATATTATTAGAGCAATAAAGGAGAATTTTTCATCACAGAGGGATCCTAATCCAACCTTTCAAATTGATAATCCCTTAAGATCTAAAAGGCCTAATGTGAAAACTGAAAATCCAAGATTAGGTGTTAAATGGAATGTCCCCCCTTGTGGATGGATCAAAGGAAACTTTGATGGAGCTGCTAAAGGAAACCCAAGAAAAGCAGGATGCGGAGGAGTCTTGAGAGATCATGTGGGAAACATAATTGATGCTATTACTATCCCTATTGGTAAGTCGAATAGTCATATTGTTGAAGCTTTTACAGCCCTTCAAACCATTAAATGAGCTGTTGAATCGAGATTTTCTAAATTATGGCTGGAAGGTGACTCCCTGAATATCATTAAAATCTTAAATAACAAAAATTTAGTTTCATGGTCTATAGAAGCAATGGTGATGGAAATGAAAGCCTTAATTCAAAAATTTGAAAAAGTAACCATAACCCATACTTACCGTGAAGCCAATGGGGTTGCTGACTAGATAGCAAATCATGCTATTCGAACAGGACATAATGTGAGTTGGCAGGATACATTAAATAAGAATGTTGATCTCAGAGCGCTTATTAATTATGACACAATTCATTCAAAGGAGGGAAAGATCTGCTTGGAATAGAAAAATAATGATTTTGTAGAGTGGCCTCATGGAGGAAGGATTACTTTCATTAAAAAAAATATTCATGAGAACGTGAAGTGGGTTTTGCATGTGCCATAAAATAGGCGAGTTTCATTACAAGTTGATAATAGTTGGTTTCATTGCTCAGTAATTAGTGTTTGGGGGTAACTGGATAATTGTATGCCCTGCAAAATGAAAGGTGAACCAAGGAAGCAGGAACCTAAAAGTTGTGAAGATTGGAAGGCAAAACAAGATGTTTGGAAAATCCTTCAGAAAGGAAAGGTTGTGAGCTACTTGGAACGGCTACATGGTTCAAAACCCCATATAACAACAACTTTTTTCAAAAATTAGGTTGGCAACAGGGTAACCCTCCATGGCATCATGGTGAAGCTCACTGAGGAATTCATAGTGGAGGTCACGAGGCTTCCAATGGAGGGTATAAAATTCTCTAAGCAAACTAGCATATCTAATGAAGCATATAGAAAATTCCCAAAGACGGATGTGGAGGAATAGCAGTTGGAAAAGAGTGGAGATTTCTTCAACCTAGAGCAGATTAAAAGAATCTGGAGAGATGTCTTATGTTGCATCCGTGAGTATTTCATACTTGATGGTAGAATCAAAAGAGTCCATAAATTTCATTTTGTCTTTCTTAATCATTTTAGGCACAAATTTGGAATCTCTTTCCCTTTCTATTTGCGCTTCTCGCAGCTCCAAATTCTATTTGCTCATAGCAAAAAGGAGTCTCATCCTATATTGCATGAGGATTGATCCTAATAATAAAAGGATTCTGCAAAAACAAGGCCATTGTCCTGAATCCTTATTCAGACAAAAACAAGGATGCACAGAGAAAGAAGAACGAAATAGTGAAGGGGAAAGAAAAAGTTAAACCCAAATCCTCCAGCTTTTAAAAATAGATTATAGATGAGAAAACAGAGTGGGAAAGCACTAAAAGTTCTGAGGAGGAGAGTATAGAGGAAGAGGAAGGAACGGAAAGTGGGGAATCCAGCTCTAATGAGGAAGGAGAAGATAAAAGTAAGAATGAAAAAAAAGGGGACACTATAGAGGAAAAAATTGAACAGAATAACTATGATCTCAAGGAAAATTAGCAAGTGTTAGGGGAAACTGAAAAATAAATGAATGTTTTATTTGAGAATCCTACTTTGAAAATAGAGAAGGAACATTTAGTTCAGGATTCCAATCAAGCAATGGAAACTAGAGAACAAGTAAAGGGTGATCTTATCCATAACGAAAGCCCTATTGTAACTAAAGAATAGAAAAGAATGGAAATGAAAGATTATACTGAAAAGGATGAAGACAATCTAAAAGAGAACACAGAAGATTTAAGTGATGTATGGTAGAAAGACAGGAGGCACCCTTTATGAATTCGGCCAAATGCAAAGTAGATGTTATCCTTCAAGTTGACTCGTGGATGTATAAGGAAATAATGGGCCTCAAGAAGAAAATGGAAATAATGGAATATAATCAAGAAGCTGATCAAAACAAAATAAATAATCTGGAAATGCAGATGAGGGATATTCTAATCAAACTTAAAGACTATAAAAACAATCTAAAAAGGCTCATAAAGGAAAGCAGAATGAAGATGGAGGAGGTTACTTCTAGTTTATGTGCAGGTGTTGCAAACATTGGAAAATGAGCAAATGAGGATATAAAATCTTTGGAGGGGCCTAGTAAGAGGACCAGACAGAGCTCAAGGAAGAAAGCAATGCAAGAGGTTGCTACGTCAGAAGCAATATCTATATAGGACACTGTTGTGATTAGAAAGGAAGCGGTGAAGATGATCCTAGAATTAGAAGAATAGGATCTTTTTGCTCTTACAGTCCTGGTCCTTTTAGTTGGATGTTATAACTGGTTCTATTTTCTGGTTCTTTGTTTTCTTTTCATACTTGAGTTTCCAGGTCTCTGTAAAACCTAGGGTCTGTCTTTTGATGATCTTGATTTGTGGTTTTAGGTCCCTGTAAAACCTGTTTTTGATACTGCTCAGTAGTAGGTGTTAGGTTTGTTTCACCTGTGGATGTTATAGTTATATCCTTCTTCCTTTGTTTCAGGGTTTCAGGGCCCCTTCAAAACATGTTTTTACCATAATCTAAAACAAAAGGATCACTAAATATCTTCAACATCCCTTGTGTTATAGACAATATTCTTTTATATGGGTGCCCAAATTGATAATGTCATCATCTATGAGATTAAGTATATTATGTATTAGCTTGAAACATATATTCATTAAATTCCTTATAATCTAATGATACTCACAATATGCATTTTTATCATAGTTCCTTGGTCTAACTATTCTAAGATCAAACTCTTATGGAACAATGATTCTTTATTATTACACTAGGAGGTGATGGTAATCATGAAAATTACTTCTTTGGTGTGATTGTTAATTACAACTAGTTTTTAGGTTGTGATCGTGCATTGACTGTAGTCTTCATCTCATTTTTTTTATCACTTGGTTTGACCTTGTAATTCATTTTTTTAACTTCTTTTTTAAATTAGTTGTAGGGGTTAATGTGTATTTAATTTTGTTCAAATTAATTAACTTGACTTCTTTGTCCGTTAATATATGGCATAATTCATTAAATGGCTTGATTCTCTTGAATATAATCGATTCATGGAATGGTTATAGCAAACTTCATTTTAATTTATATTTTAAATCATTGTTAACCATAACATTTGTCATATTGGCTAAGATGATCTTGTATCAAAGCATATCATCACATATTGGTTGATTAACCTTGTTTAAGCTTAGAAATTTTTTCATAGGATAAATTATCATTGATGTTGATGGTAAAGTGAGTTAGGAATCGTTCAACCAAGGATTGAATTATCTTATGGATTAAAGATGAAGATTATAAAGCCATATCAATATAGTCTCTAAGACATCATGTAAATAACTTGGTTAATAGTTTTTTGTTGTATGCATATTCCAAACATGCTACATGGAATGATCTAAGGTGTTTCTAAAGATCACCTTTACCTTTATTTAATGGGATCTTTGGAGATATGAAACCTATTGGTAAAGGGTAGGCTATTATTTCATGGGATAATGGGTTATGGATAAATGTGTGTGAATCCATGGCATGGCTATCTCTCGATGCACCTTATTATAATCATAACACCATTGTATGTAGAGCTATAACAACTTTCTCAAGGGAATGTGCATTAAATTAGGTTGGAAATGGAATGTAAGTAACTATCATGGGAGGGGTGAAGGTTTCCTTATTAATAATGGGCATTGGAATTTGCTAAAGACCTCATGTTTCCCCCAAACTTTGGGAATATGTCACATAGGTCGATAAATATGTAGGAATGGGAGTAGTTATGGTATTAGTGGTTTAAATACTTGATGTATAACTACTAGATCCAAAGTATTGGCTAACAATGGTAAAGTGATCTTGTTAAGGTACTTGATATGTAGAAAGCTTAGCTTGGTGTTAAGCCTTATATACCAAAATCAATTCGACAACTCTACCCACATATTGAGGACATTGACAAAGTCCTTAATGAAATTTAGATAAGACTTTAACTTGGTTAGGATATACCATATTATTTTCATTTGGATTAAATCTAATTAGGCCATCATAATTATCTTGATCGTTATGTTCAATTTTATTACCTCGATCATCATGTTCCAATAGATCATATCAACATAATCATATATTTGTACATATTCATGAGTAATTGCATCATCAAAAGAAGAAGAAACAATCATTGTATCCATTTTAGCTGAAATACTTGGACTCTAAGTATGTTTTATATGGGTCCCACTTGATATAGTACTTCATCTTAAAGTTACAAGTGGACTATCCTTCTTGGATAGCATAGGATGGGATCATGCAAAAATGCAAAATACTAGGGCCAAAGATTAAAATATTTATTGTATTTTTTATAGAGACAATTAGGAAGTATATCTAAAACCCTAAGACAAAAATAAGAAACCTTAAGGGAAAACCTAAGGTTAATCACTATTCAATAGATGTATAGGTTCCCAATATACTTTACCATAATTTAGATTAATGGTGAATAATAATCTAATTAATATATAGCTTTGAAATTTAATTCAAATCAATAAATATGGCATTTAGGCATGCATCTTAATGTAAAAGAGTAAGATTGATTCTTTTAATTTTATGAGGGCATATGCTAAATATGGAAAGTAATAAAGATAGAAATATAATTATATTTTTTGGGTGACTTTGATTATTATTGTATTATGGAAGTGAAAATGATGGATAAGCAAGCTTACAGCTCATTCAATTTCAAGATTGATTTGATGTCTATGAAGGGTTAGTTTCACTAGATAGGATCAATATCGATGGTCTATACTTACTTTCTAGTCAGTACTAACCTGCACAGAAGTGATGTAAGACTATCCTCTCTAACTTTTTAAATATGGTCAATATGTATCTTTCATGATCTCAGGAGATGTGTTTGATAATAAGAAGCCTTCATAGGATTCATTCTAGTTTGTATAGGTCATATAAGTTTGAATGTAGTTTTCCTTATAAAAGGCAACATTTGAAAATTCAAATATATAAATTTCTTTGTAAAGGTGATTTAACATGTTGTAAAGAGTTGAGTCAATATTAAGAGATATTACAAATCCTAATTAATTATTGTAATTATGTTTCAGCATTTAAACTTGGTCAAAATTGCCTTAAGGATAATCAAAGAAAAAACCATGTAGGAGAAAGTATAGGAAAATGAGTTTTGAATAAGTTCAATTGGTTGAGATAAAATTTCTCCAATAAACTATGTTTATACAATATATGAGGCTCTAACCACCTAATCAAGTGCCTAAATAAGCTATAAAAACAATGGAGTGGAGCAAGACATGTTTTGTAAGGTCTTATAAGGCCTTCATAAAGGGTTATAGGTCTTGTATGGTTTAATTATGTATATAAAAGAGACGTGTTTGTGTTTTAATAAATAAGGATATGATTTTAAGATTCACTAAAATCTTGTGATTATCCAAGGAAGGCCATGACATGAAAAAGGAGGGTAGTACACCTTATGTACAAATATTATATGTTCATATACACTTTGAGAAAATTAAATGAAGGAAGACTTCTTCAAGATTTTTGAATCATTTTTTAATCTCATTTATAAGTAATTGAATGATTTTTACATGATTATCTTATATTTATATGTATTTGTGTGGAAGTTGTCAGTATGCAGACTTGGTTTTAAGGAGATAAGAAGTTACACAGTCTTGAAGATGTATATCTAAGAGAGGGGTGAATGAAAGAGATTCTAAAATTTTTTAATCATTAATTTTTAAGTATTTTAAAGGTGTTTTTAATTTAATGAATCCATCATACAACATATTGGTTTCTATTGATAAGTTGCAGTCTTGAATAGTATAAAATGGGGTTATGGGATGATGGAAAACAATCATTTTATAATTGTTTTCAGTTGTATGAATAGTTTTGAGACTTTTTGAGGGTGTATGGAGATAATACAGACCCAAAAAAGGCCTTAGGTTACTTTGAAACCTTTCCAAAAGCTCAAAAATCAATTTTTAGTACTCTCGGCCTATACATAGACCTAAGGTTTTTGATTTTAGAGAAAATTGAATAACTTTTGATTCAATTATCAAAATATCATTAAATTAATAGATAAAATATATTTTAATTTCCTTTAAATTATTAATAAATTCTCATCAAGATTGGAGTTATACAACAAAATCTATGGCAAAAAAGTAGTCTTAGGCTTAATTGGCAAGCCTAGAAATCTTGTCTTGCACAAAATATTTAATATCTCAAAAATGATCTAATGAAAAAGGATAAAACTTCTGATTATTTGTATTTAAAAATTTTAAATTTTTTTGAAAAGGTTTGATATTACTAGGAGATATATATAATAAATTATAACTAAACTCAGTCATTGTAGGTTTAGGCAATTAGGCCTAAAACCCTCAAAGTCCATTTTATTTATTCATGAACCTCAAGAAAATTATAAATATTTTAAATAGTATTAATTGGATTTAATATAGATTTTATAAACCTTAAAAAGTATCATATTATAGTGTATGTTCATTTTTGAATCAAGATAGGTGAACTAGGCCTTTAAGCCTACTAGCCTTGGTTAAGCATTTGAGATGTTTCAGATGGAAAAGGATGATACTAATCATGTAAGGAGAGTTTATTATAATTAATAATTTATATATGAGTTTTTTAAAATCCTTTTAATGCTTATCTCAATGCCAATCTCAAATTTGACTCTTGAAGTCTAGTATGGTCTAGAAGTTTTTAAGCTTATTTTGCCTAAAAGTAAAATTGGATCTTAAAAGAAAAGTTATAATCTCTGATAGGAGTGTATTAATGTTGATTTAGGTATAAAATGGAGAAGGAAACCATATAGGTTTTTTTCAAACTTTAATGCCATCAAAGTTTTTAATAAAGCCAAGAAGCCTTATGAAGGAGATCCTACTCTTAACAGTCCTCAAGTTTGTAAAAGCCTTTGTAATGAGTTGTAAATCATGTGACCAGTCTAAGAAGACCATGTATAATCTGAAAAAGAGTGATTGATTACAAATTTACTTGAAGGAGGATTCTACATCGAAATGGAGAACCTTTTCTTAGAGCATGGATTTATATATTAATGAGGTGTAAACATGTGGAAATAGTATTTCAACTAGCATATATACAATTTTCTAAGTCTCCAAAGATTTTCAATATTTGAAAAGTAAATAAGATTGATAAGTAAAACCAAGAAAATATTAGATAGTTGAGAGTAAAAGATACACTATAGTTAAGGCAATAATTTTTCATATATCCACCTTCTAATGTTATAAGTATTTACTTAGAAACCTAAATAACTATGACTTTTATTTGTATGAAAGAGATTCACATAAAATTCCATTATGTAATACATAAATAAATAATGCATATCTCTAAGGTTCCAATTTTTTTCCAAAGCTATTACTATTTTTTCCAAAGCTATTACTATAAGTAAAATAATCTAGTGTATAAAAACTATGGGCCGACATAATTAAAATTATCTTAAATTGCATCAAGAAAACAAGAATTTATGTGTCAGAATTAATAGAATTATCACTAAAGGCCATTAAGAATTATCTGAAAGAGACCAAAACTTGGTGCCAAATAAAAACATTGAAAAGTTACCTGACATATCATGCTACATTCATAGTATTTAATTTGTCCTAACATCTAACTCTATTTAATATCATTTAAATGTATTGTTAGCTATTAATGGTGTTAACATCAATTTTGCCTAAGGTTTGGCTCAAACACCTGGTCTACGCTGGGATTAAGTTCCTATCACTTTATAATTATTTATTATAATTTTATTAATAATACCCTATTCTCATGAATTATACCAACAATAATTATTATATAAGCTCAAATTCACTGTAATCAAGTTTTAAACTCAAAGTCTAATATTTATTTTCATGCTTTTGACTTCGTTGGTCTCATACATTAAATATTATTATATATATTAAAATAGAATATGCAAATAATAAAATAAAAAACAAGGATTTATTCTTGAATTATATTTATTAAAATAAAATTGAATAAAACTAATTGACAAAAAAAGGTTTAGGGCTTGTTGATTGTGGCCATCGGTAGGAATGTGCAGTCCTACCATCATGGTTAATGGAAGAATGATCCAATCACCATTACCCAAAGTAAATTCAAGGATGACACTCACCATCCCACATTTATAGGTTGAAGGGATGGTCATGCCATGCCTCCCTTACACATCTGTTTGTAATTTTTCCTATCAAGGCCAAATTCTAACCCCTGCAATTCAATTTTTTTAAAAACCATCAATAACCTCTACAAACTAATCAAACTTGTAATATTATAGTCTAAAACATCATTTTTTAGTCTTTAAAATGTCAATTTGATCTCAAAAGGTCATTAAATTATTCCAAATACCTTTATTTATATTCAAAAATATAACTTTAGTCTTATCCTAAAGTTTCATGGCTTAAAAAGGTAATTTAATACAATTTTTAAGACAAAAAATGCTTATTTTGGACCCATATGTGCCAAAATTAATCCTCCAAAGCATGAAAAAGACCAAATTAGATATATTGGTATGAAATATATTCTTTTAAATGTATATCATGCATTATCTTGGTATTGGAAGCTTGAATTCATTTTAAAAAGCCAAAAATAAGTTATTTTCTTCACTTTCAAGAAGAAACGTATGGATCCATATGGATTTTTTTACGTCATGAGAAGTAAAAATAAATAAAAGGCTATTAAAAATATTCAAAAAAAGTTTCATGGCGTTTAGATTTAGAAAATTCTCAAAATCGTTTCATGCAGGCACTCCTCTTAGTTTGTACATAGTGACCTGATTGCAGGTTTGATGATAATATGATCATCTAGAGAAAGTACAAGTCTAAATTTTTGGGTGAGAAAAATAGAATTAGAGGTATTTATCATATATTATGTGGTTTTTTAATTGTATTTTCCATGCTCATATACCATCAGGTTTAAAACAAGCTAATTTTTGTAGTATTACAACTAGAAAGGCAATAGGTTTTTCTCATTTTCTCCTCGCCTGGAAACGGTTTCATAAAATTAAAGTTGTTCTCAAATCTTGGGGACTTAATAAATATCTCCATTTTATACTTAATATATTATTCCTACATTTCATGGTCTAATAGAGTGAGGAAAAATAGCCTATCAAATCTACAAATTGACATGCTTTCAAGAAGAGTGTAGGGTTAGAAAAAATATTTTTTTTTAAGATTCCATTTTTGGATATTTTTCATAATTTCCTTCATTTTTTAATTTTTTTAAATAGTTTTCTCAAATAGATTTTCCAAAATATCCATTATTTGGTAAATCTTGGTGCTTTCAAGCTTTCAAACTAGCCTAGTTTAGCATAGTTTAAGGAAATTTTATAGTTTTTAAGGTTTTTTATGAAAAACCAAGTTTCAACAGACCATTTAACTAATTAAATATTAATTTTATCTATAAAACATCTATTACCTATGAAATAAAATTTAAAAATATACAAAAATACATTCAAGTATGCACACATTCCATGCAAAAGGGATATTTTTTGAGGAAATTTGAAGTTTTTGGCATCAACAGGTGGAGTTTTAACTCTAAATTTGATATGTAGTATCATCATGAGTTGAGTAATAATCTATAAAAATTATAAGGCCATTATAAAACTGAAAGTTCTTTATATTTTTACACAGACCTAAGCCTCTCAAAACATAGTCAAGAAGAAAGCAAACTTGAGCAAGATGAAGCCTCCAAGAGCAAAATTCAAGAAATTAGTTGTTTCTAGCCCTTATGTGAGTTTTTCAAGTATATAATGGTGTTTTAAAATATTTAAAAATGAATAAAGAGCCATCTCTTTCTATTTTGAAGATTCTAGAAAGCTTTTAAGTGACAAAAGTTGGCTTAATAGGCCTTTTTTATCAATCAAATAAATAAAGGTTGGAGTTGGAATGTCTATATTAGAGTTCAAATAGAGTTTTCCATGTTAAATATATATTTTTTATATGGAAATGTCATTATTAACTCAATTCAAAAGTGTCACTTCGTGTAAGTTGAGTTCAAGTAAAAGTTGACTAGTCTTTGAGTCCACATCTCTTCAATTGGCTAGTTTGACTAGTTTCATACATCTCCCATGCTTTTCATGCAAGATAAGGATATTAAAGAGCTTAAAATCACTTTCAATATGGATTTATATTTCAATTTATGACATTATTTTCATGTAATGAAGGTTGACAAGTTAACATGGGCCCACCACCTCCAATTCTATGCCAAAAGTAAAAGCCATACAAATTTTTGAATACTTGAAGAATTGAAGACTTTGTTTAATATTCTAAAAATAATTTATTATTAAAGAATGCATGGATTTTTATGCATGATGACTTGAGTTGGCATCAAGATGGGCCCATCACTTTTTCAATGCCAAAAATAAAGTTTCTTGCAAGATAAAGAAAGAGATATTTAAAGAATATTGTAATTAATTTGAACTCAAAAATTGCCTAGAGTTCACATCTAGTTAATCTCTTCTTCTTTTTTCAACTCTAATCTTGTATATTGCTTCTATTTTATATATATGTAGGATTTTTAACAATGTTTTAGGGGGACCCTCTTTTGGCAAGACCAGACTCTATCAAATTTTGAGTATTGTAATCTTTTTAGAGAAATAAAAGTTTGTTTCAGATTTTCATTACTCTGGTATAGTGTGTTAATATCAATTTGATTTGCATGTGGTATAAATATCTCCCTTGTCAATTCTTGATATAATCTAGCTACTGGTATGATATTATGTAGGTCATGTTTAGTGTTTAATGTCATGTGTTTAAACTGGTAATGGATAAGCATTGGCTAGTTAGTGCCTTGAATAAAGCTTATTTCACCATTTCCTTCAAGCTTATATCAACTGATAAAATCTCTTCATGAAATATTGATGCATAAAAGTCAATTGAAGTTTTAGATTCAATATTTGCTTGTCTATTTAGTGTTCTAGAAGCTCGAATAGAGTAAATTAACTAGCAATACAAGTGTATCACCAACAATAGAGTATGATTTTCCTTTTAGTTTCCTTCTCTCATTTTTCATCTCAATAATCAGTAGTTTAGTAATCAATACAGAGTGATACATCAACGGAGCTAGCCTCAAAAAAACTTAGAGGTCTAGTTTGAGTTCAAGTGTTCCACAACTTAGATCATTGCAATGTTGGTCCAGGTGTGAAGGTTTTAGAGCCAAATCTATCAAGCCTTCAAGTAAAGTGTTATTTAGATAGCTAATAGTTCTATCATGCTTGATGGGACACAAGTTCATCCATTACAGTACAAATTTGAAGCAATATCATCTTCAGATATATTTTATACTAATCTTATGCTCCTTATCTCAAGATATAAGGTACATTGTTCATAAATTTAGTTGTTTTTATGTATCTTCTTATAGGATATGGCAGCCTATAGAGTCGATTATGGTCATTCTTCTCAGTATCAATAATCCTATATAACATCACAGTATAATCCTTATAATCCATATGCATTTCATCCTCATCCAAATGAGTAATACCCATTCTAATATCATCCACCCTTCCAAAACTCTTTGAATTTTCATGATGAGTTGGAGGAAATGAAGAGGTTAAGCCAAATGATTGTTGAGGAAATATTAGCCTACAAATAAGAGTTATTAGATAAGAAATCTCAGCCTCAAAGATCAATACCTCTTACTGACCCATATCAATATCCATGGATTCCAACTCCATCTCAACAAAAAAATATCTCAATCATGCCTCAAGCTATAATAATTTTAATTTCAGAGGCTCTTAAACTCAATTTTCTAACCTAGAATCAAATACAACAACTAAGCATAAGCCCAAATGATAAAATCAGCCCCAAGGTCATTGTTGACATTCATCTCTCACCCCTCCCTCTTCAAGGTCCCAAATCCTTTCCTTCATGGAAATACATTAAAGGAAAAATTCAAAAATAAGAGGTGATAGTTATTCAGAATAAATAGTCTTAAGAGCAAAATCAAACATATATGGCACAACCATTGGATCTATCTCATTTCTTGGAGTATTTTCAGGGGTCTACCATGCCACTCTTAGAGCAAGAACCTCTCCTTTGTGAGTAAATAATGAAGATGTATCCAAATAGATATACAATAAAGGTGACTTGAGTGATCAAGAGGAAGAAATCATTATCGAGACACTACTTGGCAAGGACAAACATGATTTAGTATTTCATGATGCCAAAGAAGAGGAGTTGTAAGAGATTTCTCAAGAGCTTGCACTAGATGAGATAGATAGAGTACAAACAAATATTTATTTAGAAGGTATCCATGAAGAGCACTCACATAGATCTATTGCTAAGATGGAGAAAATTCTTAAAGAAGATGATCATTGGCAATAGTTATACCATGATTTCTTGAATGAAATTGAAGAGCTTAAGATGGTAGATTTTGATGATGAGATAGAGTAACATTCATTTGAGGATTCCACTAATATTTTGGAGCTTCAAAAAATTAATGTTATTTTATATATCTTAAAGTAAGATGAGTTGGAGCTTGAGTGGGTGGATGAGTTGTTATTCTCTATAGAAGATGAAGATGGAGCAACTGCAATAGATCAAGAGATTTCATATAACTCCATCTAAAAGGTAGAAATATATTATCAACATGTTTCAAATGGTAAGAATATTGATGAATTTCATGTCTTTTCAATTGATCATGATGAAGAGGCCTTTTTGGATTACTTGAAAAGTTTTCATGCAAAGTTTGATAGTCCATCTCTACCCCAAGTGAAGATTGATAAATATCTTGTAAAAAGTATTGTCGTAGCCATGTTAAGACCCGAAAGCATAATTTATTACCATGTACAAGCAACTAAATACGAAATTTAACCAGAAGTAACAAGTAACTAGAATTCAGAAATAACACAGAATATGAGAGACAATACCCAATTGTATTAATACTCTTCCAAAAAGAAATTACAATGAAGAGATGCCACACTCTTCCACACCTTACAGGCTTCCCACACCAAGTGTACAGTAATTCACTTTCAAGAGTTCACTCTCTCAATTATGGTCCTAACACACAACTCAAACACAAAGTTGGTGTTCACCTCCAACCAGTCAGTATCACTATTGCCAGTACCACTAGTCAGTATCACTACTGCCAGTATACAAGTACTACATGTACTCCATAACTGAGTACACACCGTACTCCAAGTACACAACGTACTCTAAGTAGATCTCACCTGATCTTACTAGCTATTGTGTTGTTAACCTCCCTGATCTTGCACACCTGCAAATCAACCCAGTTCTGTACACTTGCAAACCTAGATCTCGCACACACACACACACCTACAGATCAATCAATTTTACTTACTCAGATAGAACCCTTGTCCTTGCCTCATCAAGTCCTTATGATTCTACCATACCAGCACCCCTATAGATCTCTACCAGATCTTTCTATTCCATAGATCTACCTGATCATACACGCTCGACACCCCTATAGAACTAGGAGGAGCTACCCTTGCTCTCTTCACACTGAAGGAGCTAACCAAGCTCAACTCTCAAACTAGCACACTTTACAATACAACCCATGAGTCTCTTAAATAGATCTCATGCAAACAATAATTAGACATCCAATTACAATAATTAGATCCGCAGCTCAAGACTAAAATTAGTCTTTACATGCAAATAATCTGTTCAACTAACTAACTGTTCATCAACAACTAATTTTGGAACACACAGGCGATCGACATCGGTCCCTAACTATCTGGAGGTGACCGATGTCGGTCGATCCATGACCGATGTCAGCAGCCCTGTGTTGTGGATATGACCGACGTCGATTGCGTTGTCGACGTTGGTTGTTATGCACCTTAGCAACCTCCTCCATGTCTACATACAGTGAAGCTTTTAGCTCCACAACCTAATAATCTTCCACTTAGAGATAAACAGTTGCACTATATATGTACATGTACATCATCTAATTTGTTTCCTGGCTTGTATCCCTCTTCAAGATCAATCTTGAAGACCAACCACCACACATCATGTGATGCAAATCATGTCATCTAAGTAACCTGCCACATTCGAAGTGCCTGACCCTGCATAACATGTATACCTGCTGCTAGTCCCTCTCAGATACCTGAGAATCCACTGAACTGCTTTTCAGTGCTTCCTTCTCAAATTGACTACAAACTTACTGACAACTCCCACTATTGGGGCAATATCAGGGAGTACACATGTACTCAACCTCATCATGTGATTGGGGACCCTATTCTATGAACTGTCCATCCATAGGTGTGTTGCCTGGTTCTGCATCATACACTACCTTCACACAATCATCCTATGACAACATTAATTTGTGATCTTCCCTGTCTCTAGGATTACTCATGCAAAAGAATTTCGCTCCTTCAAATTCTTCATGACACACCTCTGAACTAACTTTACTTTTAGCTCAGAAAAAACCCTGTATGTGTAACCCTGCATCAAGCAAACACACAACATATAGTAACAAGATGATGTTGTAATCATCACCCACCTGGTAAAGAAACCACAATGGTTACAATGACATTGACTAAAGCCATGCTTTGTCATTCACCTGTCAAACATGTACCACTGTCTTGGAGCTTCCTCAAGACCATATAACTTAGCCTTATGTCTCACGTATCCATTCTCTCTATTTTTTAACCAAAGAATCTATTTGTCTTTCAGTGCTTTCATACCAGCTGGCAACCTTACCAAATCTCTCATTTGGTTTTGCATCCTAGGAATCAAATTCTTCATTTATGCCATGCTCCCACTATTTTTTGGATCCTTCCTACTCTGCAGTGAGCAATGAATATAAAGAAGAGGAATAAGAAATTTGAGGCTTACTTACCCTTTTAGTCCTCCATATGAGCATTTGAGACTCCTTGACAGCTTGTTATCTACCCAAAATCTATTCCAGTGACCAACCTCGATCACCACATAGTCTGCATTTGACTGACGTCGATTCTATGCGACTGTCATAGCTGTCGATGCCAATTTTTTGACCGACATCAGTGCCTACCTATCGTCGATATCAGTCTTACCCTACTCGACACCACCAGCTCTGGTCTGCACATGACCAACATCAGCACCTGTCTGTTCGACGTTGGTTCTTTCTGACTGATGCTGGTACCTATGTTCTCCTGTGAGTGATGACTTTTTACCCGTGAGCTCTCTTTGGATCAAAACCCTATCCAAACTACCTTGCTCAAATATATCTAGTCCCATTTACTGATCTCTATCCATCATCTCCTCCATAAACACCAAGGCTTTTCAGTTCTTAAGTTTGTCAAACACATCTGACTTCCTCTTAAGAATATGCATCTCCTTCTTGCTCATGTGACCAATCTTACAAAGCCACGTCTTCACAACAAAAAAAGAATCAGTAATATAAGTAGATAGATAAAGGATACCTACTTTCTTACCACCTGCTAATTCAAGTGCATCCGTTGTGAGATTTTTTATGCATCTATCATCACCCAACTTTCCTGTAAAAATTAGTTGCATCTCTAGGACTAGGACCTACATGACCTCCTTCAACACCCATGTGTTGGTCGTCTGCAATTTCAGTCACACTTCTCCTTTGCCAAAACATTGACAAGGCACACCAGCCCCTAAATAAATCTTTCCAAAGTTTTCAAGGACCTTAACATGGAAAAATACTCTATTTTGAGCTGCATGGAAAGAGGCAACAAAATCTATAAAACAAGATTCTACTTTATCCAAGGAACATCTTAGAGCATCCTGTGCAACAACCCCTACAACATCTGCTTCTTCAGTTCTTTCATGCTGATCTTTTACCAACTAACAATTTTTTTTACCTACTCTTTCTTTTCATAACACCGTAATTAACCATTCTTGCTTTTCAATTCCTCCATTCTTAGTATACTTTCTTCTGCCATTGCTATACTTCCACTTAATCAGAAACCTCTGAGAGTGACCTATAATCAAACACAAACTTGCTCCCTGCAACCTTAGCTCTAATACCACTTTGTTAGGACCCAGAAGTAAAATTGATTACCATGTACAAGTAACTAAATGTAGAATTTAACCAGAAGTAACAAGTAACTAGAATTCATAAATAACATAGAATATGAGAGACAATACCCAATTGTATTAATACTCTTCCAAAAAGAAATTACAATGAAGAGACGCCACACTCTTCCATACCTTATAGGCTTCCCACACCAAGTGTATAGTAATTCACTTTCAAGAGTTCACTCTCTCAATTACGGTCCCAACACACAACTCAAACACAGAGTTGGTGTTCACCTCCAACCAGTCAGTATCACTACTGCTAATACATAAATAATCTACGTACTCCATGACTGAGTACACACCATACTCTAAGTACACAATGTACTCCAAGTAGATCTCACCTGATATTACTACCTGTTGTGTTGCTGACCTCCCTGATCTTGCACACCTGAAAATCAACCTGGTTCTGCACACTTGCAAACTTAGATCTCTCTCTCTCTCTCTCTCTCTCTCTCACACACACACACACACACACACACACACACACACACACACACCTGCAGATCAATCGATCTTACTTACTCAAATAGAACCCTTGTCCTTGCCTCACCAAGTCCTTATGATTTTACCATACCAGCACCCCTGTAGATCTCTACCAAATCTTGCTATCCCATAGATCTACCTGATCATACACACTCGGCACCCTTGTGGAACTAGGAGGAGCTACCCTTGCTCTCTTCACACTGAAAGAGCTAACCAAGCTCAACTCTCAAATTAGCACACTTTACAATACAGCCCATGAGTCTCTTAAATAGATCTCATGCAAATAATAATTAGACATCTAATTACAATAATTAGATCTGTAGCTCAATACTAAAATTAGTCTTTACATGCAAACAACCCATTCAACTAACTAATTGTTCATCAACAACCAGTTCTGGAATGCACAGGCAACCGATGTCAGTCTCTGTCTATCTGGAGGTGACTGACGTCGACCGATCCATGACCGATGTCGGCAGCCCTGTGTTGTAGATATGACCAATGTCGGTTGCGCTGTCGACGTCGGTTGCTATGCACCTTAGCAACCTCCTCCATGTCTACATATAGTGAAGCTTTTAGCTCCACAACCTAACAATCAACATATTTCAAATGGTAAGAATATTGATGAATTTCATGTCTTTTTAATTGATCATAATGAAGAGGCATTTTTGGATTAATTAAAGAGTTTTTATGCAAATTTTGATAGTCCATCTCTACCCCAAGTGAAGATTGATAAATATCTTGTAAAAAGTATTGTCGTAGCTATTCATCAAGAAGAAATTAATGAAATATTGCAGCCATGTTTAAATCCATACCAAGAGGTTGAAGATCTCAATGAGCCACTACTTCAAATGGATGATAATGAAGATACCAATCCAAGCATACCAATTGATTTTTTAATTCAATCATTAGATGAGAATGAGACAAATCATGACCAACCTATGAACAAGGTAGAGATAGCATTTTTGATGCAACAAAAAATAATATGAGAGGAAGATGATTGGGTCTTGGATTCATATCTTCAATCCATGCACCTAAGAATGAAGATTGAAAGACCAACTACATCATTCAGAATACATGAACATATAAGTGCTCTTATCTACAAGAAGATGTCATTAAGAGATGAAAAATGCATTTCAAGGATCCATGGAGCATCAAATAACTTTCCATTTGATCATGGAGGAAAGCATATTAACTCAAGTTAGTTGTTCTAAATTTGATTTATGTTAATAAATGAGTAACACAAGAAGTAATCTACTTTCCTTTAATTGTTTCCTTATTTTCTTTAGTTTAGTTATCTTTTTTTTATATTAGTTGTGTCTCTCTTCAATCTTGTGGTGTTAGTCAGAAAAGGTATTACAAAGCTCAAAAGAATCTATTTGCCAATAAAAACCTAAGCTTTTTTACTATCAAGTTGGTCAACCCTTGTGACATGCCAAAAATATTTGTAATTTGGCTTGTCAAGGCCAAATTTCAACCCCTGTAATTCAATTTTTAAAAAAATCATCAATAGCCTCTGCAAGCTAATCAAATCGATGTATTTTAGTCTAAAAAATTATTTTTTAGTCTTTAAAATATAAAATTTCTCTTAAAATATCATTAAATTATTTTAAATATATTTAATTATATTCAAAAATATAACTTTAACCTTATCCTAAATTTTCATGGCTTAAAAAGGTAATTTAATACAATTTTTAAGACAAAAAAAGCTTATTTTGGACCTACATGTACCAAAATTAATACTCTAAAGCACATGAAAAGTCCAAATTTGATATATTTATATGAAATAGCTTTTTTTAAATCCATATCATGCATTATCTTGGCATTAAAATCTTGAATTCTTTTTAAAAAGCCAAAAATAAGCTATTTTTTCACTTTCAAGAATAAATGTACAAATCCATATGAATTTTTTTACATCAAGGGTAAATAAAATAAATAAAAGGTTATTATAAATCTTCAATAAAAATTTTATGGAGTTTGGATGCATCAAAGTCTCAAAACTGTTTCATACGTAGTTTGTACATAGTGACCTGCTTACAAGTTTGATGACAGTATGGTCATTTAGAAAAAGGTACAAGTCTAAATTTTTGGATGTGAAAATTAGATTCAAAGATATTTTTCATAGATTATGTAATTTTTGAATTAGATTTTTCATGTTCATGTACCATCAGGTTTAATACAGGCCAATTTTTGTAGCATTACAACCAAAAAGGCAATGCATTTTTTTCAAATTCTCCTCATCTGGGAAGGGTTTCATGAAATTTAAAGTTATTCTAGAATATTGGAGACTTAAGATATATATATATATATATATATATATATATATATATATCATACTTAAGATATTATTCATGCATTTTATGGTCTAATAGAGTGAGGAAAAATACCCTGTCAAATCTGTAAATTAGCATGATTTCAAGAAAAGAGTAGGGTTGGAGAGAGAAAATAATTTTTTTCAAGATTTCATTTTTAAATATTTTTTATAATTTAATTCATGCTTTTATTTTTTCAAATAGGTTTTCAAAATAAATTTTCCAAAAATATCTATTATTTGGTAAATCTTGGTGCTTCTAAGCTTTAAAAAAGACCTAATTTAACATGGTTTAAATAACTTTTGCAATTTAAAAAAAAATAATGGAAAACTGGTTTTAAATAGATCATTAAACTAATTTAAGATTAACTTTATCTATAAAAAATCCATTACCCATGAAATCAAATCTAAAAATATATTCAAGTATACACACATTCCATGTAAAAGGGGCATTTTTTGAAGAAATTTGAGGTTTCTGGCATCTACAAGTGGAGTTTTGACGTAAAATTTGATGTGTAACATCATCATGAGTTGAGTAATAATTTATAAAAATTTCAATGCTATTGTAAAATTTGGGGTTCTTGATGTTTTTACATAGACCTAATCCTCTCAAAACACAATCAAGAAGAAAGCAAACTTGAGCAAGATGAAGTCTCCAGGAGTAAAATTCAAGATTTTGGTTGTTTATAAGCCTTGTATGAGTTTTTTAAGTATATAATGGTATTTCAAAATAATTTAAAATGAATAAATAACCATCTCTTTATGTTTTTAAGATTATATGAAGCTTCTAAGTGACAGAAGTTGGCTTAATAGGCCTTTTTATCAACCAAATAAATGAAGGTAGGAGTTGAAATATCTATATTAGAGTTCAAATAGAGTTTTCCATGTGAAATATCTATTATTTATGTAAAAATATAATTATTAACTCAATATAAAAGTACCACTTCATGCAATTTGAGATCAAGTGGAAGTTAACTAGTCTTTGAGTCTACATCTCTTTAGTTGACTAGTTTGACTAGTTTTCATGCATCTCTCATACTTTTCATGCAAGATAAGGATATTAAATAACTTAAACTCACATTCAAGATAGAGTTATATTCTAATTTATAACATTATTTTCATGCAAGGAAGGTTGACAAATCAACATAAGCCCATCACCTCCAATTTTATGCCAAAATTAAAGGCCATGCAAATTTTTGAACACTTGAAGAATTGAAGACTTTGTTTAATATTATAAAATGAATTTATTATTGAGGAATGATATATATTTTCATGCATGATTACTTGAGTTCACATCAAGATGGTCCCACCACTTTTCCAATGCCAAAAAGAAGGTTTTTTGCAAGATAAATAAAGAAAAAGATATCTAAAGAATATTGTAACTAATTTGAACTCAAAATTGATTAAAATTCATATCCAATTAATCTCCTCTTATTTTATAAAATCCAATCTTAGATATTGTTCTATTTTTTATATATTTAATATTTTTAGCTATTTTTTTAGGAGTGTCTCTCTTTTGGCAAGACCAGACTCTGCCAAAATTTGAGTTGTGTAACTTTTTCAAAGAAATAAAAATTTATTTTAAATTTTTATTACTCTGGTATAGTGTGTTAATATTAGTTTGATTTTCATATGTGATAGAAATATCTCCCTTGTAAAGTCTTAATGTCACCTAGCTATTGATATGATATTGTGCAAGTCATGTTTAGTGTTTAATGTCATGTGTTTAAGCTGATAGTGGATAATTATTGGTTGATTAGTGCTTTGAATCAGGCCTATTCCACCATTTCTCTTAAGCTTATATTAATTGATAAAACCTCTTGATAAAATATTGATACATAAGATTCAATTAGAGTTGTAGATTCAATATTTGTTTGTCTAATTTGTGTTCTAAAATCTCAAATAGAGTGGATGAACCAACAATACAGGTGTATCACCAACAATAGAGTAGGATTTTCCTTTCAATTTTTTTCTTCATTTTCATCCCAATAATTAGTAGTTTAGTAGTCAGTAGAGAGTGATACATTAGAGAAGCTAGCCTCAGCAAAATCTAGAGGTTTGATCTGAGTTCAGGTGTCCCACAACTCAAATCATTCCAATGTTAGTCTAGGTGTGAAGGTTTCAGAACTAAATCTATGAAACCTTCAAGCAGGGTGTTATCTGGATAGCTAACAACAGCTTGGGGAAGTGTTAGGGAAGCATTTCATATATATATATATATATATGAAAATTAACTATTTTACATAATTATTTATATATGCATTATTAATTTGTCTTAAACATTTACACAACCATATATATACTCACATCCTAGCAATCCAAAGTCTATTTGTTGGTGTAAAATTAGGACTGATCATCTTGAAATGAAACAAAACGTTGGTTCTTTTCAATTTCATTTACCTTAAGTATTTCATAAATAAACTTAACACCTTTTGAATTACAATTTTATTCACAAAGGAGTGAATATGAAAAATAACAATCCCAAAATAAATAAGAAAATATTCTTTATTTGAATTTAAGGATAGATATGGAGAGAGAGATAAGAGAGAGGAAAGGGAGAGAATTTTTGACAAGTATATATCCTTTACATACGCAAGTTACACAAAGGAAAAGGTAACATATAAGGCCTACCTCTTCATTATTTGACAAGTAATGTTCATGCATTCAAGGCTCTAAGACAACCCCACCTTCTCCCAAGCTCCTCCTTCAAAAAGCTCCTTTATGGTTATGTATCAAATAACATGAGTTTGTAGAGGGGATAGAATGAGATATAGTTTTCTCAATTTGAGATAGATTAGATTATAATGCAAGAAGTGCATTCTCAAGAGTAAAATTTATAGAGGTAATTGGATGAGTGTAACATGAGTAGGCATAGGCATAGATACATTTTGGAAACCAAGTGATGTTCCCAAACTAAGAGATAATACTATAAAGGTAAATAGAGGTGTATAAATAGGGATGGATGTAAAGTAGAACTAACAACATTGGAGGTAAAGGATTTGAAATACAGAAAAGGAAACTATTAGGGTGATGTGGCCAATTTAGTTTGATGTTAGGAGTAGACTAATGACCTTATTCATTTCATAGGGGTTCTCTTAAAGACCTTGATAAAATTTAAATAATTATTGCACTTGATTTTGATCTACTCCATTAAGATCTTGAGGATCAATATGAGCTTCATGTTCATTGTGTACATCACAATTAGTTTCATCACTTTTATTATCAATTTCAATGTGAACTTAATTTTTAGGAGACCAAGGAATTTGAACCGTAGTATTATTAATTTGAGAAAAAATATCATGATTTTCCATTATAGAAGAAATCAAAAGAAATTGCATATATGAAATAGGAATACTGCTTAATCTAGCACTATGTCTTAAAGGCATATAATACAATATGAATCAATTAATGCTAATGACTATGAATATAATACAAACAAACATCAAGATATAAAGGTGATCTAGGCAAGGATTTGAATGATTATGTGGGACCCCAAATATACTTTCTCATTTGCTAATTAGTTTTAATATAATGTTTCATAACACTAACTACAGAGGTAAAACTATGCATGTAGCCCATTAGCCATGTTTTTGAGGTTATATTGAGAGTAACTTCTCTACGCAATATCTTCCTCTTAGGTGCAACACAAATTAAACAAATAAAATAGGATTTTTATAGTATAAATAAGGGATCTTATGCATTTATAATATACTATTAGATATATGGAAATTAAAATTTATGTTTAGTGCTGTACAATAGCTTTGAGTATTGGGGTAACACCCCTTGCACTATAGTGCTAATAAATATATATTATTGTGTAGCCTATAATGATAGTCACTAAGTAGGTTTAAAATTATCTGATGCACTGACATCAGTCTACAAACAATGATATAAAATGATGCATTGTCTGTCATCAGACTCTTGAATTCGAGTCTTGATGCATCTGCATCTTATAACTTTTCAGGTGATGAAGATTTACCCTCTAATATAAAAAGGTACCTTTCAATGGTTTGGTCTACAAAGGAAATATCCCTTTCCCCTTCTTTCATGCGGGCTCTATGTCTGCAATTTAAATAAATTATTGATGTGCACACTGCACACAATGGCCTCTTGTTGGTTCATCATCTTCTTCTTAAGCTTCTTGATGCTGTTGCTACTGCTTCCTTCTCATCTCTTCCTCATATTGACATCATGCAATGTAGTCTCCTCACATTCATCCAGCTCATATCCATCATAAAATTAGCTGGTCTTGACGACAGAATAGATTCTAATGCCTTACACTGCTCTGGAGACAATGATCCAAATTCCAAAAAATCCACATTGAAATGAATGTACAGGCGACCTTTTAGGATCTTAGCTTTTACTCTCTCAGCAATCAATTCTATGACTTCTTCTTCTTCAGGGGATTTCTTGATGATAGTCAAGCCTTGAAGCTCCTTAATTTCTTCCAGATCATCTACCTCTTCAGCTTCAAGGACATCTACTCCATCATCTTACTCCTGCTTGATGGGCCCCTCCTGAATGAGTTCCTTTCGTCGCAGTGCCATAGCTTTATCCACCTCATCGAAGAAATCATCCCCAACATCTACCTTTTTGGGTCTGATAATTTTGGGATCCTCCTCTTTCATGGCATCAGTTTGTCCTTCTTCGGCAATGGCAGATAGAAAAATGTGTTTCTTTTGCGCTCGTAATCTTCAGCTTCCTTCTTGCGTAGCTTGGCCGCCTAGACTTCCACGCGGCCAAATATTATGAGCTCCTCTTCCTCGTTGTCTGATGCTTCTGGGAGCTCTAAGTTGGCAGGGTTCGGGAACAAATTTTCCCTGTTATTCGAACCCACGGCAGATTATTCCTATCACAGTCAATTTATATGATGGATTCCTATAAAAGGATGATGCAAGTGCTGGAAGAATGGCATTCCCATCTTCAATCATTACAATAGCCCTCACACCTTCAGCCTCCTATACCAAGATATCTTTATTGACAATCACAGCCAAGGCTCCTCGCTTAATAGCTTCGGCGAGGTAAATGTGTCCATTGGTTGATGAACTAGTGCAGCAAACAAAAACAAATCCCTTGTCAAATTAAGATCCTTTAATGGTTTTTTTTATCAAATTGAAAGCTCTCCCTTCCGCAAATCTAACTTGTAGTTATTTTTTATATGGCTGGTCCAAAGGATTCATCAAAAAGGAAATCAAATCATTTTCAATCTCCTTGAATCGTGTATTTTCCTATAAAGGCTCAACTATGCTTGACTCCACGCCATCCATGGATGATTACAACAATAATAGGATTATTGAAATCCTTTGGCAGCAAATAATTCTATACAAAACATATTTAGGCCTTATTTCTCCTCCACATGACAAGTATGAATATTTGAAAATATAACTTGGAGGGAAACTTATATAATTGCTTAGGCTAATGCCTATCGAAGGCTTATTCAGCTAGTCCTTGTCAGATGCTCCTGCATCATACTCTCCCTCTAGAAAAAATTTAAACCTTAGTTCAGATGAAATGCTTCCTCCATGCATTAGTCTTCACTCTATCCCTGGATCCGAAGGTCTTGTTTCCAATACCAATGCTTGTCTTTGTTTGGAATAGTCTTTGTCCTTCATTTTTCTTTTCTTCCTCTTTAGATATGTCCTTCTCATTTCTTTCGTAGCTGCCATCTCCTGCTTCCATGCTTCTTCATCTTCATACATGTCTTCTAGATCTTCTTGTTATTCTTCTTGGTTCAAAAATTTGTCCATTGAACTATGGACTTCATTCATCTCCACAACTTTAACACCTGCATTCAAAACATCAAAGGCAATGTTATAAGTAAAAACTTGAGACCATAAAGTCTCTTGGCTGCCTCCACTCTTCTGCTCTTTGGCCAAAACTATCTTTGCCTCTTTAGTGTGCTCTTTTCTTGCTTCACTCTCACTAATGGTATTATCATCATGGTTTGTGCCTGTATGTAGCTCTCTTGAAGAACTAAAGAGCTCTTCCAACATTCTTATTTCTTCCTTTAGTGAGCTCTCATCTATCTCACCATTTTCTTCATCAAACTTGGGCTTATCACTCACACGGATTACTTGTCCTTCACTAGCCTTACTCTTCATCTCATCCTTTCTTGAGCTGTCTTCATCCAAACCAACATCTTCATTAGTACACTTATCAAAAGCAATTGAAACACCATTACCTTGTGTCTCCTTACTCTCTTCAACTTCTCTTTGAAGCCATCTTTTTTGTTCTTTATTTTTAATGAGGCATTGCTTTGCTGCATACTCTACCCTTTCCTCATCATCCATCCATTTGGAACTCTCTCCTTGCTGAATATTAGTCCACATAGCCACTTTCCATTTGTCATTTCTCATGAAAAGATCATTAAAGGATTCAAAAACATCATCATAAACAATTTGTTTACCTTTTACCTCTTTGGTATACCTCTCAAGCGTCTTGTCTTCATGGAATGCCCCTTCCATACTCACCATCTCACCTTCATTCTCTTGGTTGCTTGAATCACCTTCAATCCTCTTCCATTGACTTCTTGGTGTTGTTGCCTCAACACTCACATCTTCTTCACTTTTTGCCTTCTTAGGTACCCATACTTGTTTCTCCTTCTTATCATTTGTCTTCTCAAACCATGTAGGCATCCTGCATCCATGATCTTGTACCAGCACTTCCTGTTGCTTGGGAGTTTGCTTCTTCCACCATTTAGGCATCACATATCCATGGTTAATTGGAAACTTCACCTTTCTCTTTGCTTCTCTAACATGCATATCAATAGTTTCATGCTTATAAGAAAAATCAATTTTTGGATTCACCTTTACCTCCTTAATGGGCTGCTCCATTAGTTCTTTGACTTGCATAGCTTCTTGATTATTTGTAATTTCTTCTTCCTTTATGCTTGACTGTTCTCTTGCCTCTTCTTGGATTTCAATGGCATCATGGAAGTCATCTTCATCTTCCATCTCTTCTCTTGCTTGTAGGGGTTCCTCAGCACCTCCCTTATGCATTAACCAATGCATCTCTTCTTCTTTATCATCAACAACAAACTCACTTCTCTTTCTTGCACATTCACTTGTGCACTTGGTGTCTCCTCTTGCACCAATCTCTTCATTCTTCAAGGCCTTTCTTTTGACCTTCACAAGGCTGCTCATACCTGAAATTACCCATGCAAAGACAACATTAGATATAAAAATAAGAGACCACAAGGTCCCTATGAGTGTTCTCTTCACCAACACTCTTATCTTTTCAAGTGCTCTTCCTAGCACTTCATCTTTTCTTTCTTCTCTTCTCTTGTTCTCCACAATGAGAACATTTTTCACAATCTCTTCTTCATGTTTCTCATTTAGTAGCCTGTTTACACTCTTGCCTCTATGGGCTTCTCTCTTCTTGGCAATCTCATTTTGCCTTCTTCTCCTCTTCATTAGGAGATCTATTGGCCACTTCAACCTCTTCCTCATTAGCCATACCCATGCTTGCTTGTCCATCTGCATCCAAGACTCATATCTATCTACAAATTTAGCTAAATCTCTTTTCAAACTATCAATCTCTTTATCAATTTCAATACTGGTCATACATTTCTTCTTTTGGATGCTTGTTTTCTTCTTAGTACCCTCATGTACCTTGCTGCTCTGCTCTTTTCTCAGCAATATTTTCATTTTTGAGATCTTCACCCAAGCCTTTTCCACCTTGGTCTCTTGATCTCTTTAGGTCCACTTGTCTCACCCAAGCCTTTCTCCTTGACTGGTCTTTTGACAATCTCCTTGATCTCACCTAGGCCTTTCGCATCCTAGTCTTTTGATCCTTTTCTCAATCCTACAGCAACTCTTTATACAACACTTCAACAAACACAAATCACAAATCTAAGTTTAATTTACCTTGGGTCACCATTTATTGAGATTCCATGAGCTCTTCTCTCTTTTCCAAGCTTTAATTAGCTTCAAGACTTCCTGTTTTGTTCTCAAAAAAAAAATCTTCAAAACATAGACTTCAAACCGAATATTAAATCTTACTCATACCTTTTCTTTAGCAGGGTCTTCTAGTGCTCGAATTTACTGAAACTTCTTTCAAAAATCCTATAACAACTCATTAGTAATCTTGATTCATCAAATTACCAAATTCCCAAGAGCTTTAAGCTCTGATACCAAAATTGAAGCACTAACATCAGTCTGCAAACAATGATATAAAATGATGCACTGTCTGTCATCAGACTCTTGAATTCGAGTCTTGATGCATCTACATCTTATAACTTTTCAAGTGATGAAGATTTACCCTCTAATATAAAAAGGTACCTTTCAATGATTCGGTCTACAAAGGAAATATCCCTTTCCCCTTCTTTCATGCGGGCTCTATGTTTGCAATTTAAATAAATTATTGCTGTGCACACTACACACGATGGCCTCCTGCTGGTTCATCATCTTCTTCTTAAGCTTCTTGCTATTGTTGTTGTTGCTTCCTTCTCATCTCTTCCTCATATTGACATCATGCAAAGTAGTCTCCTCACATTCATCCAACTCCATATCCATCATAAAATTAGCTGGTCTTGATGACATAATAGATTCTAATGCCTTACACTGCTCTAGAGACAATGATCCAAATTCTGGAAAATCCACATTGAAATGAATGTACAAGCGACCTTTTAGGATCTTAGATTTTACTCCCTCGGCAATCAATTCTATGAATTCTTCTTCTTCTTCAAGGGATTTCTTGATGACAGTCAAGCCTTAAAGCTCCTTAATTTCTTCCAGATCATCTACCTCTTCAGCTTCAAGGACACCTATTCCATCATCTTACTCCTGCTTGATGGCCCCCTCCTGAATGAGTTCCTTTCATCGCAGCGCCATAGCTTTGTCCACCTCATTGAAGAAATCATCCCCAACATCTACCTTTTTGGGTCTGATAATTTTGGGATCCTCTTCTTTCACGGTGTCAATTTGTCCTTCTTCGGCAATGGCAGACAGAAAAATGTGTTTCTTTTGCACTCATAATCTTCGGCTTCCTTCTTGCACAGCTTGGCCGCCTGGACTTCCATGTGGCCGAATCATATGAGCTCCTCTTCCTCGTTGTCTAATGCTTCTGGGAGCTCTAAGTTGGCAGGGTTCGGGAACAAATTTTCCCTGCTATTCGAACCCACAGCGGATTATTCCTATCACAGTCAATTTTTGCGATGGATTCTTGTAAAAGGATGATGCAAGTGTTGGAAGAATGGCATTCCTGTCTTCAATCATTACAATAGCCCTCACACCTTCAGCCTCCTATACTGAGATATCTTTACTGACAATCACAGCCAAGGATCCTCGCTTAACAGCTTTAGCCAGGTAAATGTGTCCATTGGTTGATGAACCGGTGCAGCAAACAAAAATAGATCCCCTGTCAAATCAAGATCCTTTAATGGTTTTTTTAATCAAATTGAAATATCTCCCTTCTGCAAATCTAACTTGCAGTTAATTTGTTATATGGCTGGTCCAACGGATTCATCAAAAAGGAAATCAAATCCTTTTCAATCTCCTTGAATCGTGTATTCTCCTATAAAGAACCAATGTCTTATTGTATTTAAAAATGATTAGTCCTAATTTTACACCAATCAATAGACTTTGGTTTTCTAGGATGTGATTATATATATGTTTTTTTACACATTTAAGACAAATCGACAATGTATATATAAATAATTATGTAAAAGGGCTATTTTTCATTTATAAATTTATATTATATATAATAATAATAATAATAATAATAAAATAGAGTAAAATAAAATTAAAATAATATAAATTAAAACTAAAATTTAATTAAAAAATGTTTGACTTGAACCTGTATGTTGGTGTGCATATTTAAAAAAAGATTATAATTTGGGTAAGGATGGGCATCGACCAAGTGGCCAACGGCTTTTATACAATTACCTTAGGCTATGTAATGGAGGGAAGACATGTCCGCCCCTTAACTCTGTCAATGTGGGATGGTGACTGCCATCTTGGACCCTGATTTAGGCAGTGGGGACAAGGTTGCCATGCCATTGACCATGGTAATAAGATTGCACAGTTTTGTCGGTGGTCATAGGTGGTAAGCTCTAAAATTTTATTTTTATTTCTTTTTTAAATTGATTTTATTTAAATATATATAATTCAGGTAAAGAGACCCATTTTTTATTTTATTATTTATAAATTATATTTTAATATATATAACAATAAATAATGTATAAGACAAGTGAAGTCAAAAACATGATAATAAATATTGATATTTGAGTTTTGAACTTGCTTAGAGTGAATATGAAATTCGATTGAAATTAGTATTGGTATAAGTCATGAGAATATGGAAGTGTTAATAAAATTCTAATAAATAATTATAAGTGAAAGGAACTTCTCCCCAACATGGACTAGATGTTTGAGCCAAACCTTAGGCAAAACTATTTTTAAGATCATTAGTAGTCAGCAAGGAATTTAAATTCTAATATATGAAGTTATAGGCTATGTCACATTAAACGATATAGAGGTATCATGTGATTCTTTTTGGCACCAAATTTTGGTCTCTTATAGATAATTTTTAATTGCCTTTAGTGATAATTCTATCAATTTTGAAACATAGAGATTCTTTTTTTTGTATATGCATATTAAGATAATTTGAATTCTTTTAATCCAAATTTTCCTATACACTAGATTATTTTACTTATAGTCATATCCTACAATAATTTTGGAATCTTATAGGAACGTTATAAATATACAGTAATTGTATATGTATTCAATAATGGAGTTATTATTTGAATCTCTTTCATACAAATCTAAGACTTGGTTATTTAGGTTTTCATGTACAGAGTAACAACATTAGAGGGTGGATATATGAAAATTTATTGTGTTAAATTTAGTGTAGTTTTTACTCTCGAATGCCTAAGGTATTCTTGGAATTATTTAATAAGCTTCTTTACTTTTTAAATATGTAAACCAAAATAATATTGTTCTTTGTTTAACTTTATTAAAATATTTGAGTTATTTATCTTCTTAGGTGGGAGGTCATTAATAATATTTAATTTCACATATTAAACACGCATATGTTTTATTTTATATACTTGGAGCCTTTGCATCTGATATTATCAACTATGTTAAATGAGATTAATAAGGTAACTATTAGCCTTAAGACCTTATAGTTGTTATTCTATGTGATTATAGTGACTAATAAATAAGTTATTAATGGAACACAACTATAATCTGGGTAGAATAAAACCTAGAATCACTTTTATAACCCCTTGAGTGATAAGTAGATCATTCAAGTTAATGAGATATAAGTATTTGTGAACCACTACTCACGAAATATGGATCATAGAAATTGCCTCCACATTAACATGAATCTAATTCTTACAAAATAATATTTTAAAATGATGTACTTCAGAAACACATGCTTCATAACAATGTAAATGAATGTTCATGAAGAATAATACATGGTGAAGGTTTGTTGGGATTGGAAGTTAAAAGCTCATGGTTAATCATACTTGAGATGTAATGGTATTGGGAAAGGAGACACCCCATGATCCTTAGTGCTTATTCCCTGTGATCAACACCTAGAAGTAAGAGCACCTAATGGATCATTCAAAATTAAAAGGCATTAGTAATTTAAACAAGTTTTCTAGTCATGTGATTTAGTGAGTGTAATTTTGATTTTAATCAAGGCAACAAAGGCAGCCCATAATATAAATAAATAAATTAGAAATTTATCAAAACTGTGACTTTGACCTAATTTGATTAGGATGTAAAATATGAAAATAATAATTAGATAATTTTTATTTCCATAAGCAATTGTCATTTTGGAAGGCATTTACAGGATTAATTTTTCACTACTTTTACTTATTTCTAAATTCAATTTAAAGTCAACAAATATTATTTATCCAAAAAAAACCAAATCTAAGATTTTTTACACTGTTAATAGCTTAAATTTATCGATTGTTTAATCAAATAAAATTATTACTAGTTTTTTCTATTTAAATTTTATAGTTTTTTAATCCAGTTGTAGACAGATTATGTAAAGCATTTTACAACATGTTAAATTCATTTTAGAATGCTAAGTAACTTTGTTAGTTTCTTCCAAATAAAAAAACTACCAATGTTGAAACCGCATTAACTCTAGTTTAGAAAATATGTTTTGATGCTCAGAAAAATTTATCTCTTTATTCATGAATTAATTCAAGTGTGCTTTTATCCCCAATTTATCAACTTGGAATTTAGTGTTTTAGCATTATTTGAGAGTATCACTTGTTGTGATTTGTGTTGTCACCAAATATTTCACCCTAAAAGAGGGTGTTCAAGCCTTTTCCAGATTTGGGCAACATGGGAATACTTCTAGGTATGTAGGTTTACCTATAGGTAGAAGTAGACCTCTAGGTTTAAGGGCTAGTTCCCTAAATATACCTTGAAATTCTTGTCACCTAACTGGATATTTGCTTATAAGAAAAGGGATAAAATTTTGCATGAAATGAAACTACTCTAAAGGGGTGATACACCAAGATGATTTTTGCATGACCATCATACTTATTTCACTAAGAAATAAGGTATACAAACTAGCTTCAAAGTCTTAGAAGGTTCTAACATAAGTGTTTCAACATAGAGGTGATATGCATGAGGCAAAATAAGGCAAGTAAACCAAAGGGTAGATTACACACTCAAAGGACAATTATACACTTGAAAAGATGAATAAATCACTAGCTACACTCTATATGACCTGTTAGAATAGGAATTATTGCATAAACATGAAAGGATAAGGAAAGCAAGGATAGAAGATTATGACTAACTTCACCATACATCACTTTTCACACTTCTAAAAATGTTCATTAACTCAAAAATAGACTTATATTAATTTGTAAAATGAAAAATACAATGTCATTCCTGTAGGGCTTCACCATACATGGTGTGGTATTAGTTTACAAGAGCCAAAATGGATACTACTTATAGAATTGGAGAGACAGGAGAAGAGAATGAAGTACAAAACTAACTAAGACATGTTTCAAGCTAATAAAAGGAGTTTAAAATGTAGGAGAAAGGAATATGGAATAGACCATGTAAGGTCTACTTGGACAAATGTCCCTCAAAACATGAAACTCCTAAAATGTGGTGCAGGATTCCTCATTACTTGCTCAAAAAAATGTCTTCATCATTTAGCCTCTTTAGAACATCCCATGGCTGAATAGGGATAGATGTGATGATTGAAATGAGAGAGAGGGGTTGTATACATTCTATAACATGCATCCCTAATCATCAGGATTCTTCTAGAGATGAGTTATCACTACCTGTAGTCCAAATAACTCCTCTTTCACTCACTTGGCACCAAAGTTACCTTCATTTTCCCAATATAATCCATACAAGGGAGTTTATGACACCTTTAGTGACCTCTCATGTCTTTATATTCCTCAATCAGTCCTTAAAAATCCTCCCACTTGAAGTTTTCACTCTCTCACTAGCTTGCTCACTATGGCAATTTTGACTGGCTGAGATGAAGGTACTTTTAGAGACACTTGTGAGATCTTATGATACAATAAATGGATATGATAGACTATATTAACTCCTAATATTTCTTCTAAATTTTATTTCATCCTTTGAAACCCTTCCATACCTGAAAGACACCAAAAATAGTCAAAGAAAGATAATTATCACCTTATCCATATAAGTAGGGTATAACTCGATATGATGGGAAAGAGCCCTAGAGATTACTCTACAACCTCCAATCACTTATCAATCCATTACATTCCATATGGATGCATCCCCTACTTCATTTTCTCAATTAGATCCTTAGCAAGGGTTTTAGAGGGTTTTAGGCCATTTTGCCCCCTAAGGATTGTTCATGAAGATCTGACGTTCAATTATCCAAAAATTTCCACAAAGTTCTTGTTCAAAACTCATTCGTCATCCTTAAACTCCTCAAACTTCCATGCACAACCCCCAAGTAGGTGTGAACATCTCAAAAGGGCCTCTCAAGCTTAGTTCTTCATTCTACATACCTTGAATTGGCTTTAGGCCAAAATTTGGCTTCCTTATGGTTTTATTTGAATTACAATAGATTGAACACACCTCATAATCCTTAATGAACATATTTTAATTCATTTTAATACTCACCTAAGGCTGTAAATTAAATCATACCCCTCTAGGGCTTTAGGCCTAATCTAGACCAAATAGGTATGCATGTATACTTGTGAGTCTAGGACATTATAGCATGTTCCCAACATCTATGAGGGTTTACCTATGTTGGTCTATTTAAATATCAACATTATATATCTTATTTCAATGTTTTATCAACCCTTAACCTGCCTTCTTACCTCCTTTCTTCAAATCCTGTAGGTTTACATCCTATGGGAGTAGCCTTTGTCTAAGACAAAATAGAAGGTACTTCCCATATTGTCTCATCAAATTGATTGTTTGAGGAGATTATCCAATCCATGAGGATGTTATATATTTATTTTTAAGGTTAAGTTACCCTCCTATCATCTTCAACTCCTTAAAACCTTAACACAGACTCTTGAGAAGGTTGACTGTGCAGGCCTTATGCATGTGATTGTGGGTTACTTGCATGAAACTCTCTCCTTCCCTTGTTTTCATGCTATGGGGATCATGAGAATTCAAAATCACTTGTGAGAATATTAAACCATGCCTAATATTCATGTTTCATTTCCAACATAAGGTGCCTTCACCTTTCCTTGTCATGCTCAGTTACAGTCAATTATGACTGTATTGTCTTGCCTAGGTAGTGACACCTGTAGGTATATATTTACATGGTTGGACCTTTAATATAGTGTTAAAATACATTATTGGAGTGTTATTTACCATTTTAAATCCATTTGGATCTATCCAAGTCATGTCTTTGCAATACAAACATCAATAACACCATCTTTTAGCTTAGTGTTAACTATAATTAGTTACAGTTGACTATCTTGGAGAAAAATAGGAGTCTTATAAAGTGAGTATCATCCTTGAAACCTATGCCACATGATTTTTTATCTTATTAAGGTCCTTTAGAGGCAACTTCCACTAGAAAGGGTTTGTGTTTCCATGTCTAAGCTCACTTTAAGGACCTATAGGAGTCTAAAGCTAACTGTAGGTGCATAGTCTTAGGGCAAAGGACACATGTAGGTGTTGATAGGGTTAAAATACTACATCTCAACCTTTGTTGATGACCTTTAAAGCATTTATGTCTTCCTCACCCTTATAGGACCACTTTCCATACATATACATGCTCTTGCTTTGTAACATTGGGTTGTGGAGTTCTTTTGAGGTTCAAATCATGAAGAAGTCACTAAAAACTTGTAGTAAACAAATATGTACTTTGAAGGCCTTCAAATATCACTTTCCTCAAGTCACACACCCATTCCTTCTTTAATGGCTCTTACCCTAGGATAGGGCTACAAGGTAGATACATCAAAACTTGATCAAACTCTATGCCATATTGTTATATAATATCATCAAAATGGCTTAGGCCTCTATTTTGATTTTTTTAGGGATTTTGTCCCTGAACACGATCATCAACTTGAAGATGGATTTTAAGAACTTGCTTACTTGCCTATGAATTCAAACATGTGTCTTAAAGTATCTACAACATCCTAAGACTTCATAAAGGTTTCAAATCATTCTCCAATATCCTCTATGAAATATATTAGATCTCTATGGCACCACCTATAGGTGGACATTTCGTATGCAGGTAGTGAGTATGAATATGGCAGAGTGCATAGAATATGAGCCTTCAATGAGTTTTAGACCTTATCAAGGTCTCAAAATGTATCTTTATCACCTTGAATGATTTGAATCAAGATTCAAAACTCCCATTTCAATGTTATTACCCTCATGTAGGTATTAAAATAGTTGCAGACTAGGTAGTGAATGTAGAACTTGAGCAATGTACACATGATATGACTTCATAACCGGTTTTATGTTCTCTTCAAGTGTTCAAATGAGAGCTTACAAAATTAGAAATCTTGAAATAAGTTTCCATATCCCATTTCAAAATGTAAATTCCCTGAGAGCACCTATAGGTGTACACTAATAGTGTATGACTGTGTATACATATTACATTGACTATCACAGTCTATGATATGGTGTTTAAAGGACTTTTCTTGATCATTTTCTCTTCAAGAAGATATTCAACATATTTAAAATCTTCATACTGTTAGAAATATTGTCAATGATTTCAAAGGGTAATCGTGAATCTGATTCATGGCAAAGTATTTTGATACAATAATTAAATAAAATAAAGAATATTTATTTTGATTGAGGTAATTAATCATGCAAATAACGGTCATATCTTTGTGTGGAATCAAAGATAAATTGACTATGTCGAACGGTCTTAAAGAGATAATTATGGCAAAGGTTTCAAGGTAGTTTTTAAGTTTAAAATGGTCCCCAACCTTGGTTGACCTGATTTGGAGGAGTTGTGACGGTTCAAATGGACCTTTTAGTTTGAAGAGTCATGACCTAAATTTGTGGCTTTTCATGGGTTATAAATAAGTGCATAGAGAGTAGAAAATTTGTAAGTTCAAAAATGGAAAAAATAAAAGAAGAGTAGAAATATTTGAAAGCATATTTTTGTGAGAATATTGAAAATAAAAATCCAACAAGTATAAGGCATAGTATAGCAGTAAAAACACTCAAGTGTAGATCGAATCAAAAGGAGATAAAGTAGTGTTTTATCATCTATTATTTTAACAATAAATTAGAGATAGAAAAGTGATTTTTGTGAGAAGGTTAGTGCCTTTATTTTGAAGAGATTGATGTCTCTTATTGAGTTGGTGCTCGGTGAAAGGGGTTGGTACTCCTGTAGGTTGGTGCCTACAAAATTATTTTTGGGGTTGGTGTTCCAATAGGTTGGTACCTATGAATATTTATATTGAGAAAGATTTCTTTGTGGTTTTATCCTAAAAGGGTTTCCACGTATATCTAGTGTCACTTTACATTATGTTATCTTGTGTTTTGATTTGATTGCTTTAAATATATTTATTGAAATAAGTAATTAAGTATTAGAAAAGAAAAGAATGTATAATACTGATTCAACCCCCATTGGTATTAGCTCGTGCTCAACAATTGGTATCAGAGTGGGTTCTGTCAGATATAACTTAACCACTAGAAGGTAGATCGTATAAGCACACATGGTTAAATCATGAGTTTAGGATGGATTTTCCACTAACAATGCATCATTTATTGATAACACAAATTATGCCTCTTAGAGCATAAGAATGAAGACATATCTAATGGCCCTTGGGTTTGATATTTGGCAAGTAGTAGTACATAGTTAACAAATGCCACAAACACCACCAATAGATGCTACTAGAAAGAAACCTAGCAAGAATAATGTAAAAAGCAATGAATGCCATCCTATGCAGCCTTTTAGAAATAGAATTTGTAAAAGTCATGTAATGTGATTTTGTAAGAGAGGTCTGGGAAAAACTTAAAACTATCTATGAGGGTGATAGCAAGGTAAGACGAGTAAAACTCCAAACTCATAGGAGATAAATTGAGAGTTTAAATATGAAGGAAGAAGAGAATATTACAGGATACCTACTCCAAGTTGATGAAATAGTCAATGTTATTTGAGGACATGGAGAAACTATGGAAGATTCTATAAATGTCCAAAAGGTGTTGAGATCCTTACCATTGAGGTTTGATGCAAAAGTCTCTAGTATTAAATAAATGAAAGATCTAGATAAATTAAAGATGGATGAGCTACATGGAATCCTCACAACATATGAAATGGGGATTGAATCTGAAAGACCATCAAAAAGAGAGGAAGCATTCAAAGCATCAAAGAAAGAGAAAGTCAAAGAACCTGATGCAAGTGATAGCTCAAAGAGTAAAGAATATGAAAATGAGGTTCTATTCATTCAAAAGATGAATAAAGGCTCGAGCAAATATAAAGGTAAGTTGCCATTCAAATATTTTAATTATGGTAAGATTGGCCATTTTTTAGCTAAGTGACCAGATAAAGACAATAGTGATGAAGAGGAGAGTAAACCAAAATTCAAGAATGGATTCAAGTAAAATAAATACAAGAAATTTGAGAAACAAAGGAATAGATTATACCCCAGGAGGAACTATAGCTCATCCAAGGAAAGTGGAGCTAGTGATTCTAATAATGATGATGAGGAAACATTGTTCATGAGCATAGAATATAATGCTTCCACAAGCAAAAATAACTCAGAGGAAGAAGAAGATGAAGGCAAGGTAAATCTTGAAGAAGATATTACTGTGCCTTGGAGAGATAAAATATTTTAAGAAAAATAACATGAAATAAAAGTTCCTGATTTAGAAATATGAAAAAAAGAGTAAAGAATAAAAAGCTAGAATATCACAAGGTCTTGAGGAATCAAAGAAGATAATTGTTGATCTAAAAGTCCAAATCGAAGAAGCAAATAAAATTGAAAAAGATCTAATAGATCAACTAAATAAAAAAGGAGAAGACTGTGAAAGGTATAAATCTAAGATTGTTTCTTTAAAAAGGGATCTAGAAAAGGTGAATTATAAAATAGAAAGTGACTTAAAATTTTTGAAATGCACCTAAATTTTGAATAAGATTTTGGAGAGTCAAAGATCACCATCTAACAAGTTAGGCATTGGGTATGAGAAGGAAAAAGAGAAAGCTAAGAGATATGATGAAACTCTTAAGGAACCTGTGAAAACGGAGACCAAGAAGGAAGAAGGCTAGAATACAAAAACCAACTCTATCAACAAAGAAAGCAAAGGAGAATAAAACTTTAGGAGACCACTTGCTCAAAGATATGCAAATAAAACTAGGTTTGGTAATTATTTTGATGGATATTGTTATTATTGAAATCATTTTGGTCATAAGAAATTATATTTTAGAAAGAGAGCCAAGGATATTGAAGTTAGGAGTAGAAACAAAGGAACCTATGGAGATTCGAACAGAAGCTACAATTCATTTGCTCCCCTATCAAACTTTGATAAAGAAGATATAGTCTATCACAAGTCCAACAACTATGGACATATAGCATGCTATTGTATAAGTGTTTTTGAATCTGTAAGACAAGATCAAAAGTTCAAGGCTCCAGTGATAAATAAAATTAAACCAATAACGACTTGGAAGAAGAATCAAGAAGAATCCATGATCATTCAAATAGCATTCCATGCTAGAGATGAAGGACGATAATGGTTCATTAATAGTGGATATTTAAGACACATGAATGGAGATAAAAGAAAATTTATCTTGTTGAAAAGTGTCAATGAAGGCATGATGAAGTTCAGAGACAACACTACAGCTAGAATAATGGGAAAAGGTATGCTTAGTCCCAATAATAGAAGAACTAAAACATAAAATGTCTTATATGTGGAAGGGTTAAATCATAATCTTCTAAGTGTTAACCAAATGTGTGATCAAGGACACACACTCAAGTTCTATGTTGAAGGTTGAGCGATCAAAAAAAGAGACACGGGAGAACTAATTACAGATGTTCAGAGGACAACAAACAATCTATACATGCTTATAAAAGTCAAAGGAAAGAAGTGTTGTCTGAGTCAAGTTGAAAAAATTTGGCTATGACATAGAATAATGGGCCATATAAATTGTGATAACCTTGTGAATATTATCAGGAAGTAAGTTATAAGGGACATTCTAAAGATAACAAAGCCATCAATCATGCTTTGTAAGCAATGCCAACATGGGAAGCAAACCAGAACAAGATTCAGAATGAAGGAATATTCTACCAAGAAAAAATTAGAGCTCATTCATACCGATCTATGTGGACCCACCAAAACACAAATTATACAAGGTGAGAGGTATTTTATGTTGCTAATTGATGATTACACTAGAATGACATGGGTTGTATTTTTGAAAGAAAAGTCTAAGGCCTTTAGTAAATTCAAAGTATTTAAAACATTAATTAAAAATGAAATCATTTTAAGGATCAAATGTTTAAGGTCAGATAGAGGAGGTGAGTTGATGTCAAATGAATTCATTGAGTATTGTGAAGACCATGGGATAAAAAGACAACACTCAACTGTAAGAACCCCATAGTAGAATGGGGTAGTAGAATGAAATAATATGACTATCTAAGAAATGGTTAGGATAATATTAAACAAATCCAAGTTATCAGACAAATATTAGAGAGAAGCAGTCCACATAGTTGTATATATCCTAAGTAGAGGGCAGATCAGAGTTAATAATGACAAGACCCCATATGAGTTATGGATGGGAAGACTAGATTTCATCAAATATTTCAAAGTATTTGGAAGTAAGTGATTTATTAATAGGAACGAAGATGATTTTGGGAAATTTGACTCAAGATCCAATGAAGGAATTTTTATGGGATATTCCACCAAAAGCAAGGTCTACAAATGCTAAAACAAGAGAACGTAAACTATTGTAGAAAATGTCAGTGTCATAGTAGATGAAACTAGAACTCAGAACGCAAGTGATCCATTAGATGAACTAGATATCATTGAAGAAGATGTTGAAGTAGAAAAGATGGATGAATATGAAGACAAGACACCGAGGTACCATCTCATTTCATTCAGAAGAACCATGATGAAATCCAAATCATTAGTAATATAGATGTTGGATTACAAACCAGAAGAAGGTTTGTAAGAGATTTTGAACAATTAAATTTTTCTTTGTTGTCTAAAATATAGCTTAAAAAATTTTCAAAAGTGATCCATGATGAATATTGGGTAAAAGCAATGGAAGAAAAGCTAAACCAAATTGAGACGAATGAGACATGGGCATTGGTACCCAGACCAAAGGATCAAAATGTGATCAAATCCAAATGGGTATAAAAGAAAAAACTAAATGAGGATGGTTAAGTGAAATGAAATAAGGTTTGATCAGTATGTAAAGGATATGCTTAAATTGAAAGTATTAACTTTGAAGAAACCTTCACTCGTGTGGTAAGATTAGAGGCAATCAAAATGTTTTTTTTCCTATATTATTTTCAATAACTTTAAGGTATATCAAATGGATGTAAACTTTTCTTTTATAAATGGTAAGTTAGAAGCGGAAATGCACATTGAGCAACCAGAAGGATTCTTTCTTTCAAAAGATAGAAAATATATATGCAAATTGAAGAAAGCCTTGTATGGATTGAAGTAAGCCCATAGAGCTTGGTATTCAAGAGTTGACATGTATCTACAAGACCAGGGATTCAAGAGAGGACTTAATGACAACAATTTATACATCAAAACTAAAGGTGAGCATCAATTAATTGTTGTAGTTTATGTTGATGATATAATGTTTGGAGGAGATAGTGAGAAGATGTCCAAAAGATTTACCAAAGACATGCAGAAGGAATTTGAGATGTCTATGGTTGGTGAGCTATCATTTTTTCTTGGACTATAAATATCTCAATCCAGTAAATAAATATTCATCTCCCAAACCAGTATGCTAAAGAAATGTTGAAGAAATTTGGAATGGAAAACTATACACTAATTGGCATGCATATAACTACAGGAAACAAGTTGAGTAAGGATGATGAATCACCGAATACAGATCACTCCCTCTAAATATCAATGATTGGTAGTCTTTTATACATAATAGCATCCAGGTCAGATATCATGTAAACAATGGGCATGGTATCATGCTATCAAGGAGCTCCTAAAAAAACACGTGTAAGCGATGAAGCAAATATTCAGATATCTAAAGTGGACTATAGACTATGGATTATGATATCTTATACGGAAGGATTTAAATTTGGTAGCATATACAGACTCAGACTGGGTAGGATGCCTAAATGATAAAAAAAACACAAGTGAAGGAGTATTTTTCCTTAGAGATAACCAAGTGTCTTGGCTAAGTAAAAAGTAGAATTTAGTTTTCTTATCCGCAGTAGAGACAGAGTACATAGTAGTAGTATTATGTTACACTCAGATTATTTAGATGAAGCATACCCTTAAAGACATCAAGGTATAATATGATCATCTAATTTTAACATATTGTGACAATAATAGTGTTATCAGCATCTCAAAGAATCTAGTGATGCATTCCAAAACAAAGTACATTCCAATCAAATACCATTTTTTAAGAGAACAAGTTATAGAACAACAAGTAAAATTAGAATATATTGACACCACAGAGTAGATATCAGACATCTTTACCAAGCCACTTCCAAAGGACACATTTGAATAACTATGTGAGAAGTTGGGAGTAATCTCTTTTTCTTCTTGCCACTGAAGGGAAGTATTGATTAAGGGGAGCTAAGCATTACATTATCAAGCTCCTGGGTAGTCCCTTTACCATTGATGTCAAAGGGGGAGAAGTGCGGAAAGAGGGAGTCATAGAAAGGGGGAGCTATAGAATAGATGGTTTCTAATAGAAGAAATAATATAGCAAGGGGGAGTAGATTCAATGCATGGTTGCCATTAATGACAAAGGGGAAGATTGTTGGAAATATTATCATTGATGTCAAAAGTTAATCATGAATCTGATTGATGACAAATTATTTTGATAAAAAAATTAAATTAAATAAATAATATTTAATTTAATTGAGGTAATTAATCATGCAAATAATAGTCATATCTTTGCATGGAATCAAAGATAAATTGACTATGTCTAACAGGCTTAAAGTTATAACTATGGAGAAGGTTTCAAGGTAGTTTTTAAGTCTAAAATGGTCCCCAATCTTGGCCAACCTGATTTGGAGGAGTTGTGACCATTTGAATGGACCTTTTCATTTGAAGATTCATGACCTTAATGTTTAGCTTTTTGTGGGTTATAAATAAGTGCATAGCAAGTGGCAAATTCGTAAGTTTAAAAGTGGAAGAAATAAAAGAAGAGAAAAAATATTTGAAATCAAATTTTTGTTAGAATATTAAAAAGAAAAATCTAGCAAGTATAAGGCAGAGCATAGTAATGAAAAAAATCAAGTGTAGATCAAATTAAGAGGAGATAAATCAATTTTCTATCATCCATTATGTTGACAGCAAATCAAAGATAGAAGAGTGATTTTTGTGGGAAGGTTGGTGCCTTCATTTTGAAGAGATTGGTGTCTCTTGATGAGTTGGTGCTTAGTGAAAGGGGTTGGTGCTCATGTAGGTTAGTGCCTATAAAATTGTTTTTGGGGTTGGTGCTCTAGTAGGTTGGTTCCTATGAATAATTATATTGAGAAATATTTCTCTGTGGTTTTCTCTTAAAAGGGTTTCCACTTAGATTAGGTGTCATTTGGAATATGTTGTGATTTGATTGATTTTAATATCTTTATTAGAATAAGTAATTAAGTGTTAGAAAATAAAAGAGTATATAATATTGATTCACCCACCTCTCAGTATTAGTCTATACTCAACACATATACCTTCCACAAACATTTTCAAACCTCAAGACACCATGACTGCAATTAGAAACAAGTAAAAAACTGACTATGTAACACATGTGACTATGTGTTTGATCAATGCATGAAATTTTAAGACCAAGCATGGAAATAAGATAATTTATATGACATTAGAAACTTGAATCACACCATATCACATTTACATGAAACCATTGCAGAGAAGGAAACCTTATGCAACTGGTGAAATCTAACTGCAACCTCACATGGTGACACCAACCTGCAACCTAAACTATTTAGCCCATGAAATAACTTAAAATCATGAAAATAAACATGATAAACATAGGATGAGGGATTATACATCCTATATAATCAAAATAATCAGATGGATTGTACATACATGCTTAAATAAGAACAAAAACTTGTAGGGTGTAGGAAACAACAAGCAAAAATGAATAGTCAAATTGTTAAGGATGGTTCATCAAGTATATGCTACCATTCCTCCAAATCCAAAAATTAAAATTAATCTAACCAATTTTAATATCCACCACCAATATCTCTTGAACTAGAAGTCCTCCCACTGACTGTACTATCCCAAAACCTGTTCACAATTTTTGCATAGTGGAGTGATGGAGAGATAGAATGGTTTAAGCCTAGTTTTGGCATTTCTAAACTATGTCAAGCATGGAAATGAGTAAAAAGAATTTCAATATCCATCCCACAATATTATCCCATGTGAAACTCTCCTCATGAATCGTACAACCTTTGAAACTCCCTCAAATTGCACTTGATTTCTTTATTTTTAGTTAAAAACTTGCAGGTTTCAATTAGTCTTGACATTTCTAACAAGGAATCTGAGACATTTGACATTGGAAGGAATTTTGGAATACATGGACACCTTAATAACCATACCACTTCATTTATGACCCATATATGACCCCTAAATAACACAAAAAGATATAAGGACTTAGTTAGACTATAACCAAGGCTAATAAGACATCAGATCATATCAAATGAACTATGACACACTCTATAATATATTAATAGTCCCCTATATCAAGTTTTGGACTAATAGGGGGTTGAACCATTTTGAGTTTTGGTAAAAATGGTCAACATTCTTAGCGATTTCCAAAGGGTGGTATGCTTGTTATGCCAAGACCAATTGCCTAATCCTATCATTAGGCCATGGAGTCATTTATACACCAATTTGACACATAATTTACCTTTAACAACACACCCAACACAAAGGAGAGACATAAAAATAAGACACACTCAAAATAAATACATATGTGTTCAACTAGAACACTTATGGAACATAACACAACTGAAAGAAAGACACACACTTAATCTACTATTTACAAAACCTCACTCTTGAGGTGAAACATCTGATCATACCTCAACTAGGGTCAAAGATAGTTCCCCTTGCATCTTTGTCACTCCATGATGGAAACCTAACATGATAAGCATATCCATCATCAACCACTTGCACATGTGAATTTTCAAGAAGTTTATCACCTTTGGATCTTCTTAAGTCTAAAAGTGGCGTATTTAGAGCCTTCATGAATCCTCTTTCTTGCTCTTTAAGAGCCTTGATTGGAGATGTTGTCCTATTGATCACTTCCATTCTAATATGACTTACTCAAACTACAAATTGAGATGTATGACAGTTTCCTTAACCTCTCTATCGGCATCCTACAAAAATGTATTGGATAAAAATGTAGGGGTAAATAACGTAGTAGTAAAAACATAGCATGAAAAAAACATAGTTTGATAAAACATCATGAGAATAAAACTTAGTGAGGAAAAAACATAGCAATATTGGTAATGTTGTGTAGACAAGACAAATTTCAACTAAAGGTCCAAACTCATGAAATCACATTTTCCTCTGTTATTTTTCTTGTAAATTTGGTGCATTACTTTTCCACCATGAAATGTTAACTAGTATCAGTAAAATGAACTAGACAACAAATCAATAATGTGAAAATCACTAAAATATCCCAATTATGCTCTTCACAACATTTTTTCAACATTACCAATATTGTTACAATTTTCCTCCCTTGTTTTGTCCTCATGAAATTTTTGTCATTCTACATGTTTTTATACTACGTTTTTACCTCTACATTTTTGTCTGCTATGTTATCACATAGAGCCTCTCTATCTTCTTGAATAGAATGTACTTGATGTTTGGTGGCATCAAGATTTTCTTCACCATGTTCCAACCCCTTTGCAAATTATTATATATCAAGTGGATCTTTTGACTGTACTTGAAGCACAACCAAATCTGCCTTGACTTCATGAGATCTCTCTAAGACTATAGACTTTTAGACAATAGTTTGATGTTCCTCTTCCTTAAAAACATGGCCCTTACTTTCATGCTTAGTACAACACTTAATAGCCTTCTCATTATCAAACACATCATATTTACATTTATTGGGAGGAGTAGGAACATTACTCAATTGGTCAAATTCTTGACATATGGCATTGAATTTTAACCATAAGTCATCCTCCTCTTCTTCATGAGTTTTATCATTAAGGGAAACTTCATTAATAGCAGGCAGAAAGACCTCATTCTTCTCACTAAGGTGATCAATTATATTCTTCAATCTATCATCATCATATGTATTAATAAAGTAGTTACCTTCAACAGCTCGTGAAGCATGCTCAACACTTGCCTCAGCTCCTTCAAATGGCTCTTCATGTATGATATAAGTGCCAAGGTTAGTTTGCTCAAAGTATGTATAAGGATCATCTTCATAATAATATACACCATATTCATCTAGGAACAAATCAGATATTACTTCAATTTTAAAATCTCCATCATCCACATTAGTCTTTTCCTTCTCATTGATCACACAATTCAAGTTAGAGCTTGTTTCAATGTAGAGATCAATATAAAACCTTGCAATGGGTTGAGTTATTATAGTCACCTTGGTTCCATACCTTATCTTAAAGGATAATAAGGACCAATTAGATGATAATTAGCCACCTATCTTGGTTTTAAATTCTCTTGAAATGCAGATTGAAAAGTGAGATAGGAGCTCAACCACAACAATGTCTTGGAGAATAGGAAAGCTAGGATAATCAAGGAGAAAGACCTTTAAGTGTTTGATCATCCCTATTTTATTATTAGGTATACCATCTATTTGAATCACTCCTTTTTTATGTGGTTCCTATTTTAGGTCCAACTTATCAACTATAACTTTGGACATGATTGAAGTATAAGCACCACTATCAACTATGCAATTGTGGACCAATTTGTCACCCACTATGAGAATGAGGTAGAATGGTGGAGGTTTTTTAGTCCTAGTAGATGGTTCAATAATGGTATGAGGGGAATTTTTAATATCAACATGACTGTGACTTTGAATTGAAGGTGAAGGACTAGTAGGGATAGTGGACAGTTGCCTTTACAAAAGTTCTTTTTGGCTAGGCATGTGGAGGACATCCCACAAAGAGATATATGCTTTGGAATTTTTCAAAGAATCAACTATGCTTAGTTTAGTAGTACTCACTTTTTCTTGATTCTTTAGAGGTAAATTATTGCTTTCAACTTTAGGAATTGAGACACCTTGAGTAGTCCTTACCACATTTTGACTTGAAGGAGGTGTAGGAGTGTTTGGAGTTGTCATACTTGCAGCCATGCTCTGTTACCTTGGAGGAAGATTAGATAAACTTGTAGTCATGTTATTATCACCTCCTAGATCCTTCTTCTTGTCCCTAGTGTTTCTTGAAATAGAGGTTCATTTATTGAGCACAAAAGTTTCTTCCACAAAGAAGTTCATGAAAATTTATTCATGGGGCTGCCAATCCTCATTTGCTTTCATTATGACTTCATCTCTAGCTAATAAGAGAGGAGTGAATCCTCCTTGATCAAATAGCTATTGCTATCCAACCTCATTAGAAATATGAATTGGCCTTATTTCCAATCTTCTCCTAACACCAAGTTACTATGAACCGGTACCATCTCTCTTGCATTGGTAGTAGAATGGGATTGTACACATTAGCAGGCATGTTTAAGTTAGGATGCCCTTGACCTCTTCCTATCCCATATTGTTGGACATATTGCTACTGATAGTGATATTTATTTTGATAAGCACCTTGTTGTATATTCACTCTTCCAAGATTAGCTTCAAACCATTAAATATATGCATATGTATCCATGGTATTATTTGCCTTTTTAGGATCAGCCTTAGGCTTGGTATTAGCATTAGGAATTTGGGCCACACTTGGAGAATTAGCTGGAGTATTGGGTAAAAGAGGCATAAAAACCTTAGGAGGTAATTTTCCTACTTGAATGAGGCCATTATCAGCTCTAATGGCAAGTTCATATGCTTTGGGAAGAGTGAAACCACCCATGGATGGAAGCATGATAGCAATATCAGTACCAATGGCCCTCAAGTAGGTAGGGAAGGTAAAACTAATAGGTGGTCTCATGGGAGGAGGCAATCTATACCAATTTTTTTGAAACCTCTCATTGAAGTCATGAATTATTCCTTGGGGCCTCTTTTGATCACATTGAGCTGATGTATTAGATAGGTATGGTCAATTTCATCTTCAAACCTTAAATTCAACAACACTCCAAAGTCATCCCATGATGTGATGCATCCACCAGGCAAAGTCCTATACCAATAAAGAGCTTTCCCTTTAAAGGACATGGAAAGGAGTCTAATAGAAATATTATCTTTAGTGGCATTATGGAAACTACAAAAATTTGAGATATCCTTGATGTGTTCACTGGATGTAACATGACTCTCACTATTGAATGTAGGCACACTCTTTATGGCATTAGGAGGAATGTCATCATAGGCCTGAAGGTGGAATGGATTTTTAGTATTAAATGTAGTAAAGGCATGTTTTTTATCCATTTATTCTTCAATCTCTTCACTTTCTTGAATAGAAAAATATTTGTGTTCTTCAAAGGGTAGATTAGGATGAGGGAATTAAACTTCAAGAGGAAGTTCAGGCTGAATAGGTGGATTGATAGGATTGAAAAATATATTATATGATGACCTAGTAAGAACCATGAAGCATTAGAACAAATTTATGACAAAATAATGGATTTGAACCTATTCTTACCTTGAATGGAGTCGTCAAATGTTGAATAGCACACCAATTTACAGATGATGTTATCAAGACCAGCATTCACCTTGACAAGTTGTCTTGAAGACAATGGGTCCCACAAAGCATGCTAAAACTATTATCACCAAATATTTCACCTTAGAAGAGGGTGTTCAAGCCTCATCCATATTTTGGAAACATGGTAAAACGTTTAGGTATGTGGGTTACCTATAAGTAGAAGTAAACCTCTAGGTTTAAGGGCTAGCTCCCTGGATATACCTTGAAATTCTTATCACCTAAATAAATATTTGATTAAGTGAAAAGAGATAAAAGTTTTAATGAAATTAAAATGATCTAAGGTGGTGATACACCAATATGATTTTCACATGACCATCATACTTCTTTCACTAAGAAACAAAGCATACAAACTAGCTTCTAAGTCTTAGAAGGTTTTAACATTAGTGTTTCAACATAGAGGTGATATACATGAGGCAAGCCAAGGTAATGGAAATAGAGGGTATATTTCACACTCAAAGGAAAATTATACACTTTAAAAGATGCCTAACACACTGGCTACACTCTATATGACCTATTAGAATAGAAACTTTTGTATAAACATGAAAGGATAAGGAAAACAATGATAGAATATTATCACTAACTTAATCGTACATCACTTTTCACACTTAAAAAAATGTTCATGAACCCAAAACCAAACTTATATTAACTGTTCAAAGTCAAAATAAAATGTCATTCCAATAGGGTTTCACCATACATTGTGTGGTATTAGTTTACAAGAGCTAAAAGGGCTACTACTTATAGAATTGGAGATAGAGGAGAAGAGAATAAAGTCTAAGAGTCACTAAGACATGTGTCATTATAAGAAAATTAGTTAAACATATAGGAGAGAGTAATATGGAATAGACCATGAAAGGTCTAATTGGATAAATGTCCCTTAAAACATGAAACCCTTGAAATGTGGCATAAGACTCCTCATTGTTTGCTCATAAAAATGCCTTCATCATTTGGTCTTTTTGGAATGTCCCATATTTGAATAGGTATAAATGTGAGGATTGAAATAAGAGAGAGGGTTTTTATACATTCTCTAACATGCATTTTTTGCATCCCTGATCATCAATATTCTTCTAGAAATGAGTTGCCACTACTTGTAGTCTAAATAACTTCTCTTTCACACACCTCTCACACTCGACACCAAAATTTCCCTTAGTTTCCCAATATGATCCATAAAATAAATTATATTACAATTTTTAGGACCTCTCATATACTTATATTCCTTAGGAATTCCTTAAAAATCCTCCCACTTAAAGTTTTCACTCTCTCACTAGCTTGCTTACTATGCCAGTTTTGACTGGTTGAGATAAAGGTACTTGCAGAGCCACTTGTGAGATATTTTGATGAAATAAATGTATATTATAATATATATTAAGTCCCAAAAAAATTCTCAAATTTTATTTCATCTTTTGAAACCCTTACATACCTACAAGACACCAAAAATAGTCAAAGAAATCTAATTCTCGCCCTAACCATACAGGTAGTGTATAACTCAGTATGATGCAGAGGAGACATAGATATTCCTATGTAACCTATAATCATTTCCAAATCCATTCCATTCCATATATATGCCTCTCCTACTTCATTTTCCCAATCAGGTCCTTGGCAAGGGTTTTAGAGGTTTTAGGCCATTTTGCCCTCTAAGGATTATTCATGAAGATCTGACATTCAATTCTCCAAAAAATTCCACAAAGTTCTTGTTTAATACCTCCTTCATCATCCTTCAAATCCTAATACTCCCATGCACAACCCCCAAGTAGGTGTGATCATCTCCAAAGGGCCTCTTGATATTTGTTCTTTAATCTACATACCCTAAATTGGCTTTAGGCCAAAATATGGCTTCCTTATGGTTTTATTTTAATTACAACAGCTTTAACACACATTATAATCCTTAATTAACATGTTTTAATTCATTTTAATACTCACCTAAGGCTATAAATTAAATCATACTCCTCTAGGGCTTTAAGCCTAATCTAGACCTAATAGGTATGCCTACATACTTGTGAGTCTAGGCCATTCTAGCATGTTCCCAAAATCTATGAGGGTTTACCTATGTTGTTCCATGTTTTTAGAAACCTTATATATATTTTTCCAATGTTGTATCAACCCTCAACCTTCCTTCTTACCTCCTTTCTTCAAAGCCTACAAGTTTGAATCGTAGAGGAGTACCCTCTGTTTGAGATAAAATAGAGGGTACTTCCCCTATTTTCTCATTGAAAGTGATTATTTGAGGAGATTCTCCAATCCATGGGGATTTTTTATGTTTAATTTCAAGGTTGGGTTAGCCTCCTAGCATCCTCAACTCCTTAAAACCTCAAGACAGACTCTTGAGAAGGTTGATTGGGGAGGCCTTATGCATGTGACTAGGGATTACTTGCATAAGACTCTCTCCTTCCCTTGTTTTCATGCTATGAGGATCATGAGAAGTCACAATAACTTTTGAGGAGATTTAACCATGCCTAATATTCATGTTCCATTGCCAACTTAAGGTGCCTTCACCTTTCCTTGTCATGCTTAATTACAATCAATTATGATTGTATTGTCTTGCCTAGGGAGTGACACATGTAGGTATAGATTTGCATGGTTAGACCTTGAATACAATGTTCAAAGACCTTATTGGACTGTTCTTGACCATTTGACATCCATTTTGATCTATCAAAGTCATGTCCTTGTAATACAAACATCAAGAACACCATTTTTTAGCTCACTACCAACTACAATCAATTATAGTTAACTATCTCAGAACAAAATAGGAGTCCTATAGAGTGAGTATCATCTTTGAAACATGTGAAATATGATTTATTATCCCTTTGAGGTCCTTTGGATGCATATTCCACTAGAAAGTGTTTGTGTTTCCATGTCTAATCTCACTTTAAGGACCTATAAGAGTCTACAATTTGTTATAGGTGAGTAGTCTTAGGGTAAAGGACACCTATAGGCGTTGATGGGGTTAAAATATTGCATCTCAACCTTTGTTTATGACCTTTGAAGCATTATTGTATTCCTCTCCTTTATATGACCACCTGACGTACATATACATGCTCTTGCATTGCAACTTTGGGTTATGGAGTTCTTTTGAGGTTCAAATCTTATAGAAGTCACTAAAAACTTGTAGTGAATAAACATGTACTTTGAAGGCCTTCAAATATCACTTTCCTCAAGTCACACACCCATTCCTTTTTGTATGGATCTTACCCTAGGATATGGATACAAGGTAGATCCATCAAAACCTAATCAAACTCTATACCACATTGGTATATGACATCATCAAAAGGGCTTAGGCCTCTATTTTGATGTTTTGAGGGAATTTGTCCTTGGACACAGTCATCAACTTGAAGATGGATTTCAACAACTTGCTTGCTTTCATATGGATTTAAACATTTTTATTAAGGTATCTCCAACATCTGAAGACTTCAAAAAGTTTTAAAATCATGTTCCAATCTCCTCTATCAAACATCTCATATCTCTATGGCACCACCTATAGATAGACATTTCCATGTATGCCGGTAGTGAGTATGAATATGGAAGAGTGCATATAATATGAGCCTTCAATGAGTTTTAGACCTTATCAATTTCTCCAAATTCATATTTCTCACCTTGAAGGATTTGAATCAACATTCAAAACTCCCATTTCAATGTTCTTAACCTTCTATAGTGTTAAAATAGTTGCAAACCAAGCAGTGAATGTAGAACTTGAGAAATGTGCACATGATATGACTTCATAACCAATTTTATATTCTCTTTAAGTGTTCAAATTAGAGATTAAAAAAATTTTAAAGATTGAAATAGGTTTCCATATCCCATTTCAATGTGAAAATTCTGTGAGAGCACCTATAGGTGCACACTAATGGTGTATTATTGTGTATACATATTTGATTGACTGTCACAGTCTATAATATGGTGTTTGAAGGACCTTTGATGGATTTTTTATGCTTTAAAAATATTTTCAACATATTTAAACTCTTCATATATCTTTCATAAACATTTTTAAACCTGAAGACACCATGATTGCAGTTGGAAATAAGTAGAAGACTAACTATGTGACACATGTGACTGTGTGTTTGATCAATGCATGAACTTGTAACACCAAGCATATAAATAAGGTGATTAATATGACATTATAAACATGAATCACATATATCACATTCACATGAAACCATTTCATAGAAGGAAACCTTCTGCAAATGGTGAAATTAGATTGCAACCTCACATGGTGACACCAACCTGCAACCTAAACTATTAGCTCATGAAATTACTTCCAATCATGAAACTAAACATGGAAAACATTTTAAGAGTGATTATACATCTTATAGAATTAAAATCATCATTTGAATTGTACGAACATGCTCAAATAGGAGCAAAAACATGCAGAGTGTGGGAAATAAGTAAAAATGAACAATCAACTTGTTAAAGATGGTTTATAAAGTATATGACACCATTCCTCCAAATAAAAAATTGAAAATAAATATGACCAAGTGTACTACCCACCACCAAGATCTATTGACCTAGAAGTCCTTCTAGTGACCATACTATCCAAAGACCTATTGACTAGTTTATCTTGTATAGTGGAGTGATGGAGAGATATAATAGTTTTAGACAAATTTTGGCATTTTCAAAGCATTTCAAGCATGGAATTGAGTCCAATGAATTTGAATAGACATCCTATAAACTTCTCCCATGTTCCACTCTCCTCATGGATTGTAAAACCTTTGAAACTCCCTCTTTTGCACTTATTTTCTTGATTTTTAGTTAAGAACATGTAAGTTTTAGTTAGTCTTGACATTTATGACAAGAAATCTAACACATTGGATGTTTAAAATAAGTTTAGAACACATGGATACCTTGAAAACCATACCACTTCATTTATGACCCGTATATGACTCCTAAATGACATAAAATGACATAAGGACTTAATTGGACTATGACCAAGGCTAAAAAGACATTAAATCACATCAAATGAACTATGACACACTATATAACATTTTACTACACCCCTATATCAAGCTTTGGACTAATAGGGGGTTGACCCATTTTGACTTGTGGTAAAACTGGTCAACTATTTATTTTAATGTGTATTTTTGTAAATAAATTATTTAGTGGCTATCTTGCACTCTTTTAGCCTAGTTATATATTTAAAATCTTAGTTCAAGTTTTAGAGCTTAAACTCATTATATCTAAATAAGTCTTTAGTTCCCCTTCATTTGGTCTAGGTAAGGTCTCATGCTAGTAGTGAAATTAAAATGTTCTTTTGAAACAAAACTTGCTTCACCTTGCTCGGACCTTAGAAGTCTAAAATAGGTTTTTTTTTTTTTTTTTTAATGTTTGAGAACTTCATCTCAGACCTTGGAAGTCTAAAATAGTTATTTTTATATGTTTGAGCACCTCATGTAACTCTTGGTAGTTTATAACCTCTTTTGGGGTTGTTAATGATCATGAAATTACATGTAAGGGAAATTGCATTAGCTTAGTCAAATGACTAGATGATGAATGTTAAATCTCTTCACATTCGAACTAACACTCATTTTGGTAACAGGTAAACTAAAATCAGTCATGATTTTACATATGAATATGCTCATTATAGATATGTAGGTAGCTTATGGAGTGGGCACGGGGATTGATAACTAACCCTTATAACACTTATCTTTAGTATAAATGTTAGGGTGTTTTCCTCTTGTACATTTATATCTATTCTAGTTTGTTAACTTAGTTTTACACTTGGTCATTTAGTGGGTGTGAATTTAACTAGTGTTTAGGTGGTGACCTACATTTCACCCCTATGAAGTGATATTGGATATTTTTTCCTTGACCTTGGTCATCGATAGAAACACTCTTGAGAGATGAAGCTTATCTGAGAAGTGAAAGACAAGGATTGTTAAGACTTATAGTTTAACTAGGTCAAAGGAACATGGGTTCATTTTACCATAAATTTTGATCCTCATTTTTGCTCTTGTGTAATAATTTTTTTGGGTAAGAACATGCTCCTTAGGTTGTCAAGGCATTTTTGACAAGTGTTAGTTTGTGCACATGTGGTGTCATCTTGAGTTTTGATGCCCAAATATTATAAACGCTCGCTTTAGTTGCATTAGTTTGTGGATGAGACCCTTCACAAGTTCAAGTTAAATACTACATTTGACCCTAGTTTTGAGGAGAGGATATGTAGGTTTCTCAATTTGAAGGGGAATCGGTATAGGTCATAGGCTAGGTTAGGGTTGCCTCATCTTCTTTCCTCCTATGAGATTAAGACACTTTTTTGAACTACTTAATTTTTTTTAGTTTGATCATCATTTGAATTTTTTATCCTTGGTATTATATTAGTTTTAACAATGGTGATTTCCTAGAGCTGATTATTATTGTAAAGTTTCCGCATTTTGTGTGCCCTTGGAAGCATCATTTGTGTTATACTATAATAGGGATTTTTCTCCTAATATGCCTTAGAGTGATAATCTTTCCAATTATAATTGTGGACTAAGTTAATTAGTGTCTTTAGTTGTGTTTGTTGGCACTAGATGAATGTTATAATGTCTTTTTGAATTTAAATAAACCACAAAAAGTATAATTAGATTAGACTTTATGTTTAAGACATTATATATTTCCCTTTCAAATAATAAGGATATTAATTTTGTAACAATGGACCCTCATGTAGTGTGATAATTATTTAAATGGATATTGAACTTAACTCTCACTTGAATATGATTGTATTTCATTTTCATGAGAGGCCTTTTTGTGGATCTATAAAATAAATTAATTAAATAAACCATTTGTATAATTTTATGTGTCACACTTTTTTTTAATGTTGGTTGAATGATGATAATAGTTAAATAATTAAGCATCATTAAATTAAGTAAATCCAAAATTAAATTTACCATACTTTACTTGGGTTTTGGGACAAAAAAATTGGGCATGGCATATTTTGTTTATCACGATAACATGGTGGAACTCTCACCTGGGTATGCTACCCTTCATCACATTAATAAATTTTATTAAAATAAAATCTAAAAAAAAAATTGTAGTATCAATATTTTACACTTATAAGTACCAGAAATTCAAATTTTGTAGAAAATGTCAAGACTATACAAATTCTGACCAATATTTGTAAAAAATGGGCTTTGACAATATTTAATCTTGGCATCCTTACTTCACTTGGATTATTTTTCACTCTGTTAACTTTAAATCTATACAAGATCATTCACTAATGAAATATGTAATCTTGTAGTATCATTTGAACTTTTGAATGTATTGCATCATAGTATAGAATATAGAATTGAATTGCATTTGAAAGATGTGTTCAATAGATATATCATTGAACCACTTAAGCATCATGTGCATGATATATATCATGGAACAATAGTAAAAATAATAGGTAAAAATGATGCATGATATAAATCATGGAACCATAGTAATAAGTAATTAACAAACAAGCAATGTCATATAATGTCATGCAATTTTCACATAATGTCACACATAAGGCCCAAAGGCCACATACAAGGGACATATGAATACCACACAAACACAGGGCCAAGGGACACATATAAATAGCATGATTATATCATACAAGAAATAACATAATAGAGTAAACCAATAATTTTTTATCTTATCATGTAATATAGTAAGAAAGAAGCATAGAATAAATGAAACTAGTTATGATCATTCATATGTATTGATGTCATTGTTAGAAAATAACATATTTATGTGACATAATGTAATTCATGAGTAATTAAAAAAACATTTGTATGATATATATCTCAACATGGTAGAGTGGTTGTGCATAGATACAATATGTTAAAGTGTTCATGGAGAACAAAGAGACTTCGCCAAATTAACAAGGTTTTTGGGTGATAAGGGAAGCCTAACATCAAAAGAACCATGTAATAGTATGTACTGTATCACATTAAAAGACCTTATGAAAAACAATGTGTATTAAAAATTTAAATATGTTATCTAACTAACATAGAATAAATAACATATGTAAAGAAGTAAGCTAGAGACATTTGAAAAAGTTTAGAGGCCCTGATTTTGAATTTTTTGAAAATAGTTTTTTTTTTGGATTTTTGAAATATTTTAATTTTTTGAAAATATTTTCCATATTTAAATAATATATTTCAAAATATTAAGTCTTCGAAAATAAATGAAAAGGGATGTATTCTAACAATCCTCAACAAAGTGCCAAAGCATTGTATTGCTAGAAGGAAGGCACACAATATGCCCCCAATGTATATGTGAAATGAATGATAGCAATGTAACTCAAATGATTAAGATGGATAAGAATGTACATGATCCTCAATGGGTAAAATACTATATATGATCATGCAAGTTTAATTAAATCCATACTAAGGTAGATATGTAATAATGAACAAGTAGAATGATATAACTGATGTAATTTGAAGGCATTGTAAGATAGTTGTTTTGGATTATTCGAATTGGTTTGAAAATCAAGAGGAAAAGTTCCCAAAGTGAAAATAAATCTTAAGACTAGAAGAATGTTTGAATAAGGAATAATATAAGTAGGATTGAAGTAAAAGCAAAGAAGCAATGAAAAAAATTAAGTGGCTAACCATTTATATTTGTGATGGACATATATGTGTAACCCATGGCATGATATGAATCAATGACTTATTGTGAAGAGGAAGTGCCAAATGTAGATACTTTCAAATATAAATATCACTCATATGATGTAATATAACCCTTTTAATCACTACTTAAATATGCATGTGAACATGTATCTTCATCTTCCATAGGAGAAGATGTAACTACTTATACCTATGGTGAATCTTTCTGAATAAATTGGTGTGCCTTACGATATAGAGACCTATTTTTATGTGTCACTTTATACTTAAGATAATGCACCATGATATTTGAAACTGATTGATTGTGCCCATTTGTAACTATATCATGCTCATAAATAGATGAAAATTTTGATTTGGTAATATGATCATGCTCACTAATAGATGGAGAAATTGATTTTGTAATATGATTTGGAATATGTAAATCATGTTATTAAATGTTATGTAGGTTATTTCATTACCATGTTGTTCAATATATGTTCCAAGTAGTTGTTCTAACTATAAGTAAATATAATTAGCTCTAAAGGATATTCATTTTGGATTCTTAGAATTTTGACCACTTGATTATCATGAATATATTTGAGACGTCTATACACTATATAAGGTACTTCTCTAATATTTTGTATCCAAAGGCATTCTAAGATCATAAAAAAGACCCATGTGTTTCATAGAACTAAGCAAAGAGTGGGCATTATGAGAGGCCCCACTTGTAAAGGTAGTATAATATGCCCAAAAGTATCTTGTGTATGACCATCAAATACTTTTACAACTCTATAAGTGTTTTATAAATCTTGATATATATAACCAAGAGAGTAGAAGAGTGTTATGGTGCATGAATTTTCACTTGATCTATTTTCTATCTTCACACTATGTGTTGATTTTTTTGTTAATGTACGCTTGGAAAATAGTGCCTGACTATCTTAATCATCATCAGTAACTTCATTATCATAAAATGTGATCATAAGACATGATGTTTATTTACTTAAAACTATACCAATGATGTTATCAAGTAGATGTCCATATGTATAAAGAGAAGGATGAGCATTATATGCATAATACACTTCAGAATCATCCTTGTGGTTTGCTTCATGATTTGGAAAAAGAATATTAATAAATTTTGAGATTTGTATTGTCATTTTATTATGGATTAGCCTTTTCAATAAGTATGTCAATATCAATAATGTTCTCATCAATAAGATCTTGAATCTTGTGCTTAAAATTAAAACATCTATCTATAGACGGGCCAATACATCTATGGTAGTCACAATACGCATTGCCAACAAAAAAGTTAAATTATGATCTATACATGTCTATTTACATTGGTGGAGGAAGAGTTATGAGAATACATTCAAGTAAATTTTGAAACAATACATGAGAAGGTGCATTAAGTGTGTCAATATCAATAATGTTTTCATCAATAATATCTTGAATCTTGTGATTAATCTTGAAACATTTGTCTATAGAATGGCCAATACATCTATGGTAATCACAATATACAATGCCAACAAAAAATTTATAGTGTGGTCTGGATATGTTTACTTACATTGGTGAAGGAAGAGCTCTAAGAATGCATTCAACTATTGCAATAATACATGAGGAGGTGATGGTAACCTTGAGAACTTCCTCCTTAGTGGAGATTGTTATTAGACCTTTTGTGTTGGTTGTGAGATAGCATTAACTGTAATCTTAGCTTTACTCTTACTTTCATTAGTTTTTCTCTTATAATTTAGCTTGTTTTAAAATTATTTTAAAACTTGACATTTTAAATAGGACAATTTGAAGTGTACTTAAGCTTGTTCAAAATAACCAATTTGACTTCACATTCTTTGAATATATTGCATAGTTTATTTAAATATTTGTATTTATCAAACATAATTGACTCCTTAAGTGGAGATAACAAACTTTGAGAAAATATATCTTGGAGCTCAGTATCATTCATCTAATTTGTCAATTTTGATGGCATAGTTTTGTATCACTTATTTTCTTATCAGATCTTTTTTTAGCTTTGTAATTTAAGCATATGATAGTTTTTCACCAATTTTGATATAAATTTGTGTTAAATATTGATTTTCTAAAGGATTGAAATACTTTTTGTATTGTAAAGGAAGATCATAAAACAATCTAAGATCATATTCTTTATGACTGCTTGGATATAACTTTGTCAACAATTTATCAGTATCTACATAATCTAGACAAGCTACATGGAAAGAAAGAAAATGTTTTTTAAGATCACCTTTGCCTTCATATAGAGGAATATTAAGAGCCTCAAATCTAATTGTTAAATGATAATATTCAAGTTTGGGTGCCAAAGGGTTATGTATAAAATAACATGAATTTGTATAGGGGATAGCATGAGATATAGTTTACTGGATGTGAGATAGCTTAGCTTATAATGAAAGAAGTAAATGCTCATGAGTAACATTTGTAGAGGTAATTAGAGGAGTGTAAGTAGCATTATTAGGCATAGGCATAGATCCATATTGGAAACAAAGTAATGTTCCCAAACTAAGAGATGATGCTAAAGAGGTAAAAAGAGGTGTAAAAATAGGGATGGATGTAATAGTAGAAGTAAAAACATTGGGGGTAGGGGATTTGAAATCTAGAAAAGGAAACTATTATGGTGATGTGGCCAATTCAGTTTGATGCTTAGATTTTGATGCTAGAAGTAGACTAATGATCTTATTCACTTCATGGGGGTTCTCTTGAAGACCTTGATGAAATTCAAATAATTCTTGCAATTGATTTTGATATAATTCATTAATCTCTTGTGGATAACTATGAGTTTTATGTTCATTATTTACATCATAGTCCTTTTAATCACTTTCATTATCAATTTCAATGTGAACTTAATTTGTAGGAGACAAGGAATTCAAATAGTAGCATTATAAGTTTTATAAGAAACTCATAATTTTCCATTATAGAATAAATCAAATGAAATTGCATATATGACATAGGAATGGCATTTAATCTAGTACTATTCTTTAGAGGCATAAAATACAATATGAATCAAGTAAAGCTAATGACTATGAATATAATACAAGTAAAAATTAAGGTATAAAAGTGATCTAGGAAAGGATTTGAATGATTAAGTGGGATCTCAAATATACTTTCTCATTTATTTTTTTGTTTTAACATAATGTTTCATAGCACTAACTACAAATGTAAAACTATACATATATCCAATTAACCATGTTTTTAAAGGTGCATTGAGAGAAACTTCCTTGGGATACATGCTCCTCTCAAGTGCACCACAAATCAAACAAATATAAGAGGCTTCGTATAGTATAAACAAGAGATCCTAAACATTTCAAATATATTGTTAGATACATGGAAACTAAACTCTATGTTTAGTGTTGTATAATGGCATTGAGTATTGGAGGAGAACCAATCACACTATAGTGCCAATAAAATAGATCACTATGTACCATATAACGATAATCACTAAGTAGATTTAAAACTATCACACCATAATTTAAAAAAAACTAAAATAAAATCAAAATATTTTTGTGTATAGATGTCAATAACTTAAAATCAGAAGTCTAAAGAAAGAGCTTCTATGTCAGATGTCTATCTGACGTGACAGAGAAATGTTTTCATTATCATATTACTTCAAAGTTGAAGAATATTGAATAATGGTTTCAAATTTATATCTACAGTTAAAGGTTGTTTTCTTTCAATATCAAGAATTTACAGAAATTTGTATCTTAGGATAAAAACTAAATAAATAGTAAACAATGTTATAAAGATAAACGGGTTCACCAGAATGTTTGATGCTATTTTTTATTTAACAATGAAATGTTGAGAACAAATAAACTATTGAAAACAAATTTGTATCTAAATAAATATACAGATATCAATTTAAAATAAAGAACTAAAAGTTAGCTAAAAAATTAAATTAATAAACAGATATGCAAAACTCCCTCAAACTGATTTTATGTTAATTATGTAGGTTGATTATGATTGAAAACTACCTCAAAATATTTGTATATTGTATCGCATCTAAAAATATGAATTCAAAATGTGTTTGTACAAGGTCGTGTTAGGAGGATAGCGCCATATTGCACCCTTGTCTCTTCATTATGGTCGTGGCATAGTTGATTATGTGACCAATTTTATGATCTGGGTGCATGTGCCTGTAGGTGAAGGTTTATTATTCTTATGTTTATCGATTTGATGTAAGGAAGACATAAAAAATCAAAACACTACCTCTTACATAATAAAAAAATAAAGATCAAATTCAAAAGGGAGAATTGAGCAAGGGGAATAGTCAAGATATCCTCAGAAAACCTTGTGTAATTTAAATTTGTTTGCATAAACAAAAATAGCTCCAAGTCGCTGTAGTTCTCCCTCTTAGAAAGATTATATGAATTTTGATCTTACTATATGATTAAAACTAGATATATTGCTTTAAATTCTTAATAATAATTACCCTTGACTTGAAATAAAAGATATTCAAACTTAGACTATGACTGCTAGAATGCTTTAGAATTGAAATTGGAAGAAATAGTGTTATTTTTCTCAATGTGTAGCAGTATTTGCCAAGTGATTACTAGATGTATTTTGAGAGACCATTTATATTAAACAACCTTGATAAAAATGCAGTAGGGGTAAAATTCAATGAATTGAATTTAAAAAGTTATTGTTGCAGTATGGGGGACAAGGTCACACTAGTGAACAACGTTGAAGTGAGGCCCTATATGACCTAGTGTGATACTACCCAGAAGGATAGAGACTATTGCAAATGGTTTGAAAGGAATATGTAAGCATAATAAGAATGTATAAATGATGTTTTAAGTAGTTTCAAGATTGTTGGTAGAGTATTAAATTCTCTCGTATAGATTAAAAGTTAATGGAATGATGAACAAACCAAACAAGGTAAATATGTCAAGATTAAACATTATCAAGAACTAAATGATTAAATTTATGTGTCTATAAACTCAAACCACATGTGTTTATCCCATATGTGTATGTGTGTAAAAACATGATCAATCAAAAATGTAATGTAAAGTTTTACTTTCAACCCTTTGCATCATACAACTTTGAATTTTGTGTTTATTCAAACTTATCTATAGGACTACTCGTTTGTGGATTTTTCACATTTTATGTCTTTTTTAATACTATTTCAAAAGAGTTATAGTGGATTTCTCATGTAGTTCTCAAGTGATTTCTAAGTTACCATGTTGTGATCAGTTGAGTATAGCCTTAGGATTTATTTGTATTCATACCTTACTCTTTATTATTTCTTGTTATGACCAACCCATGAAATTTCTCTAGGTTGGCCTAATGGAGACATCTCAATTTGAAAAATATGCATTCGATGTTATTCGAAACTATCGACAATGGCAACCACCTTCGATAAATTGCAACTATTTTTTTTGTCTCATTTTCATATTTTATGTGAGTCCATCTTAGAAGGTATAAGGTAGAAGGTGCTACTCTGATACTTTGTATCAAAGGGAGTCCTAATAACATATCAAAAACCCATGTGTTTCATATAACTATTAAAGGATTGAGCACAATGAGAGGCCCAACATGTAAAGGTAGTATAATATGCCCAAGAGTATCTTGAGTATGACCATCAAATGCTTTTACAACTATATAAGAATCTTGTAAATTTTTCTTTGTATAATCAAGAGAGTAGAGGAATGTTATGGTTCATACATTTTCACTTGATCTATTTTATTTCATCATGTTAAATATGAAATTTTTTCAACATATACTCGAATAAAAAGTACATGTCTTTCTGAATCATCATCAAAAACTACACTATCATAAAATGTGATCATAGGACATGATTTTTATTTGCTTATAAGTATACCAATGATGAAATCAAGTGGATTCTCATATGTATAAGGAGAAAGATGAGCATTATATGCATAATATGCTTCATAATTATTCTTGTGATTTGTTTCATGATTTGAAAAAGGATCTTTATACATTTTTAGATTTGCATTGTCATTTATTTATGGCTTAGCCTCTCCAGTAGGTGTGTCAATATCAATAATTTTCTCATCAATAATATCTTGAATCTTGTGTTTAATCTTGAAACATCTATTTTTAGAAAGTCCAATACATCTATGGTAGTCACAATATGCATTGCCAATAATTTCTTTAGATTGTGGTCTAGACATGTTTACTTACATTGGTGGAAGAAGAGTGATGAGATTACATTCAAATAACTTTTGAAATAATACTTGAGGAGGTGATAATAACCTTGAGAATTTCTTCTTTGATGGAGCTTATAATTAGAGATTTTGTGTTGGTTTTGAGATATCATTAACTACAATATTATCTTCCTTCTTACTTTCATTGGGTTTGCTCTTATAATTTGGCTTGCTTTGAAATTGCTTTGAAACTTGAAATTTTATGTAGAAAGATCATTTGAAGTGTGCTCAAGCCTGTTCAAATTAATTAATTTGACATCACACTCTTCTACTATATGACACAGCTCATCAAAAGATTTGAATTTTTCAAACATAATTGACTCTTTAAGTGAAGATAACAAACTTTGAGTAAAGAGATCTTGGAGCTCATTATCAACCATTTTTGTTAGCATAGTCTTGTATCTTAGCACATATTCACTAATTATTTCATTATACCCTTGTTTGAGATTTGTGATTTAAGTATATTGTAGCTTTTCACTAATGTTGATAGAAAATTGTGTTAAAATTTGATCTATAAAAAGATTTGAAGCCTTTACTATTTGAAAAGGAATATCATAAAATTATATAAGAGCATATTCTTTAATACTTTTTAGAAAGAGCATTTTAAATAATTTATCAGTATTTGCATGGTCTAGACAAGTTACATGGAATAAAATCAAATGTTATCTAGGATCACCTTTGCCTTTATATATAGAATGTTTAGGAGCCACAAAGCCAATTGTTAAAGTATAAGGTGAAATTTTATGTGTCAAAGGGTTATGGCTCAAATAACATGAGTCCATATAAGGGCTAGCATGAGAGATAGTTTACTCAATTTGAGATAGCTTAGTTTGTAATGCAATAAGTGCATGCTCAAGAGTAACATTTATAGAGGTAATTGGAGGAATGTAAGCAACATATGAGTAGGAATAGGCACAAATACATTTTGGAAATTAAGTTATGTTAGCAAACCAAGAAATGATGTTATAGAAGTAAATAGAGGTGTAGAAATAAGAATGGATGTAATAGCAGAAATAGAAACATTGGAGGTAAGGGTTTTGACATCAGAGAAAGGAACTATTATGATGGATATTTTGAAAATTTATCTTGATGCTCAAATTTTGATGCTATAAGTAGATTAATGATCTTATTCACTTCATGGGGGTTCTTTTTTAGACCTTAATAAAATTCAGATAATTATTAAACTTGATTTTGATTTACTCCATTAAGTTATTGTGGATCAATATAATTTTCATGCTCATTGCGTACATCATAGTCCTCTTCATTACTTTTGTCAATAATTACAATGTAAAATTAATTCATAGGAGACCAATGAATTTGAATAGTACCATTATTAGTTTGATAAAAAACATCGTAATTTGCCATTGCAAAAAAAACAGAGAAAGCTACATATATGAAATAGGAATACCACTTATCTATCACTATGCCTTAGAGGCATACAATACAATATGAATCAAAGAATGGTAATGACTATGAATATAATACAAACCAAAATCAAGGTATAAAGGTGATATAAGAAAGGGTTTGAATGATTATGTGAGCTCTCAAATATACTTTGTTATTTATTGATTAGTGTCATCTCAATGTTTTAAAGTGCTAATTATAGAGGTAAAATCTTGTTTATAGCCCATTAACCATGTTTATAAGGATACGATGAGAATAACTTTCATGGGTGATACGCTCCTCTTAGGTGCACCATAAATCAAATGACTAAAATAAGATACTTGTGGTATATATAAAAGATCCTAAGAATTTCTAATATACCGTTAGGTACATGGAAACTAAACGCCATATTTATTATTATAAAATGACAGAATATTGGGGTAGTAACCCTCACGCTATGGTGTCAGTAAAATAGATCATCGTATAGCCCATAATGATAGTCACTAAAAAAATTTAAAACTTTCAAAACATAGTTTCTAAAAACAAGCACAAACAAATAGAAAATAATATTGAAATATTTTTGTGTAGATATCAATAAATTTTAACCCAAGCTTGAAACAAAGGGTTTTTGTGTCAGGGGTCTATTTGAGGTGACAAGGTAATTTTTCCCATGTCAAATTTTTCCAAGGTCGAAGAAGATTGACTTTGTTTTAGATTCATATCTAAGATTGAGGTTGTTTTCTTTATTTATCAATATTTTAAACAAATTTTTATGTAATCCTAGCATAAAAATCAAGCAAATAATAATCAATGTTCTAAAGATAAATGGGTTCTCCATAATGTTTAATATTATTTTTTATTTAACAATGAAATGCTAAGAATAAATAAAATATTAAAAACAAATTTAGATCTACAAAAATATACATATATTAATTTAAAATACATAATTTATAGAAATGAAAGTTAGATAAAAATAGTAAATTGACAAATAGATATTCAAACCTCCCTCAAATTGATGTTATGTTGACTTCGTAGGCTAATTGTGATTAAAAATTGCCTGAAAATATGTGTATTATGTAATATCTAAAAACAAGAAATCAAATTATGTTGGGACAAAGTCATGTTAGGAGGACAAGGTTGTGTTTGACTATGCAACTAATTTTTTGATCTAGGTGCATGTGTTGGTCTATGAAAGTTTATTATTTTCCTACTTATGTTGATTTGATGTGTAACAGGCATAAAAATAAAAACTCTAGCTCCTATACAATAAAAATTAAATGCAAAGGGGAGAATCGGGCAAAGGGAATAATTTAGTTATCATCAAAATTCCCCATGTAATTTGAATGTTATCAACATAACCCAAATAGGCCTCAAGCCAATGTAGTTATCACTCCTAGAGTATGTGACTCTTTATCTTTATATATGAATGAAACGCAATAGATTGATTTGAATTATTGAAAATAAGTATCCTTGACCTTTAATAAAATATATTCAAACTTGGCCTATGGCTATTACAATGCTTCAAAATTAGAATTTGAAGAAATAGTGTTTTTCTCAATGTGTAGTAGTATTTTTCAAGTGATTGCTAGTATATTTTGAATGACCTCGATGTGCTTATATAGAGGAAAATTTTGAATATTTCTAATAATCGACCTTGATAAAATCACATGAGGGGTAAAATGCAATGAAATACAACTAGTCGGAGTTTTGTCATGAAATACAAAACTCTCATCAATACTCAGACCTCTATAATATTCTCAATTCTATTGGCTTTCATCTAGGCTTGACTATAGCAAATAGTTTCATTGTTTTGGAAACGCAGTTCTCTTCTTGGAGATGATGGAAACCTTGAATACATTAAAGGAGTTAAATGTGGTGGATACCTATCATAGACCATACAACTTGGCTCTCTCAAATATGATTGACACCTCTAATCATCTAGGACATACACATTTCATATGCATGCTGCCTACAATAGACAATGAGGATATAGATCTATGATGACTTCAAAAAAGATATCGTTATGATCAACTAAGGTCTTAGAAAACACATTACAACATGAGGGTATTCATTTCAAGTTATATTGGAAACCTTCATTCCATACCTTCACCTACAATTACCAAAATACTATTTTACAAACCTCAAGGGTGTTCACTTCAAACTCAGGGATTATCTTACCTATCTCTTCATGTTCACACGTGTAAACCATATTGAAAACAACATGAAATGGGTGACCATACTCTACAAGACCACATACATCACTTAGAAGCATCAGATAAATGCAAATAGGTAAGAAAATTGAATCCATTGGGGATGTTTAGGTAGTTTGGAGTCACTAGCATTCTTATTAAAGGTTAATGAAGCACATACCACCACTCCTGCAGTCCATACAACAACTGAAGGGATCCTCCTTGAGTCTTCACACATGCTAGAACTATCTTGCAGTCCATACAATAATTGAAACTCTCTTTCTTTTTAGATAAACTCCTTTGTATGTTGAACCTGTATCATGTCAATTTCAAATAGTTCCCAAACACTCATCTGACACATGGGATGTTAGATTGAACTTTGACACACTTATCCTTAGTGGAAAACCGTACTTCACTAAAAAGACCTAAAAGGACATAAAATGAAATTAAGTAAAAATGAACAAGTGTGACTAAGATAAAACATAGTATGGACCACTTTCCAACTTAGGAGACCCTATGGAAGTTTTAACTTGCAGTGGCATTGACTAATTTTTCTAGGGGTAGCATATCTGCTATGCTAAGGACTAGTTGTCTTCTCCTATCTTTGGGCAATGGAGTCACTTATATACTACCAATTACACTGAAATGCCTCTGAACAGACACCAAACTCACCCCAAATAGAAAATAGGAAACAAATACAAGACAAGACAACAAAACAAACACACTTGTGCTCTCCAAAACGGTTAAGTAAAACATACACAACTTAAGCAAACTAGGCTATGTGCAAACTAGCCTAAAGCAAATTTCTCCTCCTGGATCAAAGGGGAATTTTGAACCATATCTTACTCTATGAGATGGAGTGCATGAAACAAGTTTTCCTTTGAGTATTGGCTTTGATGTCTTTAATTTCTTCATGTTTGCCAATCTCCTTGGCATGATCTTCAATGCAATCACAAAAAATACAAACATATCACCTATGAAGGTGAATTCTTATTGTAATTCAACAATTTCAATCTTCTCATGAGACCATTCAACTATAATTTGACTCAATGATGTCTCAACAAAGCATGTTTCTTTGACTTCCATGGTACTCTTAATGAGATCAATTTTATTACCAACTGCAAGCTATTCAAGCTCTTTAAGGAGATTTGTATAGTCAATCCAATATTCATAATTGTCCTCCATGAGGACATATTGTTCTAGCTTATTGTGAACTTAACATTCAACCTTGCAAAAGTCTTCAAGTTCTTGGAGAATTTCAATCTGCTACTGCTAATCATCCTTGTTCTCTTTCTCCTCAAGAAGCGCAACCTTTTCAAACTCATCTTCTTGACCATGTTCATGATGTCATAGTCGTCATAAATTGCTCCATTATGTATTTAAAAATTTTGGTGATGTTCTTCAAGATTTATTTGTTCAATAGGAACCTTGCATTCCTATTAAACAACCTCATTATGTTCCACTTCAAGAACAATATTCTCAAGACATTCATATTCATTTAACATGTGCAAATAGGTCTGCCACATACCTTGATCAATATCTTTGTAAACATATACAACTTCATCTATATCTTCTCTTTCTTCACTCAATAAGTTTGACTTGTGTTTGTCTTCACCAAGGGGAGTCCCTATAATGAACTCTTATTCATAAACACTTGCATTATATTCTTGATCAGCTACAAACTAAGTTTGCAATTCTTTACTTGCCTCCCATAAGATGGTTTCTCCTTCAAGAGGGGATGAGGTGGGAGGATGATGAACAAGAGAGAGTAGTAGGTGTGATGGATGTATCACGAATGGGCATGGCAGTGGAAGGAGACACTTGAAATAATTCTTGGAGGGAGAGAAGGTTCTACTAAGCTAGGGACACTTACTTTCTTCAACAAGTACCTCATGATTTTCATTATCTTCTTGAAACTCAACAACAGCTTCAACTTTGTCTTCAACATTCTTAAATAAGGCCTCTTTTTCACATTAAAACTCTTCTTGGATAGACCTCCGAGATGTACAAGACATAGGTTCTTGAGGAGAAGACAATAAGGCTTAAACACACACAAAATTTTCTTCCTTGGCATCAACTTCTTGGTCCTTATTCTCTTCATCCTTATTTTCCCAAGACTTCACTACTTGGTTTCAAGTGGGAACTTTGAGGTTATTAAGCTCTTTTGAAGATTTCATTGGCTATCCATGTGGATAAGAGGCATGAGAAAACTGATGTGGAACATAAGAAGATTCTAGAGGATGGGAGGGAGAGACTTGTTCTTCAAACAGATTGACACCTTCTTCATAGCCTTCTTGAGGAACTTAAATAACTGCAAGTTGCTTCCCAACTTCTTGGTTTTCCCACCCTTCAAGCCTATCAACCCACCACTAGATATAGCATCTCATTTCATGAAAATATTCATTGATGACAAAGTTAACTTCTTCCTCAACCATTCTCCACTTATTCATAAAGAATTGAACTACCTTTCTCATCTTCTCTATGAAATGAATAGGGATCACATCAACATATTTATCCCATTTCTTCATCAACTATTTTGATTTTAGCATATCTAGAATGAGTGCCAACAAGGATTTAGTGTGAGGTAGAATTAGATTAGGAGAAGGAGAGGAGTATGGGTTTTGGTATTGACCTTGAGAAGGTTGTCTAGGAGCTTGATAGGATAGATAGGGTTGTTGGCAAAGACTACCTCCAATAATTGCCTCTTAAGAGCTTGAATCTCTTCTTCTAGAGTCCTAATCTTATCTTCTTGATAACCTTCTTCATGGGCTTTTTCAAGAGACTATTAAAAAACATCAAGACTATATGGAGGAGGGATGGGTTGACCATAGGGTTGTCATGGCACATAGGACTAATAACAACATTGATAGAGTTGTTAAGGGACATAGTATGGGTCATGACAAGGTTGACAGGGAGGTGTATAGTAGGAATTTTCAACATATACACCCATATCAACTTCATTAGTCAAATGAAACACAATACTTGATCAAAATATTTTACAACAAGTACTTAGACTCCTTACCACCAAGTGATTGCATTTAGAGTCACCATTGGTGTTTGCTTGAATGCTTTCAAAATCTCATAGTAGGAAGAACACACCAAAAATCATTCTACTCTTTTAGACCCTGATCCTTAAAAGCATGCTAGAACTGTTATGACCAAATATTACACCCTTGAATAAGGTTTTTCAAGCCTCTCCAATATTTGTTTAACATGGGCTTACCTCTATACTTGTGGGTTGCTTATAGCAGAGGTAAACCTCTAGGTTAAAGGGCTAGCTCCCTTGATTTATCTTTTAGGCTCACACACTACACTATACCAATCACTTGTTTGGGGTGAAAATGGAAGAAGGAAACTAAAATTAACCTATGTAAATGATATGATACATCAAGGATAAGCCCACCAACATATTTGCATTTGCACTAAGAAGGAGGCTACCAAAACTAACCTTAACTCAATGTTCTTCTAGCGTAAGTGTTTCTCATAGAGGTATCTTGATATGCACATCCAGAGGTGGGTGAAAAAAAGGTATGATACTAGATACTACTAGTCTCTCTCACAATTTAAATACACCTTAACAAATAATACACTTCATGAGGCCTGCTAGAAGAGATGCTACTCACACAATGCATACAATGGCAGAATGGAAATAAGGAGAAACAATCTTCATCACTTGTCATCTAAATATACCACTTCAAATAATTAAGCAAGAGTTGTAGAGATTAAATCAAATTTAGAACATTATACAAAGGCAAAACAAGATGTCAAACCAATAGGGATTTGCCATACTAGGTATGTACTAGATATAAATGCCAAAAAGGCTTGCATATATAGAGCATAGGAGAGGAAAGATAAAAAGTGAAGCTTAAGATTTACAAGACCAAGTGTCAAGATGTGAAAACTAGTTACAATTCAAGGGAATGAAGTGTAAAACAGGTCATGAAGTCCTCCTGGATAGGTGTCCATCACAAACATGACATATCTTTCAGGTTGGCATAGAGGCATTCCATGATTCTTCTTGAAATTACACTTCTCAATGGAGATTCCAATTGATAGCAGAGAACTATTGTATTATTAATTGACACATACATTTGTCCTGAGGAGGTGAGAAAATGATTGATGTGAGTCATCATATCCATTCAATTGATAGCCTCCTCCTTAACACTTGTTATTCACTTCTTGTAACTGTTCATTAGCCCTTCTAGGCTTATATTCACACTTATCACTTAAGTGACTCACAGTTTCTCAAAGAAATCCACTGTATAGGTTTTAGAAAACTTAATTAGACATTTTATGTTCTATCCTAGACCTCAATGAAAATTTTAAACCACACTCTCACTTTCTAGTTTAGATAGTCGTGTTCCTTCTCACTATCTAAGACTGCTTGCAATGAAAAAAGTATCAGAGGGGTTTTCATGAATCACTATGATGATAATTGAGTATGGAGAGTTATAAAAAGTCTCTACACACCTCCTTTAATGGCCTTAATTCACTAGTCCCCTTTTGTACTTACAATTCAACTCAAATCTTGTATAAAACCTAGATTTTGTCCTATTCGTACAAGTGATAATATAAAACCATTGGATGTTAAGGAGCATAAGAGATTGATAAACATGTAAAAAACACTTTCAATTAATTTGAATCCTTCTATATGCATAATTATTCTTATCTTCTCCATCAGGTTTTCATAAGGGTTTTAGGAGGGTTTTTAGTGGTTTTGGTTCTTAGTGATGATTCATAAAATCTAGAGGTTTAACCTCCAAAAAAATCCATTGAGATCAAGTGTATTAGCCCCTTCAAATATTAGTATATTATTGAGACACCATGCACACCCTCTGTATAGATATGAGCAAATTAAATTAGTTCTTGAACTCTTGCAATGCATTTTAGGTAGGCCTGAGAAGAAATTAGCCCTGAATGACCAATTTTGAATGGTTCCATGCAAACCAATGATTCTTGTGGACTCTCCAATCTCTCCTGAAGTCTCTCATATGTTTTTTAAAGGGTCACATAATTCTATGAGTGAATTTATAATCCATTAGGTTCCATGCTTTGTTTTGGGCCTAATAGGCCTAAATTGTTTTTCTTGAATATTTGGCTACTTGAGTGGTCTTAGTGACTATAGGTACTTTTTCCATGTTTGTTCACACTTAATACAATTATACACATCATTTTACAATGCTTCAAGGATCTCCCTTTCACCCTTCCTCATTCACATACTATGGTTATAGATTGTGTTGCTACTGGAGTACCTCATGTTCGTGATAGAATAGAAAGCATCTCCTCTATTGCTATGACAAAAATTAGACAATGCAGGTCTTGGTGAATTCATTGAAACCTTTCATACCAAGTTTCAAACCTTGGTTATGTTCATAGAGACTTCAACCTCACAAAATCTCAAAATTGGCTTTTAGGTCTGTAGACTATGGTAAACAGTAGATGATTGAGTGTGAGGTTAGAACATTGTCTTATCAGCATTATACCATGTTTATTTCAATATGAGAATCACATGGGAATGTAATATCATCACTATGAAAGTGATTTATACTTGATCATCTTTGATACATACCTTTGTCAACCAACTTGCATCTTTTGTTGCTCAAGCTTGTCTGCATTATGAGAGTCCAAACTATAGGTGCTTTAAAAGAAATCAATAAGTTATTATAGGTGAATATACAGTTTTGATCATTATATTTCACACATTTGGTTCCTCTAAATTCATTAAAAATCAATTCACACCTTTATATATTTAGGACTACCTTGAGACTACGCTTTCATCTATTACTATCAATGCACTATAGGTCTACACTCAAACTGTAAATGTTGTTTGGGGATATGAGACCTTCCTAAAGGTGAAGACATTTGATTACGCACTACTTCACTTTTTTAGTTTTCCTCTGAGGTCAATATGTCCATCTCCCTCTTGAATGAATCTATTTATGCCTTGAGACCTGCAGTTACCTAAACCTCAATAGACCAGGTGTTAGTTGTATTGTTCCAAGTTCATTTTATCACTATGGCACTATGTTTTACTGAGCATCTTTAATAGAAAATTGATTGAACTAAAACCATTTAACTATTATATTCTCTTGAGTTAGCAACCTTCACTTTGTGTCAAGATGTTTCCTCTAGGGCCTAGGCTACAAGGATGAGATGATCAGACTTACCTAGACCTCAAAAATGTTCACTAATAGATGACATTGTGTGGGGCATAGAACTTTTTCAAAGAAACTAAGGTAAGACTTCTCATTTGCAACTTTATTAAACCTTGCACCTCTGTGAGTGTCAAGGAAGATTCTGAGTGTAAAGTTGATTGTGTTTCAATGTTTTTAGACCTTCAAAGCAATCTCCACCTAGTCATATCTCTGTCATGAAATCCAAAACTCTCATCAATACTCATACCTTTGTGATATTCTCACCTCTATTGGCTTCCATCTAGGCTTGATTGTAGCAAACGGTTTCACTATTTCAATAACCCAATTCTTTTCTTAGAGATGACATAAATCTTAAATATGTTATAGGCCTTAAATATGTTGGATGCCTATCATAGATAATACAACTTGGCTCTCCAAAAGATGACTGACACCCCTAATCCTCTGTGACATACACATTTCATATGCATTACAAACCAGACAATGAGGATATAGATCTATGATGACTTCAAACCAGACATCTAAAATATCAACTGAGGTCTTAGAAAACGCATTACAACATGATGGTATTCATTTCAATTTGTTTTGGAAACCTCCATTCCACACCTTCACTTGCAATTACCAAAATACTGCTCTACAAACCTCAATGGTGTTCACTTCAAACTCAAGGATGATCCTACCTATCTCTTCATGTTCACACATGTAAACCATATTTAAACCAAAATTAAATGGGTGACCATGCTTTGAAAGACCATGTACATCACTTAGAAGTATTAGATTAATGAAAACAGGTAAGAAAACTGAAGCCATTGGATATGTGCAGGTAGTTTGGAGTCACTAGCATTCTTAGTGAAGGTTCATGAAGCATAGACCACCACTCATACAAACATAGGGAGTATTAACAGCCGCCAAGTGCACTCATCTTAACTCTCTTCCTCTTGTCCATACCAAGTTCAAACTAGTTGACCTTGTTGACCTGTCCAAGAGAGCGATGAGATAGATGGATTGGTTTTCACCATTTTGGGATCTGTCAAAGCTACCTAAGCTTGGAGATGACTTGTGGGGATCTGAAAGGACCCTCCTGAAGTCTTAATGCATACTAGAACTATCCTAAAATTTGAACAACAAATGAAACTCCCTTTCGTTTTAGATAAACTCATTTGTACATTGAACCTGCATCATGTCAATATCAAATAGTTCCTTGAAACTCATCTGACACAAGGGATGCTAGATTACACTTTGACACACTTGTCCTTAGTGAAAAATCATAAAAAATCACTAAAATGACCCAAAAGGACATAAAATAACATTAAGAATAAATGAACAAGCGTGACCAAGATGAAACATAGTATGTGACCTCATTTAAAATCATGGTTGGCCACTTTCCAACTTATGAGACTCTATGGAAGTTTGAACTTGCATGGGGATTGACTAATTTTGACCTTGGGGTAAAATTAGTCAATATTAAATAAAATCAAATCAAAAGTAATAAATATACATAAGGAAGCATGGGCATCATGAACAAATTCGAAAATATTTCTTGAGCCACTACAATGAAATGTATCTAGATAGTGAAGAAAATTGTAGACTTTTCATTCAATTCTCCTCTACTATGGAAATGAGAACATGTATTTTTAATCTGCTTCCCTCTTTTCTCTTCCTTTTATTCTATATATGTAATTTTCTAATTTTGAACAAAAGGTTTACTTCCTAGACTTCATAAATCCACTAAATTCCTAAAATTCAACTTTGAGCCTCTGTTTTTTTGCTATATAAATAATATCCTAAGCCCTCATTGAAATAGAATATAACTTTGCATACTTCATGTAACTAATGAAAGTTATTGTGGCACTTGTTGGTCTACCCCTTGGATCTTGTATTTTTGTTGCAACTCCATGCTCATGTACAAGTTGTATCTTTCTCCTTGCACTTTATTTTATATGTTATCCTCATTTCCCTTCTTCCATATTGATAGCCACTTATTAATATAGATAGGGAATCAACCCATTTCCATTATGGTGCATCACCATTTTATTTCATGTTTATTTTTCCCATTTCCCCAACAAGTTTTATTTTGTGTTAATAATTTAGGTATAATAACATTAATTTAATAAAAATAACCAGTAGGCTCTAGAGGTTCTCTACAAAGAGCAATCCCATACAAAGTATAAATTTAATTGTTGTGTTTGAAATACAGGTACAACCAATTAGACATTTTAATGAATTAACAAGAACCCTAAAATTAGGTTCATATGTCAAATTGAATTCCCAAAATAGGTTTTTATATAAATATACAATGTTGATATAGGTTTGTATGTAAAGGGATCAACAAATACAAATAGAATATAGACCCAAAGTGCTTATGCAGTACCATCGATCCACAATATAGAAATAGAATTTGACCCACCTATACCTCAAAGTGATATAGAATGACATCATATGTTTATGATATTGCCACATAATACCAAAATTGTTCCCCATTATATTGTAAAATGCCCCACATATGGTTTAATATATCCCATATGACTCACATAAAGTGGTCCAATCTGCTCAATCTATCCCATTTGGACCACATAATCTGACCCAATTTGCTTAATCTATCCCATCTAAACTACATAATTTGAACCATAATGTGAATTGTATATTTATCAAGCCCTGAATCTCTAAGACAATCATATTGTATGTGCCCTTTTATATGAGGGACGAAGCCTAAGAATCACTCATCTCAAAATAAATAGTGATGTGCACCATATGTTATATAAAAAAATATATTCATGTAAAACATGTATACAAACACGATAAGATATGCCATCATAGAAAAATATGATCATTAGATCATATATGAAACATGTAATCCAAGTCAATGGGAATAAAATTATCAATGTCTAGTAGATAGACCAATTAAGCATGAAGTGATAAGAGTTGCAATAAATACATGATAAAAATCATGGCATCTCACATAATAGATGTTTGATATGAATCATAGCATTTAGCTCATATTAAAATTCATAAATGTGACCACATACATGCACACAATATCATGATTAAGGAGCACAAAATCACACAAGACATGACATGACTATGACAAGAAATGGACATAACATGGCCATGACTCAGACTAAAGGATCCTTTAACATAATTGACACATGAAATTACAAAACATGATCAATGCACTCATTGAACACGCAATATAACACATATCAATGATCACACAATGTAATAATCATCAATATCAAGTATGCATAGAGCAAGCAATGTTATTATGCATAATCAATCCATATCATCATCCATCTTTGTAAAACATAATATCCATAGGAAACAACATTCTATAAATTTTAAGATAAAATTATGTGTAATAGTATACTTTGACCAATGGAAAAGTATATAAATATATAATTGGATAAGTGTACGAAGATTATCCTAGTGTAGGCATGCACCCAAGGTATAACAAAGATTATCCTAGTGTAGGTATGCATCCAAGGTATAAAGGTTGCTCCATGAGTGTAACTAATTTCGTGCATCTATATGTCTGTGTATTATATGTAACCTTTATGTCATAAATCTCTTTCATGTATAACGTGAATATCATGTGAGTTGAAAATGGATATGTAATTCATCATGTATATAAAAAATAACATTAATCAAACTATGTGTACCGACAAATCATTTCATGCATAGGTCTTATTGGTTTTTAATTCACCATGCATATGAAAGATAAATTTAATCATTCTGTATACTAGAAAATCATGGCATGCAAATGTCTTGGTTTTTTATTTTTGAATATTTGATTTGATTATTTTTCTTTTTATTTTGAATTTGAATGTTATGTGTAACATATGATCCCCTCAATAGGATGCTCATGTGTAGGTCTTGGATCAATTAGGGTGAATGTTACACATCGTGGACAAGGAGTAACATGTATATCATTGTATGAATTAGAGAAATGATCGTGTGTTATAAATAACATCATCACCATAGTCACCATGATCAAGTATATGCTAGGTAGCTCGAGTAGGCATAGTAACATGTGGACTTTATTTTAAATTAGGATAATGCCTTGATGTTCCTAGTGCCCAAAGAGGGTTTTGTCATTTTCCATCAAAATGTTTTACATTTTTTTGTACCAATTATGTGTACTCAAGATTAGTAAGCAATGTCATAATGCAAATGTTTTCACTTGACCTATCAAATTTACATAAAATATGTAATGTATATAGAATAGATATAGATAATAATCAATTAGCAAAGAAGACACAGATCAAGTTGACATAGCATATGCACTAACCTCTTTTTATTTAGTGATTTCATTCATCTTCCTATGTCATTAAACTAGGGTAGAAAGAAGTTATACAGTGGTCCCCACATCAGTTCAAAAGCTCCCACACAATTTACACAACACACAAATGAAGGTGAACATAACCCCATATATAGATTGGATGAATGGAGACCCAATCTCTGGTCTGGGTTCCCTTTCTAATAAATACCCTTCACCCTATCTATATATGGGCCCTATACGTGGAAAACCTCAGAGAGGTAAAAAAATCACAATGTTGATTTAGTCATTTAAATGAGAAACTAGAACCCAATACATAAATGCTTCTCTTCTCACTTTTTCTCTGTCCAATCTTCACATAACTCTCTCAATAATATTTTACACACAAATATATTGATTTCACAATAATAAAAGTATCAATATGTGTTATGTGAATGATTTGTCAAAGGAGTAAAATCCTTTTTATAATGAGGTGTGGAGGTGAACCATTGTAACGAACAAGTCCAACAACTCCTTGAAAAACATAAAATCAATGGTAATAATTAATATACTTTATTATTATATTTACACAATGAGTTATCTCGTGTTAAATAATAATAATAATAATAATAACTAAATATTTATTATTTACCTATGTGAATGTGCTAAGAGTCCAATAAAAGTGCCGCTTAAGCATTATATGTTCCAACACTCCCTTAATGTTAAGTGGGGATACATGTCATAGTCACCTTAATAAATGAATTATATTCCATGGATCAACTATAATGATTTTAGCATGCATGTAAAATTTTAAGGATTTCAAAACCTTCATCATACCAAAATCACCCTTTAAAATAAAATGAATTATAATATATAAACTGTTAAAAGAAAGTTTAGTCTAGCATGATTATGAAACTACATCTCATAGCTTCTTATGAATAATCAACCAAGTATTATTGAAACTTTTTATAACATAAGGACCTTCATTACAAAATATGTTTTTATATATTGGGTACACTGTAAACTTAAAAAGTATGAAGTTTATTAAAATCACATAAAAATGACTTATTACAATATTTTGCAATGAGAATAAGCATAGAGAAGAATAAGAAAACACATAGTCGTTAGGAAGCGACATTGTTATGCACACTCCCTCTGAATAACAACTCTAATATAATCAACATTACACAAAATTAATAAAACTTGATAGCATCAAGTGGTTTTGTGAAAATATCTATCGTTTGTTCATCTATAAGACAAAACTATAGATCAATATCATAATTAATGACTTTCTCTCGAATAAAATGCACATGAAATTTAATATGCTTACTTCGTTGGTATTGTACTGTATTTTTCATCTAAGCTATACAACTTTGATTATCACATATAAGGGTCGTACTATGAGAAACATTCAAATTAAATTCTCCTAACAACTTTCTCAACCACATGATTTTTTTAGCATCTTCCATAGCACTTATATACTCTACTTAAATAGAAGAGATAAAGACGATGGATTGATTTGTATTGCTCTAAGTGATAACACATGCAATAAGTTTAAACACGTCTCCAAAAGTAGATTTGAAATCTATAGTATCATCATCATGGTTAGCATTATAATAACCAAATAATTTAATATTATCAATGGAGAAATAAAATAAACCAAAATTTATTGTTCTTTTGATATAACAAAGAATTTACAATGATCTAAATATGGATCTTGCATGAAACTAGAAGCAATACCTACAACAAATAAAATATTTAGCCTAGTAACAAGTTACTTTTAAAGTGTGGGGTTAACTTTGTCACACACAAATTTTAAATCAAGATTAATACCAACTTCAATATAAATAGATGTAGGCTTACAATCAAACATATTAAACTCAAAAAGAAGATTATGTGCATAGTGAAATTGTGATACAACAATTGAATTTTTATCCTCAAACATAGTCATTCTTAAAAAATGATAAAGAATGTTTAAATTGGTCATTTCAAATATTTGTTTTAGTTATCATTATAATTATGAATTTCATTAATTAGATCATCAATAATTAGAAGATAATCAACATATAATAAAATTAAAATAATATGACCATTTCTAATTTTACATAGAGATCATTATCTGAATAACAGTTAAAGAAACTCAGTTCTTTAAAACAACTAGTGATTTTAAAATACCAAGATCGAAGAGCTTGTTTTTAACCATACAACTATTTATTTAACTTATAAATATAATGCCCTTTGTTAGAGTTAGTGAAACTTTATGTTTAGTCATATATATTTTTTCTTCTAAATCACCATTTAGGAATGCATTTTTATATCCATTTAGTCTATAATCCAACCATTTTGAACTACAAGAGCAATGAATAGTTTAATAGTACATATTTTTTTTATAAGAAAGTTTTAACATAGTCAATCTCATATTTTTGAGTAAAACCACGAGCAACTAATCTTGATTTAAATTTATTAATTTTACCAAATAAATTATATTTGATTTTATAAAGCTACCTATAGCTATCAAGATGTCTATTAGGCAAAGGTGGGACTAGATCCCAAGTCTAATTTTTAATTAAAACATTAATGTCAACTCGCATAAAAATATTTCATTTATCATCTTAAATAACTTCTTCAAAATATTGAGATTCAAATTCATACATATTCGTTAAAGCATGATATGAATGTTGACTCCTAGTCAGTTTATTATGGTTGTAAAGATTAGATAATTGGTTTAAGGATTATGTCCATTTAGGTCTTTCAGATTGAAAATAAAATTCACAAGGTTCCTCAGACTCTAAGATAATTAAAATTGGATCAACTTCCTCTAGGGCATATGTTTATCCATAAGGATTAATAAGAGAGCTAGGTTCATCAAACGAAGAACATTGAGGAGGTTCCAAAAAAAATTCATTAAAAGATTTTTTAAGGATTAGAACATTTTTATTCTCATTTATTTGTCTTTTAGATGGATCATACACTCTTATTCATTTAGTTTTACCTCTATAACCTATAAAGATGTATGAATGGGAGGTAGGGTCAAGTTTCTTTCTTTTAGATTCAGAAAAAAAGAGGGGAGCAAGACTACCAAAAATTCTAAGATGAACCACACTAGATTGATTTTTAAAAGAGTAGAAAGATGCAAAGTTTTAGTAGGGACTCTTCATAATATGCACATTATTATCCATGGATTCAACCCGTAAGAACTTAGGAACATTTACAAAATGCAAAATTGTTCTATCCATTTCAATAATAGTGTGTGTTGATGTAAATTTTATGCACACTCCATAAACCTTTACAAGGTAGTCTCTAACATTTCAGGGTCTATGAATGAAATTTACTCCAAGGCACAAGTTGCAGGGTATTTGATTTTTTAAATAACCTGTTAGTGGAATAACGATGAGCGAAACAATTTGTTTACCATAGATAGATTAGATATGGTTGAATATAAATATACTTGAGATGAATGGAATGATTATGGATCTAACCTAAGGTGGGTAGGACCAAAATAAAGTCAAAAAAAAGAGGGAAATGTAGGGCACAAAAGAAGGCTTGTGGACCACATTAGATGAAACTTTTTGAGGTCATTACTTAAAGTAGAGGTTGGACAAGGAATCAAAGACCAATTTCTAATGAAGGCTATTATAGCACATCAATAATCAAACACAATTACAAGTCAAAGAGAATAAGAATACAACAAACTTAAGCACATAAATCAAAGGTTGTGATGTTTGTAAAACTACAATAACACATCTATAAGGGGGGATTATGAGTCATATGCAAAAGATATTTATATCACCAATAACTCAATATGAATAATTGTATATTAAAGAGTTAACTCATGCACAACTAAAAGACTAAGAAACTAAAATAATAGAACTTATAACACAATCCACAAGTTGGGAGAAGAATCAATATCTGTTCATCAAAATTAATTGTAGAACTTCCCTTAGAATTTTTTATTAATTTTAATAGCTAAAATTCTCCTCCCTTTGGAACTGGGAGGATACAATTATTTAAAAGCTTGGGATGGGGAAACATATCTCTCAAGAAAAGTCTAAAAATACATATCCAAAAATAGCATTGTATGCTAAATCTCGTGTAAAGTATGTATGTACAAAAATGATTGCTCAAAATAAAAATTTTAATCTAAAATACAATATATACATGCTAAATGAATGAAGAATTAAAAGTTCCATCTTAACTCAAACATGCAAATACATATGTATATTTAAAAAATGTTAATGTGACATTGCTAAAAGAAGAGACCCATAAATTAGTCAATGTAGATGTTGAAGTAGGTGGATTTGAAGTTGTAACTTATGTTGCAATTGGAATAGGCATTAGAACTACAGCTACACTAGAACTTGTTGCTAATGTAATTGTGGGAGTAGTTACTGGAAGTGGCACATACGCAGGTCCAATTCTAGTCTACACTAGTGTGTACTTGGAAAGCTGAGCATTCTGAGGTGGCATAGGTATGGCCCCTATTGGTAAAGTTACTTGCTTAGCAGCTTCCATCTATAGATAAAGTGCATAGCTTATATGAAAGTTTATGTATATGGTCTTAAAATCAATAAAATCTCTTTTGAATAACTGAGGAAGTTTATCCATAAATTTCTTATGTATGCCTAATGCAACTCTAACCTCAACATGTAGTGCCACAGTTCCAATGATTTTATCCCTTGAAAAATTGACTAGTTTCATTATTCCATCACTATTTCTATAAACAATGCCTTCAATATTTACTCTAAAATTGTCAAGTGTTTCTCACATGATGTTTTCAAAAATGTGTTTGGATGCCAATTACCCCTGTGCAGTGTCTACTTGAGTAGCTCTTAAGTCTTTCAAGATAGCTATTGCTTTTCTTTCCTCGTTTTCAAATTATCGAACTAGAGCTCGCATCTCTTGATTTCACTCAAGTAAGTTGTCCATTTTGGCAACAATATAATTATGTACCTAAGCAATTTCAGATAATGTTATTAAATTTAGATGGACATAAGGCTTACTCCTTGTTGCCTGGATTATAAAATGTAGCTTTACATCAATGTGATCTGTAAACACCACTAGGAACTTCACTACTTTTTAAAAATATTTACCAAGATCTTTTAAGTTCTCAATTCCAAAATTTAAACTGAATTAGAAGTAGAAATTTCTCAACTTTTAAGATGTTGGAATGATTAAAAATTGATTCAAATTTGATTCAAATCAAGTTTCAAAATTGAAATAAAGGTGAAATGAAAGTTCACATCAATTATCCATTGAAACCGTCAGATTTTTTTCAAATTCTCAATTTTTTTAATTTCCCGTAAATGATCAAATGATTAAATTTTGCATTCTAATTAAAATCTGAATTATAATTTGCAAATTAACTGAAACTGAAATGCAAAAATGAATTCAAAGATCAAAACACAAAAATTGTTTACGGGGTTTGAAATTCCTACGTCCCTGGGTTCTTATCGAACCGATCCATTAATGTTGCTTAAATTTTCAAGCCAAATTAATACTTAAAAACAACAAAATAGATCTACTCTGCAAAAATAGTGTTTCAGACCTTCGAAAGACCTTGGCTGACTCAGCACATCCTTCAGCTTCCTAAATCACATGCAGAGGCCTCTCCAAATCAAAATTGGCAACTTTTGTAGCTCAAAATGACATCACCAAAACCCCAAAATGGGCAAATGAATATACTGCACAGAGTGAATCAAAATTATAAACAAGTTTTTAGTTTACTCCGAGCTCTAGTTCGGCCTCTAAGGGCTCCAAAATGACTAAATATTGTAAGTGGGTCTATAATTCTCCTATACACAGTCGCCCAGAAGCTTGCCTTCAAATACAAGATCGCTCCTTTCAAAATACTTCCAATTCTGTAGCTTGGTCGGTCAAGACCTATCCCTTTTACACGGGAGGTCCACGGTTCAAGTCTCTTCTCTTCTATTTGGGTGCTTGACTTATCATTTAGTCCCACATTTATAAGCTTGAACAGTTTTATGACTTTAAAAAGGTTGGCAACCTCTTTCAATATAGCCGACTCCCCTTTTGGTGGGCTTTAGGCGCTAAATATAGCATGGGTTTGTTGGTTTAGTGTTCCAACTTATCTTATACGCTAATCTCCATGTCCTCTTCTCACGTTCCACAAGCTACTCGGATGTGGCACGCATTTCGGTAGTTATTTCCAATCTGAAGGTTCTTTGGCTCAACATATGTGTTGGCATTTCTTACGGTCTCCAAACTGGGATGTAATCTCGAGCTTGACTCGGCAAGTTGGTTGGAAGGCGTGGAAAGTGTGGGTTCTCCCATGTGGCGTAATGGGGAGTGGTAAAATTAAATTGCCAAGGAAATATTACAAAGCGTTTAAAATAATTATCCCACATTGGTGGGGTTTTCTACAGACTTTGCAAATTCAAATACAATGAGGTTTTCTACGGACTTTGTGATTTAAATGCAAATTCAAATACAATGCATTGTCCAATCCGTACACATTGTCAAAGATGAAAATCAATCAAACCCAAAATTTTGGACTCCCGTTGTCCACATTGCGCCACATCATCTTGCGACACCACATTATTTTCTTGTCACAAAATAACTTCAACAGCGTATATCTTGGGCATTTGGAATCTATTTTGCGATCCGAAAGAAGCACCAAAAATCTCTCAACAAGCTCTACATTGTGCAATTGGTTTCATCATAACTTAAAATAAAATTGAACTGAACTCTAGATCACACCTCCCTAAAAAAGAGGCTTTTGGTCCCCAAAAGTCTAGTATCTCTTGAAAACTAATAATTGGTCTACTGCATCATTTCAAACAGAACCCAATCATAGCAAGAGATAAACATTGGAAAAATAAATAATTCAAAATTCAAATGAAAATGCCTACAATATGTCATGAGTAAAAGAATCTGCAACTACCAATAAACTGATCATAACATACCAAAACTGTATGCCCATGTCACATCTTGTAAAGCGGTGAAATGTCAATAAACTAAAATAATTCCCAATGTAACTGCAAAACAAGTTTGTTACTGCCAAAAATATACAATACCTTGGTATGGGTCTTATATGCTAAGCAAATGCAAACAACACAAAGTGTATATTGCCTAACATCCAAACATGCCCATAGGGTCTTACAATGCGTCTATGCAGCCATGTGCCAAAAATAGATACATTCTTAAAAATAGTAGTTAAATCTAAGATAAGTGTTGTAAGGGAATTAACTCGACCTAAAACATGCAATTTGTTATTATATCCAACTGATCAAATGAATTTAAGTCCTCTAGACAACTTACTTAGCATAAATAAGAGATTCTAAAAACATAGAGCTATTAAACATAAGGTGAGAATTGAAATACTTCGAATGATAAACCTGTCTCGAAGTGTTCTCACAAGCTCTACTAATGCATCATCAAATCTTGTTATTTCTCTGAACAAAATTATTAACAATGCTTTGACAAACAAGTGCATTATTAATCCACTTAATCAAATTCTCTACCTAGTTAACTTGATTTCCTTAGTGGATTCCTTAACATCATTATGGATTGATTTAACTTCATTGACCTTATTAACAGGTTGATAAATCATCTTAGTTTTACCATGTTTAGTATGAGAAGATGATTGAAGTTTAAAACAATGATCAATCTGATGTCCACTCATATGGCAATGAGTGCAAACAACCTTCTTAGGTGAGGTCTCTATTTTACCTCATCTCGCTTTGCCATGACGACAATGGTTATTAACACCTGCAATCTGCTTAATCATAGCATGTCTCTTCCAAAAAAATGCAACACTATGGTTATGCATCCCACAAAAAGTGTAAGAAAATGATTGCATCATCTTCTGAATGTTAAATCCAAATATCTTAAACAGAAAAAGTGGATCAGAAGATTTAGTGCTAACTCTAGTATTGGAACTAGGAGGTGGAATCTCAATACCTCTTCTACCTTCTTTCTTACATTGTATATGCTCTACTAGTGGCCTCAGTCCTTTGCTATTAGAATATTGTCTTCCTTTAGTCATGGAAGAAGTTTCTCCAATATCCACCTGCGCACTAGTGTAACCCAAACCTGCATGAAGAGATCTATGCTCTACTTATATTGGATTAGTAATTCCTTGGCCATCTCGACCAAGACCTCTTCCATTAAATCCCATTTTTTTTCAACAATTTGGATCCTATACCCTTAGTGTGTTGTTCAAAACTACCAAAAGCATCATTACTTGAATCCAAATCTGAATGAAAGAAGAAAATGAATTACTTGGTGAATAACTTACAGTGCATTTAGTCATAGTCTCTGCATCTAAAGTAGAAGGTATGGCCTTCTTTGGTTCACCACACTACAATTTGATCAAGAGCTCATCCTTAGATTCAAGCTCTAATTTCAAACTTGCAATTTGTTCTTCAAGATCTAAGAGCTTGCATCTCAGAAATGCATTCCCATCTTGAATATGGGTGTTGATGGCTTCAAGCTCTTCCATCTTAGCTTTATGTGACAACTTGCCTATGGTTTCCTGCAAACACACTGATTCCACAACTGCACACTGCAATCTAATCAAGTCTAAAAACTATTGAAAATCAATAAACTGAAAGCAACTATCAAATCACACAATCAGAAGTTATCCCTGCTTTCTAATTGCTCTAATACCAAAATTTGATCTGTAAACACCAGTAGGAACTTCACTACTTTTTAAAAATATTTACCAAGATCTTTTAAGTTCTCAATTCCAAAATTTAAACTGAATTGGAAGCATAAATTTCTCAACTTTTAAGATGTTGGAATGATTAAAAATGGATTCAAATCAAGTTTCAAAACTGAAATAAATGTGAAATGAAAGTTCACATCAATTATCTATTGAAACCGTCAGATTTTTTCAAATTCTCGATTTTCTCAATTTTTCGTAAATGATCAAATGATTAAATTTTGCATTCTGATCAAAATATAAATTATAATCAACAAATTAACTAAAACTGAAATGCAAAAATGAATTCAAATATCAAAACACAGAAATTGTTTACAGAGTTCGGATTTCCTACGTCCCCGGTTCTTATCAAACCGATCCATTAATGTTGCTTAAATTTGCAAGCCAAAATAATATTTACAATCAACAAAATAGATCTACTCTCTACAAAAATAGTGTTTCAGACCTTCGAAAGACCTTGGCTGACTCAGCACATCCTTCACTTTCCTGAATCACACGTAGAGGCTTCTCTAAATCAAAATTGGCAACTTTCGTAGCTCAAAATGACATCACCAAACCTCTAAAATGGTCAAATGAATATACTTCACAGAGCGTATAGGAATTATAAACAAGTTTGTAGTTTACTCCAAGCTCTGGTTCAACCTCTAAGGGCTCCAAAATGACCAAATACTATAACTGGGTTTATAATTCTCCTATATACAGTCGATCAGAAGCTTGCCTTCAAATACAAGTTTGTTCCTTTCAAAATACTTCCAAGTCCATAACTTGGTCGGTCAAGACCTATCCCTTCTATTTGGGCGCTTGACTTATCTTTTAGTCCCACATTTGTAAGTTTGAACGGTTTTTATGACTTTAAAAAGGTTGGCGGCCTCCTTCAATACAGTCGACGCCCCTTTTGGTGGGATTGAGCACTAAATATAGCATGGGTTTGTTGGTTTAGCGTTCCAACTTAGCTTATACACTAATCTCCATGTCCTCTTCTCACGTTCCACAAGCTACTCAGATGTGGCACACATTTCGGTAGTTATCTCCAATCTCGAGGTTCTTTGGCTCGGCATATGTGTTGGCATTTCTCACAGTCTCCAAACTAGCATGTAATCTTGAGTTTGGCTCGAAAAGTTGGTTGGAAGGTGTGGCAAGTGTGGGTTCTCCCATGTGGCATAATGGGGCATGGTAAAATTAAATTTCCAAGGAAATATTACAAAGCATTTAAAACAATTATCCCACATTGTTGGGGTTTTCTACAGACTTTGCAAATTCAAATACAATGAGGTTTTCTACAAAATTTGTGATTTAAATGCAAATTCAAATACAATGCATTCTTCAATCTGTACATGTTGTCAAAGATGAAAATTAATCAAACCCAAATTTTTGGACTCCCGTTCACTGCCATGTGTCATCACCTGATTGACCACTTGGCATGTCCACATTGCGCCACGTCATCTTGCGACACCACATTATTTCCCTGTCACAAAATAACTTCAATAGACTATATCTTCGGCATTCGGACTCCGTTTTGCGATCCAAAAGAAGCACCAAAAAGCTCTCAATGAGCTCTACATTGTGCAATTGGTTTCATCACGACTCGGAAACATTTTTTTGAACTGAACTCCGGATCACAATGTCTTTTATTTTTGTAAACAATTGAAAAATATCTCCCCATTTAGGTTGGGAGGTGGCCTTTGTGGACCTTATTGAACCAATATTGAACCAATAGTGTCAAATAGATTATAGCTAGCACATCCAAGATGTTCATTATTTCGTTGGAAGCTTGAATGGTACCTCTGGTTGCCTCTGTATGGGTTGATCAAAAAAATTGAACATCTCTTTTATCACCACTCCAATAGCATACACAAAATTATAGGGGTCCTCTTTATATATGTCCAAGTTTGAGAGATTTATTTTTCTTCATTTTATCAAATATAATGTCTTCTCTTTGTTTAAACTCAATGTATTGACCTTAAACAATCACAGTTTTCCTCTTAACCTTTCTCATGGTGTAGTTTGTCTATCAAAGTGAAACTTCACTATGAGTTACTTAGTTATCACTAAATATTATCTCACTACTTCTTCCTGTTGCACCTATTGAATCCACGAAGGGATGTTTAGTGCAACTTTCCTCTCTATTTGTTTTATCTATTATGTTTGTGCTATAAGAGTAGATGATGGGTATTGTTCTAGAGATAGCATAGACTTAGGGAAAGAAGTCCCTGTTGTAGGAAAAGGAGGAATAACTTTCCTCCATCTAGTAACTACCCTTGGACTACTATATCAATTACATATTTGGCATTCCTTGTTGTTTTGTGGATTGAGACCATAGGTGAGTCTACCTGGGGTGTTTGACCAATAGGCATCTTTAATTGTGTAGTCAACTTAGGAAGGATGGTTAGCATAGCAAAAATCAACGTGGACACCAAGTTTTCAAAATATACCCCTTTGCTTGGCTTAGGGGACTATGGACTTGTTCCATTAAAGAATGAGTGGGTCATTAGGGTGCTAAATAATTTTTGAAAATAGTCAGTAATAGAAGTGTACGCATTCTTAGTATTCATAATAGTGGTGGCAGAGCCCATACTAGTAAGTTAGGTTGTGGCAGGCAAAATCAGAATTGCAACTACTTGAGGTTGGTTTATTTGGCTTAAAGAATGAAAGGAATGCAAAGAATCTATTACATCACTTGTAGTTGAAATAAATTAGGGGGTTGTTAAATAATGAGGACTTAGAGAACTTATAACCTATGGAGAGACACTTTGGGCACCAATTGTTGTAGTTACCATTACAGTGATCTAAGGTGGAGAACTTGGAGGTGTAGTTGGGGATGACACATGTCCTATAATGTGTATTTTATATTCTGCATCTCCTTTATTTGATAGTAATTCAATAGTGCCTGAATTACCATCTCCCTGGTTGACTTCTTAGATCCTTTCACTAATTTTGTTCCCCCTGACTAGGTGCTTTCTTCAGTCATCCATTCATAATCTTCCTCTATTTATGTGGTCTCATCAAATAATTTTGTCTCTTTTGTTTCAATCTTTGAGACCCACTCTTCATTATCCCATATTTTATCTTCCTCACTATGATAAATATGCATAAGGTTTAACCCTAGTTCACCCTTTCTTCTCTCTTTCCTTTCCTTATGAGAACATGCTTTCTCCTCTACTTCCACCATTTGAGGCGAAATGTGAGCGGTCTTGTGCATCCTTGTATATGTCATTATTAGTTGTGTTACAATATAGGTTGGCACAATCGAAGGTGGAATGGGAGATAAAGGGGTTGTAGTGGTAGCAGATAGTGAGGGAGTGAGAGGAGTAGTAACCACTGGAGGAATGATAGGTGGTGGAGATGGCAATCCAATGGACTGAGGTACTACCAATGGTGGTGTAATTATCATGGTGGGTGGTGATGAAGATGGTTACCCAAGCAACTGGGGCATATCTGCTAGTGGAGACAAAGGAAGAGAAACAACATGAGCTTGAGATAAAAAGTAAGGAAGACTTGTTATGCAATAGTTAATGGAGGCAAAGGAAACATACATAAAAACTCAATTGATGTGTTGGGACTTGCAAGTCTCTGATCTTCAGTCATGTGTTGAGGAAATGTAGCTACAACTATATGTGTATGGGAGCTTGGAGGTGTTGAAGCTTCTTCTCCAATGTAAGCTTCCCTGGATGGGCTAGCGTGTTCTTGAATTTCTTCTTCTACCTAAAGAAAGGGACCATCAACAGGGTTGGGAACCCATTCCTCTTTCTCAATTTTCTTTGCATCCTCTCTAGTGATAGTAGGATCATAGTGGATCATCTATGCTACAATCATGGATATGTTGGCCATGTGCATCCTTATATTCACTTCAATATCATCTTATACATTCATAATATGTTGTCATGATCATAAGATCAATGTCTATAGTTGATTCTTACTTTTATTTCATATTTTTTAATATGCTCTCTGACATTTCTCCTAGGGTCCCAATATCTGAAAAGTGTTAGTTTAAACCCATAATGTGCCCTAATATTTCCAACAAATTGGAGGTGTTCTCACCTTATGTATTTCATCTTGACAATATTGACAGGTGTTGGATAGACAGCTACTTGTTTGGCTTTCTTGAAGTTAGTATCAACATTGTTTACCAGTTGGGTTGTAATCTCTTATTCAACTATTTTATCAGGCACAATTCTTAGTAAGTATAAAAGTTGTGCCTTCAATTTTGATTATTATACACTTAGGGTACAACTAATAATTTCCCATATTTTGAATGGTTTTCTTAATAGGGTTAGAGATTTTGGGCATGTTCTCATAGATTGTTTGATACACCATGAGGTGGAAAGTCCCATTTAGCATTTTCATGTTCTTCCTGAATCAATGCACATGAAGAACATTGAACTCATCACATCTCATGTTTTAGGGTAGTTTGGATATGGTTGATAGGGTTGCTCATAAGATGAATGCACAGTTGTAGTCATCACATCTACAACATAGGACATCATCTAGAAGTCACCATCTGGTGAACTTCTATAATTTGTGAGTTTCAAAATCAATTAGAAGTTGATAATCTCCCCTAAGGCAATGATTTTGTTGGAAGTTAAAATCATGTCCAGTAAAGGGACCCATACCTCATTAACATAAGTGATGGTCGAAAAACTATATATTCAGTTTAACACGGCCATGGTGATTCTCACCCCTAGATTGAAGATCAAAATGGGGATAGCTGAGGTAGGGACTTGAACTGCAAAGGTGCTTGGGTTTCCAACCCACTCTTACAACTTATTGTTGACATTGTTGTTAAGAAGCCATGAATTCACCATGTCTTGCCTGTATGACATGTCTATAAAAGGGAGATTGTAATACCTCTCAAAGGCATTTTTATTGATATATGCAATTGGTGTTTTGCCAAGTCTAAAGTATAATATCTTCCTAGTAGCCTTGCCATTCATGAATAAATCAAATAATAAGTCAATGTAGGGCATTACCTCTAACTTGGTTGTTGGGTTGTGAAGACCAACTACATTGATGGCTAGGAGGTCATCCTTGTACTACATGTGAAAATGGAGAGTTGGTCATCAGCTTTGTATGGTTTGAATACATCAACCATATCCCAAATTGTAGAATAATGTTTGAACTCATGATTTAGAGCCACTAAATCAAATGTCATAGCTATGTATTTGTAAGTCGCGTAATTGAGTATGTAGAGGGGATTGAGATGTGAGATGAGGAAGCCATTGATGTTATATAAAAATACTTTGCTATGTGAAAAACCTATAAATTGTTAGTCATAATGGAATTTTGGATTCACAGTTTGCACTTGAGCTTAGAATTCACAATACATTTGATAACTAGGAGACAATGTAATTAGGATGGAAATGGCAATTCAAAATATATTGATTTAGTTGCATTGGCTTTGAGAATTAAATTCATTAATTCTTTGATTCATGTTAATTAAGTTTAGTAACGACATTCTCTCTTCTCTTTGTTTATTCTTTACATTTGAATTTCATAATACCGACTTTCATGGCTTTTACTGCCATGTGGTTTCTTCTACATTTTCTTGGATGCTTAGTCATCCTAATATGATAGATGTCTATTTGTCACTCCCATGGTCTTGGTTTTGATGTCTTCATTTCTTACTTACGTGGCTTTTGAGGACTTGTGTTTCTATGTCATTACTCCACTCAAAACTGAGTTTTAGTTCATCATGTTTGGTCTATTTGGTCGCAAGTAGCAGGATGATGACATGTAGATGACTCTCATTGCTCTGCCTTCTCAAGACTTTTTATACACAAGTCTATGCTTACATCACCTTCAACCTAATGGGATGATTACACGTGGATGGCTCTCATTGTTTCGCTTGCTCAAAACATTTCATATACAGGTCTATGTTGACGTCATCTATGGGCTAGCGATATGATGACATATGGATGGTCTTAGATTAAACATAGAGATTGAAAGAAAAAAGTATTATATTACATAGCATACATTATTCAAACCATACACGAAGGCCTATTAAATAGGCAAAGAAATGAACCACCCAAAAAACATGGAAAGGGTGGGTGAAACAACTAATGTTGGCTAGCATGAAATAGTTAATCCCGATAAAACAAACTTACCTCTTAACTCAAGTGGTTAAGGCAACTAACCATAGATCTATTACCTTAGTCAATAACCCAAGGTAAATACATAATTACTTTAACACCCTCCTTTAATGACAAAATCAGAAATAAGACCAAGTTTATCTCTGAATTTTATGAACTTGTCTGCACCAAGTGGTTTGGTCATTCCATCAACTAATTGCTCTATAGTGGGGCAGTAGAAGAGATTGATGTCTTCATTTGTAACCAACTATTAGATGTAATGATGGTGAAACTCAATGTGTTTGGTCTTGGTATGGAATACTAGACTCTTCACCATCTTTAGAACACTCTAGTGTTGGAAATATTGTCATTGATGTCAAAGGTCTATCATTTTTTGTGATAAAGGCTCCATAATCATTTAATGGTATTCTTAATGTTCATATCTTAGCTAATATGTGTTAATAATTATTTAATATTAACAAATATATTTTTGGTTGTACAAAGTCAAAATGAGATAGAAAACTCACTGCAAAATAAATATCTGATCTAGTGGTAGTGAGGTAAATGAGACTACCCACTAGTTGTTGATATATTGTTTCATTGATCGGAGGTGAAGCAGTGTTAATTGAACTTTTAACTCCAACTTCCATAGGTGTGTGATTTGGATTACAATCCATCATTATAAACCTTTCCATCAATGATTTGACATACTTTTAATGTGACATGAATACAACACAATCACCTTGCCAAAACTCAACCCCTAAATAGTATTTCAGTAGTCCTAAGTTTGTCATGTCAAAAGTACAACAAATATCAATGTTCATCTATTGAATGAGACTAGCATTACTCCTAGTGATGGCTATATCATCAACATATACGATGAGAATCAAGATATCATCACCAAATACCTTTACATAGAGATTTGGTTCAAAGTTACACATTTTGAAACCAGACTCCTTAAGGTATGTATCTATCTTAATATACCAGGCTCGAAGAGCCTGTTTAAGTCCATATAAGGACTTGATCAACCTAAAAATAAGACATTTCTTACCAAGAACCTGAAAACCTTGTGGCTGAACCATGTAAACTTCATCCTCCAAATCTCCATTCAAGAAAGCACTCTTGACATCCATTTGGTGCCCCTGCCATCCAAACTGACTAGCAATAGCAACAATCAAATGAAAAGTTATCATCTTTGTAGTAGGAGCAAAAATATCCTCATAATCGACCCCTTCCTCTTGTGCATAACATTTTACAACAAGCCTGGCTTTGTGTTTTTCCAAAAAACCATATGCTTTGCATTTTACCTTGTAAATCTATTTACAATCAATGGATTTCTTTCCTCATGGTATCTCCATGAGCTCCCAAGTCTTACTTTTCATCAAAGAATCATATTCCAATTACATGGTTGATTCCCACTCATGCTTCCCTCTGGCCTCTAAAAAAAATTAGGCTCAAATACATGTGAAAAAATAGTTGTTAGAGCAAAATTTTCATGATCGCCTCTATTACCAAAATGTTTTCCTGATCTCAATCTTCTTCCTTCCACACCTTATGGCAAGTCTTCCTCCTTAGTGTTTCCATTATGGCAAAATACCACTTTGGCTTCTTTGGTTGTTATATTGAAACCTCACAATGACCTACATCAATTCCCTCCCTAGAATGTGATTCCATTGATGAACTAGAATCATGCTCAACTTTCACATCATAACTTATAATAGAATTTTTAGAAGAAAACAATGATTCAATATCTAAAATTGTACCAATTGTTGTGAAGTATGGCATATATTCATTTACTATGACATCTCTATTTACCACAACTTTGTTAGTATAAACATCAAGTAATATCTAGGCCTTTGACTAGTCACTGTATCCAACAAACATGTATGCTTTGTTTTTCGCATCCAAGTTACTTCTCTTTTGACTAGGAATAACTGTAAAAGCTACACAACCAAAAATTTGAAAAGCACTTACATCTAGAGTTTGACCTGACCAAGCCTCCTCTAGAGTCATATTCTCCAATGCTTTTGTAGGACTTTTGTTGAGGATGTATACTATTGTATTCATTGTTTCTGCCCAATATCTATATGGGACATTTTTGCTTTGGACCATACAGCGAGCCATGTCCATCACCATCCTATTTCACCTTTCCACAACTTTGTTGTGATGTGAAGTGTAAGGGGTAGTGCACTGTCTGTATATGCATCAGTGACACAAAAATCCTTGAACTATTTTGAGATGAACTCACCCCCATTATCCATTTTAAGAGATTCCACTGACTGTCCTGTCTATTTTTCAATCATAGCTTTCCTAGTAAGGAAGTTAGAAAAATAATTAAATTTATTTACTATAAAGTACACCCAATTTTTCTTAAAAGAATCATCGACCAGTAATAGAAAATCACTGGCTCCAAAAGGCGTAGGTGTCTGCTTTGGACCATGCAAATACTAGATCTAATACTCCCTTAGCTCTTGAAGCTTTACCAACATCAAATGAATGTCTAACTTGCTTCCCCAACTGACATCCAGTACATACATGATGAATCTCTCAGATATAAGGAATCCCCTTAACCATCTTAGTCTTGCTCAATGTAGTCAAATATTGAAAATTCAAATGTCCATACCTTTCATGTCATAATGAACTTTTTCTATCAACTATTGCAAGTGCACTTTATTTTGCCCTTTGTGGATCTGTAAGCTTATACAAGTGTTTCACAACAATCCCAACATTAATAATCTTGTTATCTCTGATAGTGACTAAACATTGTTGTCCTTGAAACTTTACAACAAAATCATATTTTGAAGTGATCTCACTAATTGAAAGTAGATTTTTGTTCATATTAGGCACATACCTAACATTCTTAAATGTACATCGTAGTGTACTGTTAAAACTATTCTAAACATTACCATATCCCTTCACAAAATGACTTCTACCATCTCCCAAAGATAAAGATTCATTACTACTGTCATTTTCATCAAAATTCACATATGAGTCATTATGGCATGTATAATGGTGACATGCCCCTGAATCAAACTACCAAGCTCGATCCACTGTATAATTACCATTTGAAGCTATAAAAGCAAAATTAGGAGACGTGTCTTCACCTTCACCTTTAGCTACATCTGCATGATGAGCTTTCTTTCTAAGGTTAGCCATATCATATTGTCTTTTCTTTCCTGCAACATTTCTAAAGATGACCAGGTTGGTTACAATAAAAATATTTTCACTTAAATATTTTATTAGAACCACTTGTGAAGTTTCTGTCAGATAACTAGTAGTTTTACCAAACTACTTACCCTTTCCCTTAATGAGGAGTGCACTATCTATAGAAGTAGATGTAGACAACATTGTTTGCTCCTGTCATCTCTCTTTTTACAATAGCAATGTGGACAAGTTTTCAAAGTCCAAAGTCTACATCTCAGCAATCATGTGCAAGGACTCCACAAATGACTCAAATAAAGGTGAAATATTCTACATAATCAGAGCAATCAAATCTTGTTCATTGGCAGGCTTCTACACAACCTTCAACTGATCATTGATGTCCTTGATCTGCAATAAAAATTTAAAAATAAATCCACCTTCCTACATCTTAGTAGAAAATAACAAATTATTCAAATGCAATACCCTACTGGCTTCAGAAGCGTAATATAAAAAAAATAAGATTAATCCATAAATTTGATGCAGTGGTCACGTTTCTAACCTATGAGATTAGACTATCTATTACTAACAGTTTTAACAACATTAGAACTTTACAATGACGTTTATCATAGTCATCATAACTAGTGGCAGGGCCTTGCTCTCTACCAAGCACTATTTCATCAAGGTTTTGATATTCATATATTGTTAAAACCTTGTGACTCTACAAACTAAAGTTCTTTCCTGTCAATTTTTGAGAATCTAGTAGTAACATGTGTTGAATACTAGCCATTTGACCTAGTTTTTCATGAAAATAATTAAATCAAAAAATATATAATGCTTTTTATAAAAATTCCTTATACACACGGATTCTATATTGACACTAAAACAACAAACTCGATACCATTTGCAAGATCTCAAATTTTCTTTCACTAGAATAATTAAATCAAGAAACTTACAACTCTGATTTAAAAAAATCTTTCTCCGCCCACATCCAGATAAAAAACCCCAAAAATAGTAAATTTTTTAACTTCCTAGACACTTTCGTGATTATTAATCAGTGGTAGGTCCCCAATAACCATTATTGGCTAAAGTTTTGATTTTTTTCAATTAAAAAATGAAAAATAATTGAAATAATAAAACTTTAGGTTAAAATTTTCATGAAAATAGTTATCCAATCAGAAAATGGCCTACTTGTGAAACTTTAAGTGCAGATTTCGAGTATGTTTCTCAACCAAATCATAAATTGTGTACACCAATGTTCACGATAGGATTTAACTCGCATTTTATACTTTTGTTTCAATGAAAAATATCAAAATTTGAATTTTCTCCTCTCCCCTGAGATGTACAACATCGTACAGCATATAGCCAATCCATAAAAATTAAACAGAGACCTCAAACAGTTTGAAACTAATCCCTCTAACCTCTATTTGATCTTATTCGATCTTTTGATCCTCCCAGATAGTTTTTTAATCTTCTGGTTGAGCTTACAAATTTTTTTCTCTCCTTTGTCTCTCCATTAGGCACATGAAGCTCCTTCCTAACAAGACACCAACCTCTCTGGCTTCCATAGACCTCCACTCAAACTCTAGGAACCATGGGCTTTGAATACCATATTAGATTGAACACAGATATTGAAAGAGAAAAGTATTGTATTATACAGCACACATTATTCAAACCATACAAGAAGGCCTATTAAATAGGCAATGAAATGAACCATCCAAAAAATATGGAAAGGGTGGGTGAAACAACCAACATCAGCTAGCATGAAATAGCTAAGCCCGATAAAACAAACTAACCTCTTAACCCAAATGGTTAGGTCAACTAACCATAGATCTATTACTTTAGTCAATAACCTAAGGTAAATACATAATTACACTAGCAGATGGATCTCACTACTCCACTTGCTGTGGACCTTTCGTACAAATTTCCATATTGACATCACTTACGAGTTAGCAGAATGATGACACTTGGCAAGATCCCAACAATCTGTTTGCCTGGACGACTCCATACAAAAGACTGCATTAGCATCACCACCAAGTGACTTGTGTTATTTACTTAGGCTTTGAGTTAACAAATTGATGCCATGTGGCAAGAGCAATTGAGCTCTAGGAGGGCTTAGGAGACATAATCATGGAATAACCTAATTAAGACATAACAAAGATAAAGACCCAACTAAATCAAAAAATGTCACTGATTTTAATTGTTAGATCATAAATCGGACCTATACATAAACATTTAGTTAAATAAAATCAAAGGTAAAAATTAAAACATGTAATATGGCTTAAACACAACTTCAATTTTGCTTATAACTTTGAGAGACTACAAACATTGAAGCAAATCCTATTGATTGAATCAAGAAAACAATAGATATCAATAGAGGCAAACAAATTCATTTTAGCGTTGGATAGATTCCTTAAGTTTTCGCTTTTCAAAATCTATATCATAGAATTGTAGTTCAAAAGACCCCAAATAATGATATTCGACCAACAATAGGTCCCCCTTTTTTTTTTAAACAGGGTGTGTGTGTTAGGACACAACAGTGTGATTTTTCCTTTTAGCAATATCATTTTATTGTGGAGAATAGGGAGTTTTTAGTATATATATTCACCACCAATATCAGATCTTAATCTCTTAATAGAAAAATTAGAAGCATTTTAAAAAATAAATTGAAATTATTTGAATTTAGATAATACTTTATATTTTTTAATTACAAAATATGATCAAATTATTTTAATATGATCATCAATAAAAGTAGCAACATATAAAAAGTTATTAAGAGATGAAACTTCAATGGGTCATATAACATCATTGTAAATTAACTCTAAATAATGTGAGGAATTTGCATTATGATTCTTATGAAAGAGATTTATATATTATTTATCATATAAGTATATTTCATAAGTTTCATGATGAGATGAGATAGAAGGAACACCAACAACAAGATTATGAGAAGACATATCATATAAAGTTCTAAAATTACCCTGTCATAATCTTTCATGCTATAATTGCGATTCATTATTAATATGTGATGGAAAACATGTAGAAGAAGCAAAAAATATGTATAAACCATTTATTTAAATATTTTCAACAATTAGAGAAAAAGATTGATTTCTAATAAAACAGTTATCTTTAAGCGAAGTTACAATAAAATTATCATTTATAAGTTGAGAATAGGATAATAATTTTTTCTTAAGTTTAGGTACATAGAAAATATCTTTCATAAAATTTGAAAATTTTATTTTTTCTTATTTAGTAGCTTCTACAAATGAATTATCACCTAAGAAATCATACTTATTTATAATGTTAGATAAAATATTTGATAAACAATTCATATGATGTGATAACCACTATCTAAAATCCATTCATTTTCATTAAAAACAAATAAGATAGCATATAAAGCAACAATATTATATTTATGTTTCTAGTTATTGTTTTGATTATGGTTTGGTTCTTCTGATGGTTCTGATTAGATTTCTTTAATTTGTTATTTTTAGAGGTTTTATGATTAGTTCTATCTTAGTTCTTATAACAATTTTCTCTTTTGTGACCAAATTTATCACACATTGTAATTCTCGTTAAACTTTATGATTTTTATTATTAAATGTATTGTTCTTATTTTTTTCATTTGCAAAATTAGGGTTAGATGTATTGTTCATACTAATCTTAAAATTAGGATTGAAAGTAAGAAGTATATGAGTGGCATTCTCTTTAGAATCAAAATGTGACATCACTTGATTTTTTTGAATTAAAAGTGCATAGAAGTACATGAGTGGCATTCTCTTTAGAATCAAAATGTGACATCACTTGATCTTTTTGAATTAAAAGTGCATGTAGAGTAGTGAAGTCAGGGATATCTTATTCTACTTGGTTTTTTGAATTCAGAATTAAAATAAAATTATGAAAATTTTCATAAATATTTAACTGAATAATGAAATACAAAAGCTTATCTTGAATAAGATTATAGTCACAACTATCTAACTAGGATTTAATATTTTTTATTTTTTTAGAAAAACAATGACTTTTTCATCACATTTCATAGGTGTAGTAAGCAATTCAATAATATACTTAACAATCTTGGAGAGACGAGTGCACTTACGCTTAGACTCAAGGAGTTTTTAAGGATCACTGAGAGACTCTTGATTTTCGATATGGAGTAGAAAATTATTCTTAACACTTCGTAAAATTATCGACACGACTTCTTATGATTTTTGTTGAAATGCATTTGTAAGCTTAGGAGTAACATGTTGTCCTAACGGAAGTTTTTCCATTCCAACAACAATGTTATACAACTTTTGGATCCTAAATTTTGCTGCGAATTTTTCAAATATTATAGTTGGACCCATTAAGAATTTGAGATTTATCTAGCACAATATTAAGAAAAACCATTGTTTCCCTTTAAAGTTGACACTACGACCTAAATAAAGCTTTAAAACAAAGTTTCCTTTTATTTAATGTGAGATTGAACTCTATTTGAAAATAAAATAAATTTCTAATGTAAGTAAGAAATAATTATTCAAAATAATGTCAAACAATTGTAACAAATAAATTAAGTGTCGCAAGTGTTGCACAAAGAACAACTATCTAAACTTTGTTATTAAAAAAGTTACAAAAAAATATAATAGAAAGTTTCAAATAACAAATGGACCACAATAGTGCATTCGAAATGCCCAAAAACATATAAATCGACTATTCACATAACCATGGTGACAAGGAATAGTCCAAATCAAGTGTCATAAAATTTCATAAAAGGATGGGTTTTGAATGCAAGATAAGGCACGCAAACCCAAAAAATAGCTAATTAATTTTGAAGAAAAAAATTGAATAAATCAATTTGGCCGAAAAAAATAAAAAAATGTGTTAGTGTGTTCTGAACACTAGACCTCTCCTTTACAAGTTCTTAGCAAAATAAAAACTACCAACTCATTTAGTAGATTGATTTCGATTTTATATACACTAATTTATTTTTTAACTGATTTTTAAAATAAAGTATATATATTACGGTGCATGTAAAAACAATATTAAAACTATTTTCACGTAAATTACTTTTGGGTGAAAAGCCAAACAGGGAAGGTGGGGACCACTTGGTTTTTGTATGAAATTTTTTGATTAAAAAATAAAGTCTTATTAAATATATATGACAAACTATATACTTACCTATAGACAAACTATATACTTACCTATAGTTGATGATGGCACATGTATGACATCTAGGTGAAAGTTTAAAGATGCACAATAGCATGTGCAGGCCACCAAATAGCTAGAAACTTTGAGGATATTTATGAAATGCCATGTTGATGCCAAAACCAACCTTAAAATTAAATTTGAACCAACAAATAATTTTTATTCCACCGATGTCATACATGAGCACCATAGGGGAGAGAAAAAAAACTTGAAGATAATGGAAACCTTTACATGGTCTGCAAGTGTTTTCATGAGGCTAAAATCATATGTTTTAACCCCTTAGAATAGAAAAAATAGAAAATAAGTGACTCAAATAAATTATTTTTTTATTTTTCTAGGAGGGACTCGTACAACAACCAATAATGGTGCCTAAACTTGACATTTGGCTTCAAAAAAATCTCTGGTTACTTTGACATAATTCTAAAATGATTGAATGGAGATTGAATGCAAAAATTTGAGAAGCAGTCCTCCAAGGTGATCAAACAAAAATATATATTTTTCCCTCAATGTTATACAACACACACCAAGCTTGAAATTTGAAGGAAAAAAATTGAATGGAGGTGTTTGAATGCTCCACAAATCAACAAAATACTCCAAATTCTTGCCAATCAACACACCATATCACAACTTTGATTCCATGTCAAATTTATGTAGATTATGTAATGTATACACAATAGATCTAGATAGTAATTAATTAGCAATGATAATACATATCAAATTGACACAACATATGATGTGGAAAACCTCATAGCTAAAAAACCACAGTGTTGATTTATTCATATAAATGAGAAACTAGAACCCAATACGTAAATCCTTCTCTTCTCATTTCTTCTCTATCCAATCTTCACAAAACTCTCTTAATAATATTTGTCATGCACAATTATACCGATGTCACGATAATAAAAGTATCACTCTGTACTCTTTGAATGATTTAGCAAATGATTAAATCCCGTTTATAATGAGGTGTGGAGGTGGACCGTTGTAACCAATGGTTCCAACCTCTCCCCAAGAAACATAAAACTAACAGTAACAATTAATATGTTTTATTATCGTATTTATACAATGAGTTATCCCTTGTTAAATAATTTTAAAAATATATATATTATTTAACTATGTAAATGTACTAAGGGTCCAATAAAGGCACCACTTAAGCATTATATGTTCCAACATGACCTTCTATCCACCATAACACAGTCTATAGGATGTGAGTTAATGAAAGCACGTATGAATAAAGACACATTGATAGAATCATCATCTATAATTTCATAATCATTGAATCTGGTTATAGGTTGTTGCACAGGTATGCTTTTAATTGTACCAATAAGACCTTATATAGGATGAGCCTCCTCGATTTTATAAATATAAGAATTTGAAGGAGGATATGCATTGTATCTATGGATTAGACATAGTTTCTTGTATCACACATTTCAAAAATTGATCTAAAAATATATTGAAATTCACACTAGGTTGTGCAATTGAATCATTTATAGGTGTACTAGCATCATTGATCTTAATAGTGATGTTATTGATAATGTCTTGTATCTTGTGTCTCAAGCCAAAACATTTATTATTTGAATGTCCTATGGATCTATGAAAATCACAATATGCATTGATATCAAACCCCTCAAATTTTGCCTTCATCATATCAACCTCCATTGGCAAAGAGAGAGATATAAGATTGCACTTGCGTAACTTTTGTAACACCTATTGAGGAGGTTTTGATATTCGTATAAATTGTCTCCTCTGAGGATCCAAAGGAATAAGTCTATTAGTAGGTGATGAAACTGCATTGACTATTTTTTTAGCCTCATTCTTAATACAGTTAGCCTTGGATTGGATTTTTTTTTCTTTGAAACTATGCATTAGAAGTTGTCGGATGGTTGGTCCCATATTGTAGCTTGTTCATGATATGATAATTAGTTTAACTTCATAGTCTTTAATTGTATGGCACATCCCATCAAAATATTGGGAGTGTTTGAATATAGTACACTCATGGATAGGCACAAGTAGGCTTTTCGTGAATATGTCTTCAAATTCATCAAGAGAGAGTTTTCCAATTTTAGTGTACGATATTTTTTTCAATAATATTAAGAGAGAGCTAGGAATTGGTCATCCAAAAAATTAAAATCATGTACCAATTGGAGAGGAAGGTCATAAAACTATCACAAGGCATTGTCCTTAAGCTCTAGGAACAAGCTTTGTCAGCAACTTATTGTTAAATGCATAGTCAAAACATACAGTATGGAAAGCTCTAGGATGTTTTTTTGGGTCGTTATTACCATCAAATGGTGTAAATTTAAATGCAACAAGTCCTATAGGTAGAGAATAAGTGGAAATATCTAGGGCCAAAGGGTCGTGTAATAATTCTTAAGAGTTTTTCAAATGACCTGCTCTACAAGAACCTCGTTCCATTAAATTAACCATGGCTTGAAGATTCAACAATTTGTGTAAAATAGATGGATTAGTTGACACATTTTATTAATTAGAAATATGTGGGGGCACATGAGTTGTAAGACTAAGACATGATTTATGATAATGTCTCAAAAGAGTGCTTGTGGATTTCTCAAGTAGTGTTCAAGTAATTCCCAAGTTACTAAGTTGTGACCAAGTGATTATAACCTTAAGATTGATTTGTATTTATAGTTAACTCTTCTTTATTTATTACTATGAAAAATCCATGAAACATGTCTAGGCCAACTTAATACAAACTTCTCAATTCAAAAAATAATGATTGGTTGTTCTTAGACATTATCGATGGATACAGACACTTACGATAAACTATAACTATCCAATTATTTTTAAACTATCCTAGGAGTGAAAATTAGTGATCTAAGTTATGGAAAAGGCCTGTGTAAGATTCTGTAAGCTTCTTGTACATACCATGCTACTCTTAAATATGTGTATCTGACGAATAGAGTTAGACAAGACAAAATAAATGGATAAATAGATAGAGGGAAAATGTGCAGAAGAGTCAAATGTGTACGTAATGTCCAAGTATCCAAAAGTGTGCCAAAGTTGATGTTTCAAAAGTTTATAATACCAAATTTAGGTGTCTACTCTAGGATTTTACATTTATATCAAGATTGTATAACTCATGTTGAGACCGTACATTATTTTCCATGAGTGGACAATTCCCAAACTGGGTAAAAACACTCACCTTTGCCAAATGCACGCTTTCCATAATTTTTTTAAAAAAAAAAAACCAAAAACATAAAAATTAAGCTCTTAATGACTTGCTAAACTTTGTTCCTCAGTTAGGATAATGGTTGTCCTTGCATGATCCAATCATTATGAAAATAAAGCACGTCGATCATTCATGGCATCAATTTCTCACAGTTACGTTTACAAAGTAAATGTTGAGAATGATGTGAGTTTATACTCTCATTTTTAACTTATATATGTTTGGGATACAACCCTAATTTGTCATTATTATTCATTTTCAATTGCTTCACATTGTTGATCAGAATTGTAAATGATACGATACGATCACTTTGGTATATTGGCAAATGATGCCATAGGGTGATATTTAACAAGTTTTCAAACTTATTGATCAAGCTATATCTTTCGAAGTTATATATTTATGACTGATACATGATGTTTTATAGCATTTTCGTGTAGGGGAAATATCATTATCTTTTCCAAGCTTTAGTATTTGTTATGATTCCATGTACTCTTCTCGAATACCAAGGGGGCAACCATATTATATAATTATCATTTTTGTTATTATAACTATCACGTAAATTTTAATACACAAGATTATTCATGATGACATGGATTTGAGGCCTTTAAGTGACAGAGTAGGCTCCTTGTGGATTGTATTCAACTTCCACTTCAGATGTACTCAAATTATATTCATATTTTGTTAGATCCAATTCATCATCAAATAGTATTTTATTTTCAATATTTCATTTTTTATCATTTATTATACGTATTTGTCTTTCACCCATGTGTTTGTAGAAAAATAATTATTATTTGTAGGGTCCCAAGTACATTGGATTTTGTTTTGAATATCCAAGCATGCATTTATTTTGAAATGTATGCTTGCACGCACTCTAAAGTGGGACAAAATGGAGACACCTAAAAATGGTCCCAAATCATTTATTAGTTGTTAAATTGCATGATTTTAATGCGTTTATCTACTTTTTATTCTTTTTCATTATTGGCACATTTTTCGAGTGTCATTGTCTCCCCTTCTCTTCCCCTCATACGTCTATCTTTTTTATTTTCTTGAGGTCTATATCTAAAGTGTCCCATATGCTTCTGGGTCTATCAAAAGTGCCCTTGGCACTCTTTGGAACTTCTTTTGGTCCTCTCCAAGTCAAGGTGAACCGATCCCTTTTGTTCCATATTTTTCAGTTATAATAGTAGGATGATGGATTTGGTACACCAAAAAGGTCCTAATTTGAATTCAATTGTTTATAAATACAAACATTGTGGGTTAATTTACATCTAGATATTATTAGCATTCTATTGAGCATTCTAGAGAGATCAAGCAATCATTAGAGAATTTATCGTGTTAATAAGTTAGTATTTTCTATGGAACACTATTGACACACAAAATAGGGTTTTCTATATCTCTGAAGTTATTTCCATTTATATAATTTACTGTTTTTCGACGTATTTTTATAAAATGGTTTCTACCATTAGGATCCTGATAATCAAACAATGTTACAGAGCCTTAATATCTCTCAACACAAGGCCCTAAAGCTCACATTTTTCATAAGCATCAAAATATTGACTATTCTAGGGTAATGGGGAAAAAGTTTGTTTTAGTAGCATATAGGTGTCACAGGATGCATATCAAAGCAAGGAAACATGAAATGAGGACCACACAAATATAGTTGACAATTCTTTTCAAGACTTGTTTGTAAATGGTTTGGAGTGCCACCAATGCTATATACATTTGTCTCTAATCAATTTCATATATCTAGGTAAGGTCATTGTCATGTTGAGTGTGAATTCCCATATTTAAAATATCTGACTGTAATTGAATCATAATTTATTATAAGATACACCTATAAACCCTCTAAAAATACCCTATTACTAAATTTAGAATAATTAATTAGACATTTATATTATATAGTACCTGTATTACTTAGCCTAATTAAGGGGTTATTTTTGTTCCATTTAGTTGTAATCCATTTATCCATATTACACCTGTAATATCATCTTGACGAATGTTGACTTGAAATTATCTTAAAGACCCATCAATGAAAGAGCATATAATTTTTGGCTCAAAATTTGTTCCGAAAATTCTTCAATGAAAGGAAGATGAAATTGGTCATGATCTTTGTTTATTTCTTAAAATGCAATGCAAATGCACATCCCACCAGACTAGTATGGTTTGCAAAGTAGAAGGAATATAAGCATTAAAATTTTGATACCATTATGTTACTTGAGCTAATATTTCAAATGTAAAGAACCAAACCAAAGGAGAAAATATATTGTAGATTGTAGAGCTGTAACAGAATGCTACAGTGCTTGTGAGATGAGGGGCACTTGAACTTGAACTTGAACTTGATTCATGTAGATTAAAACTATCAAACGGAGTTTCATTCTTCATATTAGATGTCATGCTTGCATCTTTGGAAAAACAATTAGCATTGCATTGCCTTACAAAAGAACTTGTCTGCTAAATAAAATGATAAATAAGGTGACGCATTTTCGAGGCAAATGGAAAGGTTATATGATACATTGATAGAAGCATTTTGATTCACTATATGTAATGGATCCTTCTGATATTTTCAAACACAACGTTTAACAATATTTTGAAATAAAATGTGGGTATCATTTTATATTTCAAAGCAATATAATCTTTAAAAATGGGGATCATTTTATATTTTTAAGCATTATAATCTTAAAAAATGAGGATCATTTTATATTTTTGAGCATTATAATTAAGACGAGATCATATTTTTGACAATATGAGAAGATAAAATTTAGTAGTCTTTGTAATTAGTCTTACCTTTATATTTAATTTCCCTTAATAAAATATTTACCATTTACTCATAGGAAAAAGTTACAAGTCCTTATAATAAAAACAGACTTACACTCTACATTAAAACCCAAAAAGGTAATGAATTTGAATAAACTTGAGACCATTCATTCCTATAGCCATCATCTTACATATTTTAAAACTTTAATTATAAGTTTATAAATTTTATCAAAACACCCTAGAAAAATATGAGTTAGCCTTTAAACAAACTTACAAACATCATGTTGTAACTACCTCAATTTTCAATTACTAACAATTTCTCTTATAGGACTTGTATGAGCATCAATCTTTCTGAGTGCACATCCTAACAAGTGCACAAGGATCGAGTCAAGCCAGTTCAAGGTGCTTTGTAAGAGATTCTCAAAAAATCATCTATTATATTTGACTTCATATAAATCCTATCATCTGATTACTTGTCCTTTGACTGTTCTCATTCTCCCTTTTTGCACAAATTCTTTTTTGCATATTTCCAACAAACATCTTCAACGTAATCGACAATGTCCTATAGTGTTTTTCCTCTTAGCTCACATCATTGACCAAGTCCATGATGTTCTATTTCTATTAAATATTTTTTATATGCCTTTAGTCAAGCAAATGATATTGACTAAGTTTGAGTAGTGACTTTTTGGGGTTTTGAGGCATATTCATATGGATCCCCTTTTTCATTGCTAATATTCAAAATATCGAATCTACTCCGCTCACACACGTAAATCCACCTTAGTAAGAAGAAGAGGAACGAGGGCTTATAAGCTTACACTTAAGGAAGATTTGTTTGCACAAGGTTTTTGAAGATATCAAGAAGAGAAGTTGCACCAACGAAGTACACCAAGTCAATAATATCCCCAACTAATGTACTTAGGTTTTTTTTTCCATTTTGAGTTGCACCTACATCTCTCACAATGTGTCACTTAAGCCAAGGGGGAGATAGATGCACCAACAAATCAACCCAAGGTAAGTACTCCTTACCATATACTCTTTCTTTCTTTACTTTGATGGGTATATTACTTCCTTCCATGCTTATATTGGTTTATGTTTGTTAGTATATTGATTATCTTTGCATGTTTTGTCTCCTTATTTACACCTTGTGGTTATCATATAATGATGGCCTTACAACCCTTAGGTTAGATACCTCTAGGTTACCCCCTAATGGTATTATCTCTCTTTTGATTAGTTTAGTTTACACCTCTTACATATTGAATCTAGGTACATCTATGCTCATCATTTCCTTGTATATATTCCTCATAAATTTCTTGTAATCTTTATTGTACACAACCCTTGTCTATAACCATGTACCACTTTGTGGAATGACATATTTTGTATGTGTTAGATCTAGAATGGTCTTCTACATTTTCATATATTGTATTATCCTTATATTTTTTACTATACCTAGCCCAATACATTCTGGTGAACCCAACATGAATCTTACCATATCATTGTGTTAAGCATATTCATGTTTTCTTGTCCTAGCTTTTATCATTATCATTTTTCAAACATTCTTTGCTTGCCAAATACCCTACTCTCATCACATCAACTTCACCATCATTACATTATGATGAACTTGATGTAAGTCTTACCCCACCACTGTGTTGGGTCATCTTGATAATTTATTTTCTCGCTTCTTAGCATTAGCAGTTTGTCTCAAGCATCCCTTACTTGCCAAATCCCTCTATTAGCTCCTAATCTCAATTCCTGCCATCATTTACTTGCAATTTTTTTAGCTCCATAGATTTTCTAATTTTTTATTTTAATCACATTATCCCCTAAGGTTACGAATAATCAATAAAATTGATTATCATCAAAAACCTAGATTGTAACATCAATTACATCCTTACGACGAATAGAAATATCGAAGTCATCCCCATAGATCTTGGCAAACATATCATGACAGAAGATCCCCAAATTGATCTTTTGGTTTCTATCATGGCTGAAGATCCCCAATATGACCTTCCCATTTCTATCACGGTTGAATATCTCCAAGATGATCTTCCCATTTTTGACACCTATACCATGGCCAAATATGTCCACAATGATCATTCCATTCTTGACAATAATAACATCGTTGAAGATCCCCAAGATGATATTCCCATCTTTGAATACTATCCACAAGAATATCCCTCCATCTTTGAAACCAATTCCGTGTTCCCTTCCAATACAAACCTCACAATATTCACCTTGATACAACTTATCACCGCCATGTTGCTCCTCTCTTAGAAACCCCACATGGGTCATTCATAAAACTTGAACTATACCAAAAAATGCCCTCAACAATCAATCTTTGAAACCTAAGAAAATTGTAACATCATTAACTCGACCAATTATATTTATAGAAAATCCAATAAATTTAATGTCATTGACCTAGTCGATAATGTTCAGAAAAATAAGCAAAATAAGATGCAATCAGTCTAACCAATGACATCTAGAAACATTTTTCAAACCTCTTTACCAATCAGAATATCATACTTGATTCAACTATCACATATTAAACAAATCATTCAAACAGAATATGATAACAACATCTGGAAATACAACTTTGACAAGCCTCACTTTGACTCAAGTGATGAGGATGATCTCATAGTTTTTCACCCTCCCACTTAAACCAACCCAGGAAAATACAATGTGTGTGAGTCAAATAATAAAATTTACTCAAATAAACCACAACCGTTAATTTAATGTTGTATTTGTTGAGTTACCTAACATCAAGACACACACACCAGATTTCATCCTTCTTGCATGCCATCACCACTGGAGAGGAATAAATGCTCTAACAATGATAGATAATACCTGCTTCCAACATCTCTTGTACCATCTTCTCAATCTCACTCTTCAGGGCATGCAGGTACCTGTAAGCCCTGATGTTTGGTGGTTGGCACCCTAGCACCAGTTGAATGGCATGCTCATGATCCCTTTTGGGAGGAAGTCCTTTCAAATTATCTCTAAAAACTACCAAATGCTCCTCCATAATAGCCTATAGTGTTCGAATTGTAGACCACTTTGGTAGGTGTGCCTCTATTGAAAATAATTCAGTAAAAAACCAAATCCACTTCATCTTTTAGAATATTTTGCATCTGATGGGAACTCACCAATTGTGGGGACTTTGAATGTAACCCGCATAATTCAAATTTTCTGAACTTTGAATGGAAATGCATGAATAACTCTTGGAAATTCATCTCAATTGTTCCCAAAGTAGTCATTCATTGGACTCCCAACACAATCTCTGCTCCACCCATAGGAATGAAAAGCAAAGAGTTATCCAATCGATATTCTCTCATGGAGAGAATAATACTTCAACATTTTATTAAAAAACCAGCTTTGCCACCATTTGCAATCGTGACTTAAAACTCTCAAGCTAGATAGACAAAATAGTTCAAGCGTATAATGAATTTATTGTTAATGAAGCTGTGAGTAGTGCCCAAATTAATTTAAATTGTCCCCTTCTATTTTTTTAAAAAAAATCCACTACCATGAGGATTTTTGGAGTGTTAATGTTTGAAAGTGCATAACAATAAATAGTTGGTTGGGTTTCTTCTTATTCCTCCCCTGGCTCATGAACAACTTTCCATGTTACTTCTTCATCCTCTTCTTCTTCATTAACACCTTCAATGTAGAAAAACACTCACACTAATACCCTCAACTTTACTTTTTCACCCAATTGATGATTGATTTTGTCTGTCTCCTTTACTGGTCATATCAAACTGTATGTTTTACACAATCTACTCAAGTTGGCTCACTTTGCAATTTGTCAAAAAAGCCCCTAGAACAAAAGATCCGCTAATTCCCGGTCCTGACTCCATCTACTCTTCATTAGGAGTTTTTCTCATGGTTTTGGAACCCTTTCTTTGGCCCCTAATGTGAGGCCCTACCATAAAAAGTCTTGACAATGAAGAATTGATTATCACCTTTTATTGACCAAACAATTTCGGACTTAGGTCAGCATCATATACAAAAAGGTAAATAATAAACCCATAGTAGAGTTTTTAAATCTTTCAGAAAATGTAAAGAACATAGAAAATTTCCTAAAATTGCACCTTGTAAAACGAATTTAGGAAAAACATTAAAATTGTAATAACTTGCTAAAAATAATCATCAACCCCTTCTTTTTTTAATTTTAGCTTCCTTATATGATTCTCCAATTTTGATTTAAAAAATTACAACAAAACAATCATAATAGTTTGTGAGATATAAGCAATTCTTCAAAATTAGGGTTTCAACTACACATTTGCCCAAATTGAAGCTTCAATACTACTTGTAACAAAATTACTATACCACTAAAGTAGAATCACAACAATAGATCACAATATAATTGAAAAAAGAGCAAAATAACGAATCATGACAAAGTCACTTCAAGAGTGTAACCTCCACAACCTTCCAATAAGAATAGAAATCGCAATATGATGATATACTACTAACCACTTCTTATATAAACTCTAATTATGCTTTGGACACATCTAGGCCTACCTTACTGGCAACATAAATATGTATTACTAATCATGACTTAATTAAAGATTATGATAGCCTCAAATTGGCCAAACATAACCCGATACACATAGATTAAGGGCATAGTAGAATAAAAATTACATCTTTGAGTTGTTTTGAGATCCACTTTCTCGGTCAATGCCTTATTTTTCTCATATTGTTCTTAGTTATGTTTTGAGTTATGTACTTTATTATTTCTTCTTTTCTTAAGTTGTCTGAACCTAATCTAGCCTTTACCTTGAGGATACCTAACGCCTTTCACCTATGTTTCACTCTATTTGTCCTTCGATAATCCACACCTAATCAAATCTTTATCACATGGATATTTGGCTCCTTTTATACCTTTTCTAACTCAATCTCACACTTATTTTCCATCTTTTTGGGTCCTTTGGACCTAATCCTTCCTTATCCCCATCCTTTTGGAACATTTCACATACTTCAATTTTGACACTAATTTGTGTACCCCCGCATTACTTTTACCCCTTTTTTAATCTTGCATCATTACAATTACCATATGCAATATATACACCCCTCACGATCAAGACTAATGTATATGCATGCATCTATTTCAATGGGAAGTTAATTCCAAGGTATGTATATGTTAATTTAGTTATTTCCTTCATCATCATTTATTTGCAGTCTTTTTTAATTTTTTTTTCCTATGCTCTTTTCCCAAAGCACCATCCTAAGTTCAATTATTGTGACATGTGATGAACTTTGGGTGGGGCATATGTATACACCTTATTTTTCAATTATTGACAATTTTCTTTGAAGGACTCATCAACAAAACAATCTCCTTGGGTGCACATCCTAAGGAGTGCACTAAGATTAGAGTGGTTTGTTTCGTGGTGTTTTGTCATAGGTTTCTTGAGGATCATATGTTACATCTGCCTTCATCCATTTCCTAGCATTTGATTACTTGGCATTTTATTGTTCTCTTCGTCACTTTTTGTTCCTCCTATTCGCATGCTTCCAACCAATATCAATTGCACAATTGATAACGTCCTATAGTGATTTCTCTTTTCGTCGACATTATCAATCAAGTCAATGGCATTTTGTGTCTATCACACATATTTTATATCCCTATGAACAAGTCAATGACATTTGATAATTTCTAATGACTTTTAAAATTTTCAATTGTATTTATATGGATCCCTTTAGTCATTTGTCAACAGCAAGACATCCAAACCGCTCTACTCACACACACATATCCACCTTAATAAAAATAAGACGATTTAGGGATTAAAAACTTACATTTCAGAAAGACTTGTCTACACAAAATATTTGTGAATATCAAGAAGAAAAATTAAACCAACAAATTACATCTAATATGTTTCTTTCCATTTTGAACTTCATGTGCCACATTTCTCACAAATTGTCACTTAAGCTAAAAGGGAGATTGATGCACTGACAAGTCAACCCAAGGTAAGTATTCATAGCCTCATACTCTTATTTTCTTTACTGTGATGGATATATTATATTGGTTTGTTAGTTTTTCATGCTTATATTAACTTATGCTTGTTAGTATATTGTTTATCTTTGTATTCCCTATTTTTTTAGTTACACTTCATGGTGACCATCTAATGACACCCTTTTAACACTTGGAAAAAAATACCTCATAATTGTCACCTACTTTAATTACTTTAGTTTACACCTCAGATCTAGTTAAGTTAACGTTTGTCTATGCCTTCTATAAACTCTTTGTGATCTTCATTGTACACGACACTTGTTTATAGCATTGTACTACTTTGAAGAAAGGTGTATTATGTGTGTTGAAAGTAGTATGGTCTTCTACATTTTCTTATATTAGAAGATCCTTATATTATTGACCATATTTATCTCATATACACACTAATCATGCTTATGCTTTATATAGTTCTTGAATTGTAAAATATTCAATGGTAAAAATAATGGTGTATTAGAAATGGTGTCTTTGGAATGGACTACGAATGACAAACCATAGCATTTGCAACATCTTGAGGCATCATAACATGATACTTTTTCTAATGTCCTTCAATCTTTACAAACAACAGGGTAAGATGTTTCCCCAAACACTATTCTTCAACAATATGTTTTAGGGAAAAACAACAATTTATTTAAGGGACAACATGTCATAGTTCCTCCTCAATGGCCATTTTTCCTCAATTATATACTAACACAGTACACAATTATACGACTTCCTCAGTAGCCCAAACTAAAAAAACTAATGGAACAACAGAGAACTTCATTATGTAACTTAAAGGAAGGAGATATGAACCCTAAAATGTATACCTACAAGAAGCTTTGTCTTCATACAATTTGAAGCTCTACTAACACCTCCATTAGCATAATTTTTCCCTACTAAGGCAACACTAATCAAAAGTATTTCCTGACAAGATTTGCAATTGTGTAGCCCGTATGCTATCGTAACAAGCAGAGAAGGCCATAAAATGAGAAGGGGTGGATTTAAATCTCTAATTACCATAATAATCCACAAATGTTTTAATAGTCCACCTAAACACTAAATCACAACTAAAATCCTCAATGCCACAATCATGACAAGAGTTCATCTCAAGTAGATGGTTTAAACAAATTTTAAATCAATGTCAAAAGCTCCCTAAACAATACCATGTAAATCATTTGCAATGTTCCCCAAAAACCTATTGAATCAATAAAAAACACCTTCAATAAATTTGCATTCCAACTATTAGCATCCAATGTTTATGGAAAAAAATGTGCCAAATGAAGATGCAACAAGATATATGACTTTAGATGTATATTACCAAACTAGACATTCAAAATAAACTACTAGGTAAATAACCTTTTAAAAATAACCCATATCTTTTATAATAGTTATTGAGGATTTCGTTCCCCTATAATCTATGGTTTCTTTTAATGATTACAATGCTCTGACTCGAGGGAAAAAAAAATTGTTGATCACATTATCAATCAATATATGGCTTTTTCTACTAGTTTTCATTAATTTAAAGATAATTATGCATGAATTGTGACAATAAGATATTAAAATAAAGCATGAATGCATTCCAAATATACAGTACGAGAATCTTTTTAAGCAAAAAAAGAAATAAAATCAATATGAAACATGGAATATCAAGGCAAGCATTCATAAACATGATCTAAACTCTTTTCAAAAACCACACAACAATGTATATCTAGGAACAGCGTAAGTTTTTACTACAAAATAAACATCTTGGAAGCTTAAACAGATACTGGCAAGATAGGTTACATCTCAAAGGTTCAACTTGTACCATCCCCATCATTAACGGATTACGATAAAACCAGCTTCAAATTCAATTAATGGAGCATTTCCACATAGGGTTCGTCTTCAAAGCAATATCGCAATAACAAGAAAGGTACAAAAGGAATTTCTCCTTTCATTTGGAAAGTGCATTATTATTCCCTTTGAAAATCTTATTTATAGCATGTTTCCTTAAGGGACTCAGTCAGGCCATTGAAGTTTACTACCACAAAAGGGATACCTTGTACAACATGCTTCAGCGATCTCGTACATAATATCTAGGGACATATCCAAGTCTTAGCCCTTAAGGGGATATCAAAACATGCCTTTGACTCCTAGGGATGCATCACTATGTTATAAAGATAACATTAAAATGTCTCTTTGAAGTATCCCTTTCAGAATAAAATATGAATTTTGATTTTTATTGCCCTTAATTCTAAAAATTCATTCAAATACCAGAACAATAGATGCAACACGGAATACCAACAACTCACAAGTGTTCTCTTTATTTCAATCAATCAGATACATCGAAAACATTCTGAAAATAATTATAGAAGATACAAATAGCATAATAAAATCATGATATTAGTTTTCCAAAAAAATTCCACCAAACCCTAACCGAGAACAACATAAAGGCAAAATCTTTCCTTGAAACCCTAGCTAGAAATGTCTCAAAACAGTATGACAGCATCAAAAGACAAAGTTCAGATTTTTCCCAAAAACCTTAGCTAAAAATAACTCCTAAATAGTACAGCAACATCAAACCCAATTGTAATAGTACGACAACCATCAAAATGGAACGACAGGGCTTAAAAACCAACGACCATCTCAACAAATTCAAACCCTAGCATACAAAAGCCAATGCCCAAGTACAATAGGCCTAAAAAGTCAATGGCCAGGGATGGCATGACCTAAAAAGTCAAATCCCAACTGTTAGAAGGCAAATACAACAGTCAAAACACATGAATAACGATATGGCCAAACCCTAGGTGTAGTGATCTGCGCTGGAAGTATGACACCCTTGTCCTAGGGGTAATGATTTGCCCAGGAAGTGTGATGCCCAACCCTTGGGCAATAGAAAAACCTTGTTTTGTTGCTCTAAAATCTTTTTGGTAATTTTTGAAAATTGTTACTTTCAAAAAACACCAATCTAAAAATCTCTTGTTTATCCATGCAATTGCAACCCTTGGATGGAGTCACCTCTGAAGGTTGAAGAGTTTTCATGCTCAAACATGTTTGTAATGGAGAGTTTTTGTCTTTTGTAGTATCCCCTATGGATATTTGCCCTAATTTTCCAAATGTTCCACAAAAAAATTAAACAAATAGTTTGCATGAACTAATTTCTATTCATCCAATAACTTGCAAGCAAATTTCAATAGTTTTATAATTGTGTGTGTGTGTGTGTGTGTGTGTGTGTGTGTGTGTGTAGGAATTACATATGAATATTGGTTTCCAATATTTAGTATAATAATAGTATAAATATCCAATCGTAACCACAGAACTTACAGTCGGATTGGACAACCAGAAGTATGAATTTGAAGCATAAAGTGAGACACCTAAATAATATCTCCAACAGACAATGGGTTTCCGTCCATTGCCTCCAAGCTCGAGGCTTTCCGTCCTCAAACCTGCTCCAGAATTCTCTAAGAGAAAATAATAACCAAACATAAACCAAGCATATCCAAATGAGAGAACTTTTCCCTCTTTTATACTTTTTCAACTGGGAGTTTCTAAATAGATTGCATATGGGATAAAACATGAGAGGGAAAATAAATTATAATTTTCTTTAATTCTTTTCTCAACGTCACCCTTAAAGTCCCCTCTTTTAAAACAACATTAAGTTGTTGTGCCTAAGCACCAAGGTCCAATATTTAATAATAATGTTTAATTTACAGACTTTAAAACAGAGGCCAAGATGATGTCAGAAACCAATGATCTATAGCTCGCCGAAAATCCCTCGATGAGACGAATCCAACCCCACTCTGAAAATCCAGAACCGACATTGTTCCCAAACTTACTAAAAATAGTAAGTAATGGCCAAGAGCAAATAGAGCCAACTCTGAAAGTGCCAACTGGATCCACTGAACTCGAACCACACCACTGCCAAACTAACCACAGTTCCCTAACCAAACTGCTAGTCCACGAAAACCCCATAAAGGACTAACCATGTATCTAGAAGGGAACATTACACAAACGCCCCGGATTGACCTGCAATGAAAATTGCCTAGGCCAAAAATCCTCAAGATTCCTTAAAAGCCTTGGTTAGCCTACGGATCTAAGGAGAAATAGGCTAACAACAACATCATACAATGTGCGCTAGAAAAGCAGACATTACATCCTCAAAAGCAGCAATTAAATCAATTCTGAATCCGATCATGAAAAATGAAAAGTGAATAACAAATCATGATAATGATTGCCTCTCTTTTGTCTTTTTATTAAATTCACTTTTCCAACTCACCCTGACACTAAAAGTAATTACAATTACTTTTATATAAATATTCACGTTTTCACCCTCTTAATATATATATTTTTTTAACATGCAATTAATATTACCTTTTTAGCCTTATTGGGTTTAGCAAATTGAATTTCGGCGATGCCTCAAAAGGCAATTTGGGTCTTTTGGGAGCGAGGTGTGTGTTTCGGGATGAGAATGGAAGTTCCATTAATGCTGGGTCTTATCATCTTTCAGATGGAACTAGCAATATTGGCGAAATTCAAGATTTACTCTTGAATATTAAGATGGCAATCGATAGTGGTTTCAAAAATGTTATAGTGGAAGGGGATTCTCAAATTATCATCCAAGCAATTTTAAAGGGCAAGGCAGACTCTTCGATTTTAAATTTATATATCCAAAATGTTTTATATTGGCTTGAAAAGCTAGAAAAATAGCATATATGCCATATATTTAGAGAAATAAATATGGTAGCAGATTTTCTTACCAACTATGACACGCAACAAAGGGAATGTGAAATCATTCATTCGAATGTGGAGAGGTGGCCGGGTTTGGGCTTATTATTGCTTGCAGTTTTGATGGTCGAAGTGTGGAAACAGGGTCCAAATATCACCTTGGTTTTCGAAGCAGAGGGGTGGTCGAGATTGGGTTTTTTATTGCTTGGATTTTGAAATTGTTCGAAATCATTGATATATTGTGCGAGCCTTTAGGGGTTTTAAGCAAGTTCAAATGAACTATTCACCTACGAGTATTAAGTTATCACCAACCATTCTTTGTTTTCTATTTTTCTACTTTGTCTTCTCCAAGCTTGGCAACTTTGGATCTCCCACAAACTTAGATGACAAGGGATTCAATCTTCAATTTTTAAGGGGTGGGCCATTGTGGATGGCACATGAAGGAGTCAACTAGGTGCAATTGGGGATTCGTTCATATATTTGGTCTTTGGGTAGCATTGGCCTTCCTATGAAATAGGGTTGTGTACGTGTTAGGGGAATTGGGTATATTAAAACTATGTCATTGTTTCGTCTATGAGTGCACTCTATTTGGATGTTTCTCTAAGTCAATTTCGAGAGCATTGGATATGTTGCCATTTCATTATAGTCCTAGGTGTATGATTGTTTTGGTTTGAGATTTAGTTGGTCTTGCTTGATCTTGTTTGCTTTATTTTTGCTCTGTACAGGAAAAGGTCCCTTTAACGTTGATTTACCAATCAAAAAAAATATTACCTTTTTAGCCACACTTAATAATAATGAATAAGTGTCATTTTTCCATGTAATTAAATAAAGTGACTTTAGGACAACTTAAAACATTATTATTAAATTTTTTTTTTCATTAATCCCTCTTAGCCTATAGGAACTGAAAATAGACTTCGGGTCCTCCACCTTGTTTAATTTGAAAAAATGGGGCATTATAGGGCCACTCTTACCAAAATCGTTTGTCTTCAAGCCATGCCTAAAACGTTTTACAAATACCAAAATCCCAAATCAATCTTAGAAATTTTCAATTTCCAATCATCCATCCTTCTTGTGATATAGTTAACTTCTACTGCACTTCTCTGATATAATGAGGAATTGGAAGCCCTACACCAAGGTATGCTTCTCCAACAATCCTATTTGAGTGAATCCATGATAGTGGAATCATGAATCAACGAGGATCTAAAAAGAGTTTGAAAACCATCCCCATCTTCAACTTGAATATATCTATTGGAAGAAGCATAAACCTTTTCACAACCCTTGATATCAAGTTGGAGATCACAAAACAACTCTTTGCCAATGGATTTAGAATTCACACCAAAGCAATCCATGTAATCTTGAAAAGAATCCTTTGTTGTCTCTTATAGCTCATTATCATGTTGCCAATAAGATTCATATGTGGTATGCTCCATTTCTAATCTATCAACCCTCAAACCACAAATTCAATCCAAGCTGGAATTACGCCTACAATACTCCTCCTCAACAGATGGCTCATTGCAAATACTTTTTAAGTCGTATCATGAGAATTCCTCATTCTGAACATTCTCACTGTAGTGAAATTTCTTACTTTTGTCACCGTCTACGTTGAGACACAAATTTCCATCCTCTAACCTATTAGATTTTTTGTGTTGTATTGACATTATAAAATCACTAACTGAATTTGAATTTGAACAAGCAGCTACTGTGAATTGACACAATGTATCTTCAATATGTGAAAATAATGCATCAAGATTTATGGCAACAACTCCATCAAAGTCATTTTCCAATTTGCAAACTTTAAGCCATATATGTTTAAAAAAGTTATTCAAAGGTACTAGTAATATCGTTGAAGTAGATTCAACCAACTACAAAAAGGGTGTCGTTATGTTACAGTGTTTTGAGACCTCAAGCCTTGTGAAAGCTTTGCCACGAACCTGTTCCTCATTTTGCAGGCCTTTGCTTTCAATCCATGTACAATTTTCCATGTTTAATACTAGAAATGCTATGACATAATTTAATTGTTTATTCATCATCGCGCAATGTTGGTGGACTTCTTGATTCTCTCTTTTATAATGATCAAACATGTTTGTAAACTGTAATGTCCCCTTTAGGACATTATGCAAATCTAAAAATTATTCACAAACTCTAACACCAACATAAACAATTTCTGATTTTTATGTCAAACCCTAACCATAAAATTTAGAATACTGGAAATACAAATTTAGAGCACCAATTGCAATACTTTTTATTAAAAATATTTGCCAAAATACCATAATTATTACAACCCGCAAAATACCTTTGAATCTGAATTTTGCATACAAATATAGGTCTAAAAATTACAAATAAATACCAATTGAATGTTTAACTGCAAATACATCAAAATCTTTAACACACTGCCCCAAAACTGTAGATTTTCTTCCCAAAGTGGGTCTCCACCCTAGGAAAGACCCTCCAAGTGGGTTGTTGACCTAAAAAGGTCTTGCAAAGTGGTTCACCGCCCTCCAAAGGGTCTCCAACATATACGCCTCTCCCAGAACCCTGCAAATTATTGAACTCCACAAGATGATGCCCTAGAACCCCCAAACTGATCAATTCTACCCTTTGCAACCTCTGAAATGAAGTTGGCCACTGAAGGTTCAGGGTTTCCATCCTTAACTTCATATTTTCAATGAAAGTTTTCATCTTCAATGGAGATAAGCAATACGTGTTCAAAATCACAATTTCAATGCATAAAAAATGGTAACCTTTGAAATGAACCTCCTTCCCCTTTTTATATCATTCTCTTGTAAAAGCCCTTCCAAAAGGTGTGTTCCACTTGGAAGGAGAATTCCAATATTTTAAAAAGTACATGTCTTACAACTTCACTTAAGGGCTAAACTAGCCCATGATCAAAAAGCCCCATTCTCAAGTCGAAATTAGAAAAGATTTATCAAAAATACTTTTTTACAACTTGAAAAAGAGAACCAAAGTTTCCCCTTTGATTTTTCATTCACTTAGCCTATGGGAAATAACAAGGAAATAGGTTAAGGGTCTTCAACCGCTCATATTTAAGAAGGGGACATGACAGTCCTGCCCTCTCAAAATGCTTGTCCTCAAGCAATTAAAAGTTTGGATGATGCAAGATGGATGTCCCTTCCCAAGTAGCATCCTCAAGAGGCAAATCCTTCCAACAAACCTAGTATGCCATGATGCTTCGGTTCCTAAGTTTTCCTTCTTGAAACTCTATGATAGAATCTAGAACCAAAATCAACTTGCCTTCATCATCAAGTGACAACAACTCAATGGAAGGAGTGATGTGTTGCCCAAGTGATTTTTTTAGGCATGAAACATGAAATACATTGTGAATCCGACTACTTTCAGGCAACTCTAGCTTGTAGACAATTTCTCCAATCCTCCTTAGAACTTTGTAGGGACCATAATAGTGGGGTCTTAACTTTTTTTCTCCACTTTGTTTGATGTAAGATTATCTATATGGCTACAATCTCAAAAATACCATGTCAACTACCTCAAAAGTTTTCTCTATCTGATGTTGGTCCACATACAATTTTTGTTGGTTTTGAGCATGCTAAAGATTTATTTTGAGCTGGTCCAAAATTTCAAAGCTCTATTGTACCAAATCCACAGCGTCGGGCACTCTACTATCAGTTAAAATCAGGTCTACAAAGGAGAAAGCATCATACCCATACAAGGCCTTTGAAGGGTAACATACCAATTGACATGTCGTATGACATATTGTAGCAATACTCAGCCATGTGCAACCACTAATTCCACATTGTTCGTTACCCTAAAACATAGTTTCGTAGGTATCCTTCCACCCATTTGTTCACTATTTCAATCTACCCATCAATTTGTGGGTGGTAGCTAGTACTGGGAGACAACTTTGTGCCCACCAAATGGAAGAGTTCTTGTCAAAGGAGACTCATGAACATTATGTCCATATCACTTACAATGTTCTTTGGCAACACATGAAGTTTAAATACTTCTTTGAAATAGATATCAACCACTATGGGAGCATTATGAATGGTTGGAAATGCAAAAAAATGTCCATATTTAGTGAGTCTATCCACCACTATGAATATACTATTTTTACATTGTGCCATGGGCAGCCCCGTGATGAAATCCATTGATATGGTTTCCCATTTTTGTGTGGTAATCGATAAGGGCTGCAAAAAACAAGTTGAAAAAGTGTGTTGATCCTTGTTTCGTTAGGAAATAATGCGCTCTTTGATGTATTGAGGAATCTCCCCTTCAAGGCCCTTCCAAAAGAACCTCTCCCTCGCTTGCACGCTTTGAAGTACCCTTAATGACCAATTGTAGGAGTATCATGCATAACCCTCATTACTTGTTATTTCAGCGTGGATTTACGGGTTTAAAAAACCATATTTTTGTACAAAATCATACCATCAACCACCTTGTACCTTTCATCATCAATTTTACCTTCCATGGCAGCTGTAGTAAATCCATCTTTTGCATACTCAACAGTGATTATAGCTTTCCAATCCGTTATAATTTCACTCATACAACATACAACAGGCCTCTTGAACAATACTATATTGTTCTTCTCCTTGACATATTCCATATCAAAGTCATAAGATTGCACTTACCCATTTTTACTACCTATCACTTAAATCAGTTTGGCTAAGGAAATACTTCAAGCTATTGTGGTTCGTTTTCACCACACATCTTCCACAAATCAAATATTGTCTAAATTTGGTCAAAGCGTGCATGATGGCCAACATTTCTTTGTCATAGATGGATAATCTACGTTTTCTACTTTCAAATGCAATGGGATGTCATTTTTGTATTAGGACAACCCCTATACCTTCCCGAGAAGCATCACATTCCAAGACAAACGGAATGGTCAAATCTAGAACGAGAAGTACTGGACAAGTACTCATCACCTTCTTGAGTTTTTCAAAGGTCTCCATGGATGTTTTTTACCAACTAAAATTTCCTTTCTTTGTCAAGTCCATTAGTGGGGTAACAAGTTATGAAAAGCCCTTCACAAACCGCCAATAGTAGTTGCATAAACCAAGAAATCCCCTCAAATGTGGCATAGTAGAAGGTGGTGGCCAATCCACAAAGCCTTGTATCTTTTGTTGGTCCACATGGACCCCTTGGGAATTGATTATGTGCCCCAATTACAAAATTCAAAAACTCCAAACTCACATTTGGATACCTTGGCAAAGAGTGCTTCTTGTTCCAAAACTGTTAACACTATGTCCAAGTGTTGTAGATGTTCTTCCCATGTTTTACTATAGACAAGATTATCATTAAAGAAAACAAAAACAGTTTTTCTCAAGTATTACATAAAAAAATGATTCATGCATGAATAAAAAGTGTCGGATGCATTGGTTAAACCAAGGGGCATTACCAAAAACTTATAGTGTCCAAAGTGACATGTAAAAGTGTTTTTTTCAACATCCTCTTTCCTTAGCCGTATTTGATGGCACTCGATCTTCAAATCAATCTTAGATAAGTAAATTGATCCATGAAGCTCATCAATCAACTCATCAATTCTAGGTATGAGATACCTATTCTTGATGGTTTTCTTGTTCAACTAGTGATAGTCTATACACATCCTCCTTGTCCCATCCTTCTTCACAACCACAACCAAAGAAGCAAAAGGACTAGAACTAAGCCTAATGTGACCCATCTCCAAAAGTTCTTTGATGGGTTTTTCAACTTCTTCCTTCTAGGCCCTTGGGTGGCAATAAGGTGTAGTAATTACCGCTTTGGTGCCCTATTCCAATTCAACGATGTGCTCAAAACCCGTATCTCGCAGTAACCCATGAGGAATACTACCAAACACCTTTGCATTCTTATCAACGATGGGTTGAATATATGTGTGTTAATGTTGTTGTCCCAAATCAGAATTCATAGTACTCACAAAACATTTGACTACCCAAGCAATCTACCCTCTATGAAAGGCTCTTTCCATCCTCTTTGAAGTCACCAACATGGGTGCTCCATTGCTCCAACCATGTAACACTACTGCCTTATTAGTTACCTTAAATTTTAGTTCCATAGATAATTTTGGGTGAATTCCCCAAGTGAGTGTAGCCATTATACTCCAAGAACTAAATCAGTTTCTCCTATGCCAACTATATAGAAATCACCTTCAATTTTTTGCTTACGCAATGTGATGTTCAATCCTAGAAACTTCTTGCTGCAAGAGATAGTGAAGCCATCCGCGATTGTCATATTAAAACCTCTAAAATCAATAGTTTACAGCCCACATCTCGTTGCCAATCCCTCATCAAAAAAGTTGTGGGAGGCACCACTATCAATGAGCACAGTGACCTTCTTACCTTGCAAGACCCATCTCACTCTAAAGGGGTGGTATCTAGGAGCTTCAGATAAGATGGCAAGGGTGCCATCCAAGTTATCCTTTTTCTCCCTTTTACACTTGTTCCTCATCAGAGGTGGTTGTCCCTACCTCTTCCTCTTCCTCTTCCTCTTCTTCACATCTAAAATCACTTCTATGTAATGAACTTGCCTCTTTCCAAGGCAACAATGCCCCAGTGTCCAAGGATCTTTGCATGAAAAACACAATTTTTTTCTTCTTAATTCGTTTCTTGACTCTCCCCCATCCTTGTTTATCTTTGGCATCTCTTTTTGCATCCCAAACCCTTGTTGATAAGGTATCCTTCGCTGTCCAAAAAGGGTTGACTGTGGCTGCTCCAAAATTGTTGTCCTAGGTTGCCCAAAAGTGTTTATCCTTTGTTGTCCAAAGGGACCAAAAGTATTAGTTTCATGCAGTCCCAAAGGCAGAATTTTGCCCCCTAGGAGCTGTAGATTTAAGGTCGAGAGCCTTTTGAATGCCCTCTTGAAATGTAAAAGGGTTGAAAGCCTTGACTAAACCCCTGAGTGGGTCATCCAACCCCTCCATGAACAAAACTACAAGTCTTTTTTCTGACACATATGTTACCATAACTAAAACCCTCTGAAAATCAGTCACATACACCACGAAAGTCTTTCATTTCAGCTAAGCCAATTCCCTGAAATGAAGTTTCGGGTCAGCGCTATCAAATCTTTCAATTATTCTTCAACTGAATTTCTCATAGGTGTTTATGAGGTGGTGCCCTTGTGTTATCAAACTGCGGTACCACCACTCATGGACAACACTCTCCAAACGCAAAGTAGTGAATTTTATGGCCACATACTCCATCATAGGCCAAAGTGTAAGGTATGTGTCTACCTTTTGTACCCATGCCCTAGCTGAACTTTTGGTAAATCCATCAAAAGTGGAAAGTGTGAGCTTCTCCAAAGCATATCGAAGGTCTCATTGGCTGTTCCTTAGTTTATGACTAGCCCTCAAATCATGCTTGTCTTTTTTAAATGCCACAAAATCAAGGCCCATTTGCCCTTTGATTTCAAGAGAAAAAGTCATATACACCTCATAGCTTGCAGCCACATCATCCCGTACAGAAGGCTGCTCCTCCCTTGATGGAATGACTTCCTCTTTACAAAGGAAGTTGGCTTGATTAGCCATTTGTGTAGATCCAACTATCACCATTGGTGGAGGGAGAGGTTTGTTAGCCATCACCATTGGGTGGCATGTGTCTATTCATATTCTTCATGGTTTGGATGAACTCAACCATCATCTCAATCAACCACTGTCGACTTTGAGCAAATTTCTCAAACCTAGCTCAATTCAAGTCATCCATGTCACTATGCATTGGTTGTTCCAAGTGTTTTCCCTTGGTTATTCTACATCATCTACCTAATTTTCTAGACCCTTTTTCTTTTCCCTTTCGTAGTACCTCGCTTCCCTATCATTGTTTGGCATGAAGCCACTAAAACCCCTATAGCTCGCCAAGAATTTGGCTCTAATACCAATGTAATGTCTCATTTAGGACATATTATACAAATCTGAAAATTATCCACAAACCCTAACACCAACATAAACAATTTCTAGTTTTTATGTCAAACCCTAACCGTAAAATTAAGAATACTAGAAATACAAATTTACAGCACCAATTGTAATATGTTTTATTAAAAATACTTGCCAAAATTCCAAAATTATTACAACCCACAAAATACCTTCAAATCTATTTTTAATGCAAATATAGGTTTTAAAAATTACAAATAAATACCAATTGGATGTTTTAACTGTAAATACATCAAAATCTCCAACACGTTGCCTTAAAAACTACAGATTTGCTTCTCAAAGTGGGTTGCCACCCTAGGAAAGCCCCTCCAAGTGGGTCGTTGGCCCAAAAATGCCCTGCAAAGTGGTTCACTACCCTCCAAATGGTCTCCAACAACTACGCCTCTCCTAAAACCCTACAAACAATTGTGTTCCACAAGATGATGCCCTAGAACCCCCAAACTGATCAATTCTACCATTTGCAACCTATGAAATGAATTTGTTCAGCTAAAAGTTAAGGGTTTCCGTCTTTAACTTTAGATTTCTAGAGAACGTTTTCGTCTTCAATGGAGATGAGTCAAGCAATTTGTGCTCAAACTCACAATTTCAATTCATAAAACATGGTAACCTTTCAAAATGAACCTCCTTCCCCTTTTTCTATCATTCTCTTCTAAAATCCCTTCCAAAAGGTGCATTCCACTTGGAGGGAGAATTCGAACATTTTAAAAAGTACATCCATTATAACTTCACTTAAGGCCTAAACTAGCCCATGATCAAAAAGCTCCCTTTTCAAGTCAAAATTAGAAAAAAAAATTAAAAGTACCTTTTAACAACTTGAAAAAGAGAACCAAATATTCCCTTTGATTTTTCCTTCCCTTAGCCTATTGGAAACAAGGAAATAGGCTAAGGGACTTCACAAGCTCATATTTGAGAAAGGGACATGACAAAAACTTAGTAAAATTTGCCTTCAATTTTGATAGATAGTTTTCTTTTCTTCCATCTATAGGCAGTATCTAAGCACGATTAAGGGACTTTTCTTGAGGAGAGAGTGCCTAAAAAATTTATGAAATTCCCTTTGATTTTCTTTGCAACCTGGGATAGCTATGCCCAAATCTTTTGAAATTACTTGAAGATCAAATACTACTCTCTTCAATTCATCATTCAAAAGAAGTTGCTTTTCCAAGCATCCCTCAAGTTCTTGTTTTTCTTTTAGGGCCTTCTCCAACTGTTGCTTCAAGCTTTCAATTTCTCCTTGGTATACTTTAACAATGCCATGAACCAATGGTGGAATGTAGACCATTTTTGCTCAAGCTTAGGAGTGAGTGAAGCAAAACCATGTTGAACACTATCATGCTTCCATTATGGTATACACTGAATAAAAAATGTGCAACTTTGTAGACATTGCAGGTACAAATGGACCAACCTGAGCCATGATTACAAACAAAGTCATTTGACGTATATAGAAACTTTTCCTACCCATGTTTGGTTGAATCATAATTTGGCAGTGCTCATCGTTGCCATGTGAAAATGTATTGTTTGGTACAAAACACACTGGTAGAGTTGACTCTAATACATGATGTCGACCAACTTGAATAGACCATTCAGGTAGTTCACTATCTTCAACAGAGATTGGTCGCACATGCCCCTGATTATGTCATAGAATGGCAAGAGAATGAAGAAAATCGAAAGCAACGAGTGCTTTCCCAGTAGCATGAAAATGCATGAATTGGGCTGCAAATTCTATAAGAAAAGCATCCCAAGCCTTTGAACATGCCACAGGAAATTCCTCCCTAGCAATAGCCAACATATCTAGAGCTTATTAAACTTCAAGAGGATGGTATCGATTTATTTTTTTAGTATTGCCAGCTTTGATCCAATTTGAAGGTATTCTTGTAGCGAATGAGACCTCTATCATGTAAGTAATTCTAGACACACTCTAATACTCTAAGTTAGGAAGTTTTGGCTACTTTCAATAGGCAGGAAAAAGGGGATCTAATGTTTGCTCAGCTGCCTGAACTGTTGCATGACATTTTGCAACCTTGGAAAATTTATTGCCTGCACAGATAAAAATATTCTACTTATCCCCTTGGGTTACAGCATTCTTGTTTATGGCAAATAAAATTCTTGCAACATGCTCAGTAATAACAAAAGGCAATATTATTGCAAATAATCATCTCAATGATTGTGATCCAACATGTTTATGATACCCTTTGGAAGGATCATATGGTATGACTTCATCTTTGTCAACACAACCCAGTTGTTGAAGTTGTTTAGTAGCAGTAAGAAATGAATGAATGACCTTAAGGAACTCAGCTAGTGTAGTTGTTCGATGAAAAATGCTAGTTACTCCATGCTCAATGTCAACTATCTTCCCTATGGGGATCAAAATAGAAACTAGTAAACACAGGTCCCAAATGCATGGGGTGAAGAATTCACTAGTGGTAGTAAATATTGATCCCAACAAAGTCGTTATCCTTCTTGTATCTCGAAAGATCATTCGGATCCCACATGCAAAAAGAATTTTGAACTTGAATCAAAGAATCTATATGCCCTGTGTTGCAAGTTGTATCCTTGACTCTATCACCATGTTTAGAATGCTTTCAATGATGACAAGAATCTTGTAATGGCATAGTATAAAGTAGCAAACTTGAGGTATGACCATCTTTTTCATACCTTGGGTTGTAATCAAAGTGTTCACCTTCCATACTTGAGGTATGGCCGAATTATAATTTGTCGAGATCCTTTCAACACCTCCATCCTTGTGACCTACAATTTCCAGCTTAAGATTAACATTCTCCTCAATTTGAGCATTTTTACAACTTAGGGTTAAATCTTCAATGTTTGCTTCATATAAGGAATTTATGTACTATTTACCGAGAGTGGTGACTTTTACCATTTCTACTTCTTAGAAAGGAGGAATTGTAGCATCATATAAAGGATTTAGGTATTCCTTATTAAAAGTGGTGACCTTTACCTGTGCATCCTTTCTCAAATTATATTTCATACCTTCCACCTACATGGTGAATTCCTCCAAGGTTTGTTTGCTTCCAATTCCTTGCAACTCAAAATTTTCTTCTTTCTCATGCTCCTCCCTCACAATTTCTTCCTCTAGAGGTTTTAATGTATCCAACATTTTCCTTGGTTCTATGGTTTTCTTTTCTGGCTCTTTTAAATCTTCATCTGACAACACGTCTTCATAATGCACTTGTCAACTTCTTGTTTTCATCAATTACATGAAGTCTAGAAAAAATATTTCTTTTTGAATCTATGCTGAAAAAGCTCTATATTCAACGTAATTGGCAATAACGTCATCCACCATAGTTCTCTCTTCTGGTAATAACACCATGATTCATATGCTGACAAGATCAGGGTCTAATACGACTGAAGTATCCATTTTAAGATAAAATATAAATTTTGATTTTTATTGCCCTTAATTTTGAAAATTCATTCAAATCCCAGAACAATACATGCAATACAAAATACCAACAACTCAAGTGTTCTCTTTATTTTAGTCGATTGCATACATAGAAAACATTCTGAAACAATTATGGAAGATACAAATAGCTTAATAAATTCAGAATATTAGTTTTTCTTGATTCTCCCACCAAACCTTGACATAAAACCATATAAAAATGAAGTCTTTCCTTGAAACCCTAGCTAGAAATGTCCCATAACAATACGATAGCATCAAATGGCATAAAGATTGCAATTTTTTTGAAAACCCTCGCGAAAAATAATGCATGAACAATACAACAACATCAAACTCTAGTTGCAGCAGTACAACAACCTTCAAAATGGTATAGCGGCCCTTAAAAACTAGAAACCAATTCAGCAAAGTCAAACGCTAGCACAGAAAAGTCAATTCCCAAGGATGGCAGGATGAAAAAATCAATGCTCAATTGTTAGAAGGCAGAGACTGGTCAAAATGCAAGCACGTCATTATGACCAAACCCAAAGTGTAGCAATGTGCCTTGGAAGTGTGATACCCTTGCCCTAGGAGCAATAATTCGCCTCAAAAGTGTGACACTTGGTCCTTGGACAATAAAAAAACCCTATTTTGTTGCTTTAAAACCTTTCTGGTGAATTCTAAAATTTGTTACTCACTTTCAACAAATACCGATCTAAAAATCTCTTGTTTATTCTTGCAATTGCAACCCATAGATGGAGTCACCTATGAAGGTTAGAGGATTTTTGTCTTTAAACCTCTTTGCAATGAAGGATTTCCATCTTCAAAAGCAAAAATTGAATCAATTCCAATCCTGAATAATGAAAAGTGAATAATAAATCATAATAACGATTGCCCATCTTTTGTCTTTTTATTAAATTGACTTTTCCAACTCACCCTGACCATAAAAATTACAATTATTTTTATTTAAAATGAATAATTACAATTATTTTTATTTAAATATTCATTTTTCCACCTTAATAATAATTACTTTTGACCATCTAATTAATATTATTTTTTGTACCGCTTATTAATAATGTCATTTTTCCATGCTATTAAATAAAGTGACTTTAGGACAACTTAAACATTATGATTAAATTATTTTTTTCATTAATCCCCCTCAACATTTGAGAACTTAAAATAGGCTTCAGGTCCTCCATCTATAATTCGGAAAAAAGGGACATTACATTCTTGTAGATACCATTTGTGCCATCAATGAAGAGATGACAAGGTACCATTCCTAAAGCAAATCTGCTAAAACTTCATGCACTGACATATCAATATGCTGAATTACAACAATTGCTACGTTAAGTCATTTCATCAACTGCAGCCCTTGACATACCCTGTACTCTAATTAGAATGTTATATGTCATTTTTAGACATGCCAACAAATCTTAAAATGTTACATATTGATAAGAAAGCTGACAAACATAAAAAAATGGAATACATTTACATACTGATGATACTCCATTTGAATTCCATGATACATTTCTGAGCATTGTTTTGCATTGAAAATTCCCAACACACAATTTATACTGGCAGCAATACTGGAAAAAAACTGTAGAGCCCCTGCCAAATTGATGTGAAAGTTTTTATTTCACAAGAAGTGAATTGCAATTGCAGTCAACAGAAGTTGTTACCAACCATCACCCCCATGTTAAGGATGGAACAGTCGATTGAAGAAATGATCAATCTTGAAAACATCTTCCTTGTGCTCATACTAAAAGCTTTAGAGCAACTTTAAGAGCATCGATTTCATTACCGATGAAAGAATAGTCTCTAGCTAGCCATGGTATTAGGAAAATAAAATTATAGAATGAAAAAAAATTGTTTGAACTGCAATAATTTTATACACCAGTGAGATTCCAAAGCTTCTAAGAATGGGAATATATTTTGGTGAGATTCCAAAGCTTCTAAGAACGGAAATATATTTCAGTGAGATTGTGAAGAATCCGACAACGAGCAGATGTAAAAAAGTTTTTGCCAGCATTCCTTAGCAATTATTGCTTTATCTTGAGATAGAGCATGAAAGCTTGGTGCAGGTTGGTAAAACCCCTACTCTTCAAATACTATGTAAGTTTTCAAACATCCTCTATGTGCATATCAAACAGAACTGCCAACTCCTTGTTTATACTCTCCTATTCCAAGCAAATCCTGCTTATTAAAGTCATATAAAACAATAGTAGTATAATAAATTGCCGTCAAGTTCAAAGCAAGGTCTCATCTTTACTCTAAGCAGTTAAAAAACATCATAGAACAGCAAATTTGTTTAAATGCAGGAGTTTAGTAAATGTGAATGGATTAAGCAGAATCATTCAAAAATTAAAAGCAAAACTGCAATCAGCAACAAAATATGATGAAGGTGCAGAGATATGAGATATGTCCCTAATAGTAATGGAAACCCCAATTTCCCATCACCAGCCACTTACAATCACTGTTTTGTGACTTTGGCAGGGAAAGCAGCATGAACAAAGCATTTGAGAACAATCAATAGTTTTGATGACTTTCTCTACGTTATCATACTTCAATCATTGAAGTATATGGTATAATGTTTCTAAGACGTGTTTATTAAGAAAGAATAACAGAAACCTATCACCCAGCGAAACAAAGAATCAAAATCATGGTGGATATGCATCGAAGACCATCCTTCTTGCAACAAACACAAAAGGTCACACTTTATCAAATGCTGGTTGCTGATCATCCACAACCTTTGGAAATATCGGTCATGATGTTCTGATTTTCTAAATCTATTATTTTACTGATAGAGGAGTATACAATAGGCTAAAACTTGTAAGGTATTTTTGCATCCCTATTTCTTCTCATTTATGTACTTGTATTTTTGAAAACAAATAATCTAATAAAGTTTTGATTCTGTTTTCACTTTCTCCAGCCTATTCATAATTTTATTGTTGTTAATTGATTGGACTTGCATGATATTTTGGTGAATATGGAAATGAGGAGGCCAAATTAATGGCTGCTTTACTCCCCAGCTTAGACACACTTAGACACACTCACTCTCAAATGGACACACTTTCAGAAACAGACTCAAACTAGAAGCAACCACACATTCTATATTGAATTGCATTACAGTGTTACATAGATTTGATGCTCACACAACTATAAGCTTCCCTACTGAATTACAAAATGAAGAAGACCCATCCCAAACACAGGCCCTCGTGGACTTGTTACATGCTTTATTCGTTTATTGGCACATACACAAACTCTATCTATAAGCCTCTAGGAAGTTCCTTTTCTCATACTGCTCTACTTAGCGAAGCCCTCCTCTCAAATGAGTCTCCTCGGCTCTTATACAAGCTGATTCAAATCTTTTCTGACTAGCTCTGACTATTGGATTGCCTCTTTGAAATCCTAAGCATCTTGAAAATGCTCAGAAACTAACGACTCATCATTCTGGGCAGCTACTTTCTTTTTACAACTAATGCGTGTGAAATCATCACTTAATGCAAAGTGGCAGTTGCAAAAGAACAACAAAAAATAATTATTCTATCGTGGGATACTAATACCTTATCATTCTGAAAACACAATGAAGTGTCCTCTAGCTGGCAGTAGCCCAAGTTCCAAAAAACGAGTGTTCCTCCTACAACAATCAAAGTAGCACAAAACATAACTTCTCTTGCACGGGGCAGGGCATGAATGTTATCCCAAATCATATTAGCGTTTGCACATACTTAAAGTTGCACATACACGGATATATTTCTTATGATTTTGGTATGCGGTGTAGACATATGGGTTTCTCCATGGCTGATAGAAATTCCAGCCAGGGGTAAAACAACAATCCCATTCCATGTTGGCACAATACCTGATTATGTTCTAGTGGACAGAGGAGCTTAAAGACTCTAAGAACAATCTCAATGCTCATAGAATTGTCACATACGGGTGGAAGCACCTATGAGCCACCATTTATAGGTGCAGCATTGAATTTAAAAGGCTTATGTTGGACGTTTCCTACGAGGTCGGTTTAGCAGGCAAGCAAGCAGATGGGTTGTCTGACTCTAGGTTTACATAAGATTGCATTGCATTTATTGTTTAAACAATAAACTGAATACATGCTTTCATTTCTACCTAGCATACCTTCATGTGTTACGCAGAGGACACCTATTATTTGTTCAAATGGAACCACTCTATGGAGGAAACCATTTTTACCTTTTTGGTATAAGTGACTTTTACTAAAAGTATAAGGCAAGGACTCTCGAGCATACATGCAATGAAGTTTCAAAGTGAAATCTTCGGGGAACTACCATGTCGACAAACACTACACAAGATAATGAGTAGGAACATTAAACACACCAACCTTAAAAAAATTGGTATCTGGAAACTCATTTTGTAATTCCACATTTGTGCATGTATCTATGCACGAGAGAAGGCCAGGCAACACCTTCAGTTTTTGGGCTTGATAAATACTTCAAAATCATACTCTTGCAACAACAAAATCTAGCTTCATATACATTTACTAACAATGTAATTTAGTGCTGGATGATCTAAGCAAAAATAGAACTTGGAATCCAATAGGCAATGCCAAAATTTATGGTGAGCTTATATCATGGCTAAAGTTTCATGCCTATTCTATTATAGTCTCCCTCTATGCGAGACAATCTATGGCTAGTAAAGTAGATAGGATTATCAATACTGTATTCACATGGCTAAGTTAGAATGGCATCAATTGTGATAATAGAAGCATCTATGTGGATGTGAAATGTCATCTTCTAATTTGGAAACTGCCAAAAATAGGCTTTTGCGATTTTCTGCTCGAGGTACTCAAATGCAAGCTGATAGGTATCCAACCATTTCAATTTTACATCTTTCTGCAGAAGATGCTCAAGGAGAAAGGTAAGCATGGAGTATCCATGGATAAACTTGCAGGTATTAGCATGACTGTCCCAAAAAGACCCAAACATGGGAAGCATCTGCCAAAACTGGGATGCTAAGGATGACTTCAATCTCAGTAGGATCCATAATGAGCCCAACATCAGGACATGAACTCACACTTCTATGCATTCAGAAAAATCCCGCTATCTAGATAGCGTTTGAACATCACCCACGGATGTTGAAGTGTTCCTTCAGCAATTCGTATAATACCCAATCATGTATGTAAATTTCCATATATTGATGGATTACAAAAGAAATATCCGGACCACAAATAAAATAAGCCTGTCCCATTTTTTAATCCATTATGTGGTACTAGTTATGTGTGTGTCGGTTATCTGAATCCTAAAATTTGGAGCCTGCACCCATGCTTCGTGTAACTTTACTGTATACAAAGCTCAATCACCACAATGCAAAAAATAAAAACATTTTTGACAGGGTTTGAATAGTGTGCTTGATACATTGCCCTTATGTGATTTATCAAGTTATTCTATATATAGACGTAAGTATATATCAATATATATGCATATCCATATATTGATTGATCACAAAGTTGCAAAATAAACGAAATCTGGTCCATTTGTGTCATATGTCATGTATTACTAGACATGTCTTGTGTGTCAATTATTATTGTCATATCCCAATTTTTCTTTCTTTTAATAATGGGCTGCATGCACTGATGTAATCAGACTTATTATTGTTGAAGAGCTTTGTTGTACTTTCTTGATTGAACTTGTTAAAAACTGCAGTTTATTATTTAATCAGTATAACTGTTACCTTTCAGATTATAGAGCCGTTTATATATGTGTGTGTGTGTGTTTATTCTCGTACAGGTCCTGTTGATGTCGTTTAACAGATTGCAAGTTGTACGTGATGAGCTAGGCCTGACGATGTAAAGATCAAACATGCAGATTGAGATGCGCTATACAGGTATACACTTATGAATATAATTTAATTGAAATCGGTGCTTTGCCACCTCGCATGCTTGTGTGTAATGTATTTGACCAGTACTGTGCATAATTGTCTGTAATAACGCTATACTAGGGTAGTTGTACGCATATTTGATCTGTTTCGATCAGTTTACTGGCATATTGTCACATAAGTTTGCGGAGTCGAACACACGTTTGACGTGTTTGTTGTCCCAAAAGAAGTGACGCCTGTTAAGGCATTATCAAGAAGGTAAAAGTGTTTAGTACTTGTTTTATTCTTTACACAGCATACTTGGTGGTGGTTTTTTTTGATAAAGCTCGCTTGTATGGCGTTTCGTGTGCTTGGTTGTTTAATCACAACTTACCTTGCTCATGTAATGTTGAATAGATGATTAAAGCTACAATTTTGTATTAAGCACATAAAGTGCTAGCATCGTGGTTCAAATGAGTTGCGTAGTTATTAACTTCACTTATCAAAGACTAGCATATATATTGCAAAGCCTGAAACAATAAGGGGATCACCTTCACCATTCATTAATGTGGGTAGTTAATGATTATGTTTAAAATGGTGATTGGATTAAAAGTTGATAAAGATTAAGATAATCTTTGTTAAAGTGTTTAATCCTTTGAAACCTTAATCAGAGGTTGACTAGCTTAGCAAAGTGAGATAAATAAATAGGATAGAAGGAAGAAAGGAGGGAGGGAGAATGGCGAAGATGTAGGGCAGAGCCCTATGACGCTGCCTGAGGAGATGGAGGGAGTGGTAGAGAATTGGAATGACAGCAAATCCACTAAACTCCATTGCCACTACCATGCGTTTACTCAAAGGGTGTTACTGGAAGTTGGTATGAGGTTTTTGTGGCATTATAGAGAGATAAAAATAACACAAGACTGTAGCAAAGAAGCAAGGAGGAAAAAGCGGAGAGATATTTTGGAACTCGGTTTGGACAACTCAAAATTTTATTTGAGCTTGCACTTCAAAGTAAGTTTTGCATATTCTATTTTTACTTCAAATAAGTTCGAAATGAGTTGTTTTCTGAATATGAATTATATTTTTTCACTTTTGATCATGTACAAGTGTTGTCGAGTATTGTTAGGGTATTTGAGACCCCTAACTCAACTCTAAACTTGACCACTAAGTCAATCAATTCTTATGTATAATCTTGAGTGGTGGTTTTGATTCTCTGCTTTGAACTGTGTGTTGTGTTTGTTATTATCTGAAACACACATTTTGTTGTGATTGCTTGAGTTACTTAGCACTAAAACATAGGTGCCCTCATGGAAGAAATGAGAGGAGTGGTTAAAATTGTGCGGCACCCATGGATGGTTCAAAGAATAATTAATGTATAAATACCTTTAGTTGGTTTCCATTTGATGGTGGTCTTTGTAACCCTTGCCCATCATGAGATCATTTCTTTTGAGATGTTATTTGTATTTTAGCCTTTGTTTCACTTGATTGAGACCTTCATGAGCTCATTTCTTTTGTGATGTTATTTGTATTGTAGCCTTTGTTTCACTTGACTATGTATCCTCTTGTATAACTGCTAGGTGGCAAATGTATCTTTTTTTAAGATTTTATGTGTGTATACTTTTATATTACTATCTCAACCTACATAGGGAATAGTTATGCCCTCAAGCTCATGGTTGAGTTGGTAAGGGTAACCGATGGATGGGCTCATCTTACTCGTACGGTGGTTTGATGTTGTACGAGACATGGCTTTGATTGATTCTCTATTGTACTTGGATTATTGGTTCAGCTCATTGTTGTAGTTGACAGCTTGATTGATTTGTGTATTGTGTTTAGTTTTTGTAGCCACATTGGCAATTGTATTAGTGAGCAATGTTTTATAATGTAGTTCAATTTGTGAACTTTGTAACAAATGTGTTATTGTGGAAAAACTTCCTTATAAATCTTCATCTCTGAAGATGCAATAGAAGTTATAGAATAACATTATAGAGTTGTTATTGAGATGGTAAAATATGTGAACTATATATTTTCAGTTTAAGATTCACTATTAAATCTATTTGTAATGTCCCTTTCCAGGTATTTTATAAACTCTAAAAAACATTTGGGGTTCCTTTTCCAAACTGGATATCAAACAAATACTAAAACAACCCACATACAACACTGATACTGAAAACTCTATTAAAATCTTTCATTAAATCTTTATTTTATGGAATTGAATGCACACAAATACTAATAATGAAGCAATCTGAACAACAATGATAATACTGCAACGAAAACCTTACATGTATTTATGAAACCCCAATGTGTATTAGTATTATTCAATAGCATATGCACTCACAAAGGCTAAGTCTGAAAATCTTGTCAACATTGTAGCTGATAGTAGGGTTTAACGTCTGTTGTAAATGATTTACAACTAACAACAGAGGGTACGTTAGTTGTAGGAGTTGAAACAACAGCATACAAAGGTGATCGACACTTACCACAATGCACAACAATAAAGGAGTTGTGATTGGTGATGGTACAGCTGCCAGCAGCTGAAACAACAGCCACACAAACAACCCACTAATGCGCAGTTGTCTTAAAAGGCCCACAATTTGAAGTCCTAAACTGGTATAGCAGTTCCAAATGGTACGACATGCTCAAATATGAAACAACAGCAGCAAACAAAGTTACAACATGTATCCAGGCAACACCCAATGTGTTACAGCACTCTCAATGGGGTAATGCGGTCTCTGGACAGCAATAAACCCCAATAAACATCTCTATAACCCTCAAAAAATTCTGGAAACTGATAACTACCTCCAGCCCAACTAAAAACTGTAATTAATATTCACCTGTTAGTGCAATTGTAATCCCTTGATAGAATCACCACAAAGAAAATGAGGGTTTTTGAACTCAGACCCTATACACCTGGAGGGTTTTCATCCTCAGATGGAGAAGTTGAATCAAAAGCTCAAGCTTTGTAATAGGGTTTTGATTTCACAAAATGAATCCTTTTGAGCTCAATTCTTTTATGATTTTCCTTTTTTCAGTTGCCCTAAACCTAAAAGTATTTAAAACACTTTTAGATAAATATTACTTTTTGGCTCACTTAATGAATATTACTTTTTAGCTCACGTGATAAAATAATAAATAAATGTCTCTTTTTCCTATTATGAAATAAAGTAACTTAGGACGACTTAAAATATTAATATTAATTATTTCTATAATTAAATATTTTGAAAAAGGGACATAACATTTCACCCTTCCCAAAATTGTTTGTCCTCAAACAATTACAAGCTCAACCACTCCGACTCTCCCCAACTGACCACCTCTGTAATACCTGGATCCCAATTCATCCTTGAGAACTTGCAAGTCCAAATGGCCCCTTTCGATATTGCACCCTCCATGCCTACATTAGGTTTTTTTATTTGCAATTCTTGGTTGCCTCAAAGAATCTAAAATTGTACAATAAATCAAAATTCATGAAGTCAAACTAATTGCCAAATTCATGTTCTAAATCAAAATTCCATTTTCCTTGAGAATCACATGACCTCCTTCCTTTATCATGTTCCTTTGTAGTAGAAGTGCTTAATGAAGCTTCAAATTCACCTACAAATTGTTTGTTGCCCGTACCTAATACCTGGAACAATGATTCATTCAACCATTGAAATCTAACCTCTGCAATTTCTCTTTCGTGTGTCTTGCGGTGGCTAACATGTTTGGAGCCGAAATCCAAACTGATGAGGTGTTGGGTTCCTTCACCTAACTACAATCCTAGGGACAAATAACTAAACACCATACTATACTTATTCAAAAAATTGTGAATATCAAAATGGTGTTTATTTAACTTACCATACAATGAGAAGGTACGAATGCCTTCTAAAGCCAAGCATCTGGCTGCCTCTGCTACTTGTCCTTTACGAAATGAACTCTCCATCCTCTTGGCTATGACAATTATAGGGGCTCCATTCGCAATACTTTGTAGTACTACCTATTTTCCTTCTGATTTGAATTTCAACTCCAAAGTCTGATAATTCTGTGTGAATTCCACAAGGGAATGTAATGTCCTCCTTTTTGGCATAGCTCACCTGTGGACTCTTAGCCTAGTTTTGTTCCCACAAGGCTAAGGGAAAGAAAGAAAGGGGAACGTTGGGGGCCCATTCAAAAAGTAAAAAGGTGAAAAGGTACTTTAAGTGTTCTAATTTTCAGTTGAGTTGTGCAAAAAGTGCTCTTAGTCTATTTTCACTTAAGTGGGGGACCTTTAAGGGTCATGGAAGCCAATCCTCTTGAAAAGGTAATTCAAAAAGTAATTTTCCTTATAATTTGAAAAGTAATCTCCCTCCAATTTGGATGCCACTTTGGAGGATGAATATTAAAAGGAATTGAAAGTTCATTTTAAGGGGTGATGCATTTTGTGATATTGAATTGAAGATAAAGTATGTCAAGCTTGTTCACAGTGACTTGAGGACGAAACCTTCAAGTGCACCAAGGGTTTGGGGACAAAAACCTCCATTCCTTCATTGAAGGCAGCTCTATTCAATAGCTATAATTGTGCTTTTGATTTGCATGGTTGCATGTAATTGGTCTTACAAAGGTGTTTTGAAACACCACCTCATTCGGAAGATTGGCGAGCACATTGGAAGCTAGGTGATTGCGATTTTGCAAGTCAAGGAGGTGAGTGACTTGATTTTAGAGGTTGTTTGCTAGTTTTGGGAGCCATCCCTAGGGTGGCGAATTGGTTGGAGGGTTCAAGACCCCTTTTTAGAGGGTTTTTTTGCTTCGAAACCCTCTTCTAGGGTTTAGAGGTATTTTTATCAATTTATTCCAGCTTTGGCAATTTGTTTGTGGGATAATTTTTAGGACTTGAGGACCATTCCATGCCCTAAAATATTCATAAATTTATTATATTATTTTGCATTGGAGGATTTTGAAGGCCATGGAAGGGCTAAATTGGGAGTATTTCATTCTGAATTATTTCAACAATTTTTCATAATTATTTGTGAATATTTGCAAGGGTTACAAGGGAGAATTGAAGAAGAAAACACAGCTGTGCCAGCAAGCAAAAACCAAAATTATTGCAAGGGTAATATTCAATCATATCACCATTTCTACCTTGTCAAAAGAGGTATTTTGTTTTAGCTTCATATTCAACAATTTTGGGGTTGCATTGGAATGTGTTTGATTGGAATTTGGATTATTCTTTCCAACTAGGATTTGTTGATTTTAAATCGTATAATCTCGAAATAAATTGCATAATTGTTAGGATTTGTCAAAAACCCTTGTTTTGGTCATTTGTCCCAATTTGGGGACATTACAGAGAATGTAACCACTGCACCCCTAATACCATATTTGTTTCTCCTATGCCCACAACATGGAAGTCATCATGCACCCTATGTCTTCCAAGTGTAATCTCCAACTGTTGAATTCTCTTGATGCAAGGAATAGTAAAACCATCAGCTACAATAACATTAAGCCCATCAAAGCCCTTTGTTTAAAAACCTCTTCTGACTACCTGTCTCTCATCTATGAAGTTGTGGGTTGCCTCACTATCAAGCAACACAGTGAATTATGGACCATTTCAAATAATTTGGACTTGTGTCCCTAAAATGGATGGGAGAATCTTTGAAAATTAATATTTTTGGGTTTTGCGCAAGTTTCACGTGGAGAGTGGTAATAATTTGGATCCATTCCCCATTTATTATATTGAAAATAATTTAAAATTATAAAAATTTGAATAATGTAGGCATATTATTGATATTTGATTTTCAGTTGGACTATAGATAAGTCCCAATTATCTGAAATAGTCCCTAATTTATGACCATGCAAAACTCCATGAACTCTGAAAGGGTAATATCTGGGTGCACCGGAAAGTGCGGCAAGGGTGCCTCCTGAAATAAGTGTGGCAAGGGTGCCTCCTGAACAATCTTCTCCTTCCCATCTTTCAGGTTTTGGTTGCCTTTAATTTCTGACTCAGGTTCCTCTACTTCTGACTCAACATCTGCTATCACCTCTATGTAATGTACATGATGTAATGTCCCCATTTTTTATTGAGATCCTTGTGGGACCCTTAGCTCATTCTTGTTTCCGATGGCTAAAGGTAGAAGAAGATTTTGGGACATGGTGGACCACTTGTGAAGCACTACTAATGAAAAAGGTACTTTACGTTTTTAATTTTGAGTTATATTTTGAGAAAAAATACTTTTTGTATATTTCACTTAAGTTGAGGAGTTTTGAGTCTTGGCTTATAAGATTTAAGTTGATTTTTAGGTAAACCCTCTCTTTCTATTTTGCAACGCTACACTTGGAGGAGGGAGTATTTAAGGAGGATTCATTTGAAGATTATGTGTATATGATAATTGGCTTTGGTGATCAAGTATGTCAAGTTTGGTTATTGAAGGTAGATGCTTAAAGAATGTTACCCTTCAAGTTCTATTGATTGTTATACAAACGGTGTCTATCAACACCACCTATTAATTGGTAATCATGTTAAATCCTTTGAAGAATTATTTGAGGTTTTATCTAATATTTGCAACTTGTAGCAAATTGGTTGGAGGACTAGGGTGAACTACCTAGAGGATGTTGAGGTCACCAAGAGTTGGCGAATTGTTTGGGGAATGAAAGTGGTTGATTTCTCTTTGGGTGACTTGCTTGGGGACTTGTAAAACATCCTCCAGAGGCTTGCTATTGGTAGAAACCCTCTCCTAGGGTTTTGAATATTTTGTGCAATTTTTCCTTGGTGGAGCGAATGATTTATAAGGTATGTTGGTGAGTTTTGGATGAATAAAGCTCGAAAATTATTATAAAATTATTTGCATAATTTTATATAGTGGAACGAATTGTTTGGAGGGATTTTTGGGGGTTGTGAGCAGATTTTGTGAAGGGTTTAATATTCAAAAATTTATTCCTCTATTTCTCCTTGGTGGGCGATTGGGATTGGAGTGTTGTGAATGCATTTTGCAAGGGTTTGGCACTCAGAAAAATATTCTCTATTTTTTGTAGACCAACAAATTAAATTGAGAGATTGTGAGCCCTATTTGGTAAGGATTTATGCTTCGGAAATATTCAGTATTATTTCTATATTTTCCCAAGAAGAGCGAATTAATTTGCAGGTTTGGGAGGCATTGTTGATAAGGGTTTAATCTCAAAAAAATATCTATATTATTTTCCTTGAGTTGGCGACTTATGTGGAGGATTTGAAGTGGCCTTTATTAGTTTAATTGTGCTCTTTGGAAGCTTTGATCATTAGTAGGGTTTTTGGCCTAATTATCAAAAGGTCGTCCAAGTGTTTCAAGGTTGTTTCGCAAAGTTTAGGACTGGAGTACCAGCGCTTAATTATCAGAATGACTGCATGTATTTCTAGCAACTACATCCTTCATTCATGCTACAACAAGGTACACAGTTATAGTTTTATATTTCTTACTCATCAAAGCAATTGTGGAGTGTTATTGTAAGGATTTGGGAAGGCAATTGTGGCTAGAGTTTGTTGAGTTTGTGGGAAGCATACAGTTTATTTTCAGATTGCCTTGGGGTTTAAATAAAATTACTTATTTTAACTTGAGATCCTATTTGGGGTCATTACACATGACCTCGCCCGAGACATATGTGACCTGATTCCCGTGGATCCTTGAAAGAGACGCACAATTTCTTTCTTCTGAACTCCATTTCTAGTCCCTACATCTTTACCTAATCCCGATGGCTACTCTTTATGCTGAGAAACTCCGTGCTGAGATGGTTCTTTTGTTACCCAAAAGCTGATGTCTCTTGCTGCCCAATAGTTGGTGTCTCTTGTTGCCCAAGAGGTGTTGTCTTTGAAAATAACTTGTTCTTGGGTGCTGAAGATTCCAAGTTTAAAGCTCTCTTAACAGTTTCTTGCAAAGATGGAGGGTCAAAGGCTTTTTAAAAACCCTTGAGTGGCTCAATTAGTACTACAAATGGAACAATAAGTCTCATTTATGTCACATCAGAAACCATGACTGATTATCTCTGGAATTCTGCAATATTGTTGTCCAAAATTCCATACTGCTTAAGCTAAGCTAATTCCCTAAAGTGGATCTCAGGTTCTTTTCTATCAAATATGTCTGTCAATCTCTGGCTGAATTCTTCCAATGCGGAAATAGATCCATGCCCTTGGGTAATTCAGTAAGAGATAGGTGTCTAGATTTTGTAACCAAGACCTAGCAGAAAATTTATTGGATCCATCATAAGTAGGAATGGTAATCTTTCCCAAACATTGTTGGATGTCTTTCCAGGTTGATCTTGTTGAGTTCTCCTTCCTCTCCTTGTACCATACTTCATTCTTAGATCACATAACTCTCATAAAGTCAATGCTCATTGTACTACAAGGCTGAGTCCTTCATATTCTTCATGAAATGTTGCAAAATCATTACCTATGTGATGTTGGGGTTCTACCTCTTCTGGGTGTTATTTTTGAAAAAAATTGTTCGAAAAGTCTTGGAAGGGGTATTGATTGAGACCCGCTCATTAGTTGACGAGCTTCTCTCTCCTTGATTTGTTATTATGATTAACATTTTGCAGAGTTTGTATTAACCCTGCCATGGATTCTCTTAATGTCATTTGGATTGTTTTTTCCAAAACTCTCTGACCCCAGCCTATTATTTCTTGCAAATAACTCATTTCATCTATAGGAGAAACTCTTTGTTCTCTATCCCTCGTGACCTTTGTTTCTTTTTTTGGTGATTGGGCCCTTTTTTTTCTCGTTGATAATCCCTAATTTCTCTTTCATTAGGTTGCATATGAAATCAAAATAATATTTTCTCCTGTAAGCTGGTAAAATCAATGCTCTGATACCACTAAAATTGAAAAGCATCAAAAAACTAAGTTTTTGGAGCAGCAAAAAGGGCTGCACATGATAGACGAAAATACAACAAAACTAAATATGTTGAGGCAGCCTAGTACCCCAAATTATGAATTCCATGAAGAAGATTTTGGAGAAGTCAAAGAGATCAAAATATTCATAAATAATCCCACAAAGAGGTATGTTGTGGATGGTAATATTCATTCTTGCAATGCTTCTAATAATTGTTCATTTTATTTGCATGACCCTAGAGTTGATGAAGAAGATTGGAAAGAACAACTGTTAATCACAAGTGAGGAAAGTACAAGCCCTAACAAGGTGGGATGGCACAAAAAGGCTTCTTGATGAATCAATGCAGAATGTGAAAGAGGAATGCTTGAACGGAAGGGTCACTATGATGGACTTGCAGACAGTCAAAGTTGCAATGGAGTCAACAAAATTATATTATCTTCACATGATTAAGGACAAAGATGTGACCATCAAAGTTGTGGATGAGGCCTTAAACGCACATAAGGCAATGAAGCTTTAGGTGGAGGAGCTCACCTTTGAGCTAGAATCAACCAAGGACTCCTTAAAAGGTATTCAAAGGGCACTTCTAGAAACGGGAAATCAGATTGTGATGGCAAAGCAGTTAGCTGATGCAAGTGTGATTTTTAGGCCATGGCAAGAGGCTGCAAATTTTGACCATGGGCAGCCAATGACCATGGATTTTCAGCCTCCTACCAAATCAGTATGACTAAATCTGATTTTTGTTGAGCATCGAAGGGGAAGGTTAGAAGGAAGTCTTGTTTGAATAATCAATCTAAGGTGCACTCAAAAAATTATGAGTTCGAGTGGCCAAAACCGCTACCATTCACAAGTACACATTCTGAAACTTTGAGAGCATTCTATCAAGCAACCACTTGCAAAAAGGCACATAAGGAATCTAAGTCTTACCACTCAGAAAATTCCTATGATCGAGGCTGAAAATTTGATTTTCTTAGTTCCCTATAGCTTACAGTAAATTCTGGAATTAACCATATTAAGTCTGAACTTTTATGCATGCACCCACTCACAATCAAGTTTGAAAACGAACAGATTTTTCTCACTCAGAAATTTCTGAGTTGATAGGGAGATTCCAGCCACCTATTGAGGTCACAAAAATCAGATTTTTGGGCGAAGTACAGCCCATGTTGACAAGGGAAAGCGCACCCATCAGGTCAGAGTTTTATCACTCACAAAAATCAGAATTGGGAGCACTACTACAGCCATTTTATAGGGGTGAAAGGTCTGATATTTTTATCCATTTACAACTTCTACCAAATACCAAAAACTCCTATGTTCGAAGCTACAAATTACATAAAGAAAAGGTGAAGAAAGAAGGAATAGCACAGCACTCTTTCATCAGACACAATGAGTTCTTTTTGGACCCACATTTGACTCCACATAGGTATGGGAGTATGGAGAAAGGGCAGCCAATGATGATACATGTGGCACACATGATGAGAATCATTCCAAGGGGTTGGCAAGATGTGGAAAGTGGTTTCCAAGTGTGTCATCCAAGAATTTTTATTTCTCTTGTTACAAGCTTGGATGAGTCTCCCATGGCATGTAGGAGCTATTAAAAGTTTGTTGAAAGGTGGCCTCTATAGTATGCACACAATAAATGAAGAGCGAACGGATCTCTTCATTCCGGGCAGCAAGGTGTCATTTGTTGGATTTTTTTTTTTCCTACTATTGGCTAGGTAGTGCACTTCATAAGGCCATAGAAGAAAGGAACCTCATCATCTACAACTCAGTATTTGTAGAAACCCCTGTTTCCCCTAAATTCTGGGACTGTATGTTTTTGGACTATTTTTGTGTATTTTGATTTTTTTTTTGTGTTTTTGCATGAATAAGAAATGAATGCAATTTACAAGAAATTTATATAAATTCAAAACAATTGAATATTGAAGCAGTAAACCTTGTAACTGGCTAATCTATGATTCTATTATTTACTTCAGATGATTACAATAGATCTCTGTCATGCATACAAAAATAATATAAAATATTGTCTCAAAAACCTGATTTGTTGCAAGTTGAAGATGACCTAGATATGGTACGGTTGCAATAAATAACCCTTTCTCCCTCCTAATGATCTAAAATGATGCCAGATGTATAGGCGCCCCAATTGGAATCGGCAGACTGGTCAAAGAGAAGGTGTTTTGCCCCAAAAGAAAAATACGCCCCTGTTGGTGATGGTACGCCCTGGTACAAAACTGTACGGCCTCTATAACATCAGCAATAAATACAGGTACGGCCTGAAAGCTAAATGCCAGCTATTAAATAAGAAGCACCAATATTGTAGATCTCCTTCTGGACGGTTTCCGGATCAAAACCCCGATGAAATAAACCTCTGTGAAGCTCTGTGATAACCTCTGTATAAAGTTATCTCTCTCCCTGGCAATAGATCGGCTGGTATTTCACAACCTCTGAATTGCACACACTGAAAATTGCACATTCTCCAATGCAAATTGAATACTGAAACCCTTGGCTCTGTCTTCAGATAAAATACTTAGCAAAAAATTGACTTCAATGGATGGCTCGATTCCCAATGAAAAACCCTTATATTCTTCAAAAGTGCGATTTCCCCTAATTAGGGTTTTCATTAATAAAAATTCGGACTTTTCTTTTTAATTTTTTCCATAGTTTAAAAACACATTTTTAATTATAAAATATAATAAAAAACGGTCCCTTCAATGATGGTCGCCCCCTTGAGTCCAAACCCTTAAGTTACAATATTAAATATTATAACTTTATAATATAGCTCCAAATAATTAATATTTAATTAAATCAATTAAATATTAATATCTCCCTCAAAAAAATATCTGATTCTCGAACCGTTTGAAGATGGCGAACAAAGGGGTGATTCCGCACATGACCAGACCATAGCAGGGGTGCTCCGCTGAGTGCCAAATATCCCTAAAAAATAGCAACTCAGGGAAACGGTGTCCGAAAGAGCCCGAATGAAAGCCAACTGGAAAAATTCTGACAGTCGAAGCCAAGCCAAGCTCCATCAAGACCCTCTATCCATCCTATCAGCCTACGAGGGTCGCATAATAGGCTAATCATCAGCTCTGAAAGATGTCAACTGGAAGGGGACATGACAGTATTGAAAGAGTTGGTAGTATGGAGACATAGGAAACCTTTAGAGGGCTGTTTTGTCACGTTTTGCACTTGGGGGCATCCCCCAAAACATAGGTACAGTAGTTTGAGGGATCCTTTTGAAGCTTTTCTTCCATGGAAAGAAGTTACAGGTAGACATAGCATCATAAGAAGTGTCAAGACACCCCATGGATATTGTAATTGCTTGAGGACAAGCATTTTGGGTAGGGAGGATTGGAATGTCCCCCTTTCCGAACTAGTCTTGGGAGGAGACCCTTAGCTTTTTCATTCCCAAGGGCTAAGTAATTTAGAGGCAAAAAAAGGGAACATTTGTGAGCTTCAACAACATTTTATGGAAAAGCACTTTATGATCTAATTTTTAGACATTTTTAAGGGTCATGGTCACTTAGGCCTAAAAGTACTTTTATAAGGAAGCTTGTAATATGTCTTTTTTTCAGAAAGGAAAAATGAAACACTCCCTCTCTATTTTAGCCGCCACATTTGGAGGAATATAAAAAGAAAATGAAGGCTCATTTGAGTAATTATACTCATTTGGATATCAAATCTTATGCTCAAGTATGTCAAGCTCAAACAAGTGACTTGAGAACAAAACCCTTCAAGTGCACAGGACTTTGGCGACGAAAACCTCCATTCTTCCACATAAAGCAACTCTATTGAAGGGTTGTATTTACGTTTCAGGTTTGCATGATTGCATACAATTGGATCTATAAAGGTGTTTTATAACACCACCTTGTTTGGAAAATTAGCGAGCACCTTGGAGGCTTGGTGGTTGTAATTTTGCAGGTCAACAGGGTGGCGAATTGGCTAAAAGCTTGGAAGATCCCATTGAGGTTTTTCCACACTTGCAAACACTCTTCTAGAGGTTGTGATAATTTATGTGGACTTCCTAGAGCTAGGTGAATTACTTTGGAGGGTTGTGGGGCTATTAAGTGGTTAAAATTATGCCCTTGGTTTATAATAATAATTTTGGAAATTATTATTACAATATTCTGAAATTTTATTGCAATTGTGGGGGCTATTGGAGCCTAATAAATCTGAATATTAATTGTAATATTTTTCAAGTGGAGTGATCCATCTTGGGAAACTTTTGGAGATATTGTAGGGTGTTATTTGACCCTAAAACTTGGCAATTTGATCCCTACAATTTATGCCTATTTTCATAATCAGCTCCAGCGTGTTTGGCAAATTATATGAGGGTTTGGGAATTGCATAATCATCAGTAACTATTGTTGCTAACATTCTGGGGGCAACGATTTGATTTGATTAGAGAGGTTTGGAAGTGGGTGTGAGCATCTAACAAGGGGCGTTCAAGGTCAAAATTTTTGATAGTATTTTTAGTGTATTTTTTTTAAGTGTTTTGCAAGGGTTTCAAGGTGTTTGGAGTAGGTAATCAGGTGGTTGTGATTTCATATAAAATCAGACTTGAAGGGAACTAAAAATAAGTGATAAACTCATCTCACAGGGAGCAGCTAAAGAGGTATTTCATTACAAGCCTTTCTTGGGAATAAATTGACATTAATTTGGCATGTTTATGAAAGGAAAATCTGAATTGATTAGTGACTGAAAATTAGCATTTAACCTTGGTTCTTTGGCACCTAGGGTTGGTGTTTGAATTAAACATTGAGGAGGATATATTTTGTATCTTGATTGGCACTAGGGTCTCCTGGTTTTGGGGGACAGATTTCAGTGTATTAACAGATTTATCTTAGGGTTTGTTGGGAAACCCCTCTTTTGCATTATTGTCCCAATGGGAACATTACATTACCTGAAGCCCAACTAAAAACTGAAATTAATTTTGACCTATTAGCGTAATTGTAATCCCTGTGTGGAATCACCACCAAAGGAAAGGTGAGTTTTCGTCCTCAGATCCTGTACACCTAGAGCATTTTCATCCTCAGATGGAGAAGTTGAACCAAAAGCTCAAGCTCTGGAATAAGGTTTTGATTTCAATAATGAATGAATAATGAATTCTTTTGAGCCCATCTCTTCTTTTATAATTTCTCTTTTTTCAGTTGCCCTAACCCTAAAAGCATTTAAAACACTTTTAGATAAATATTACTTTTTGGCCCACTTAAAGAATATTATTTTTGGCCCACATGATAATAGTAATAAATGTCGATTTTCCATGTTATGAAATAAAGTAACTTAGGACGACTTAAAATATTAATATTAATTATTTCCATTATTAAATATTTCGAAAAGGAAACATAACGCTGCTTCCATGTTTGGAACAATATTCATGTGTATTAGTTAGTACGAAATACTTGAAAAACTTAGTACATTTCATTTATTAATCCTTGGATTCATTTCTTAGGTTAAGTTGAATATCTTTTCAATGAATTTGGTTCAATGACAAATCTACCAGCAGATGACCAGATGGATCATCCTAGCAAAGGAGAGCTGTGAGATATATGGTAACTATAAATTTTGAAAGGCTTGGTTGAGCTAACTGTATCATGAATGAGCAAATTATTTATAGAGGTTTGCTTGTGTTTGCTATCATGATTTTCCCCCTTAGAAACAGGTTTCTTTTGAGAAAACTCTACTTTGCTGTGTGTATTTATATTATTATTTGCTCTAAAACAATGTGATGCTCTTATATAGGTATTTATAGATAATGCAATCTATGCTCAAGTTGGTGTGATGCTAAATACCTTGCATTGAATTCTATGTTGTTATAATTAATACCTTGCAATTGAATTCTGTTGTTATAGTTATTTGTCAATTGGTAATAACTTTACTTCAAAATTAGTAAGTGAAGGCATATGGATTATTGAATAGAATCCTCGGTTAAATAGATCATTTTGCTAAGGCAGTGGTAAACTAGAAGTAATATTTGTTGATAATCTGGAAATACATATTTAGGATGCAGGTCTGAATGTATGTTTGGATAGTATAGGTTTATTGTCGGTAAAGCTTTAACTTAGAATAACTTGTAATGGATAGTGGCACTACTGTTCCAATTTATTGAACCGTGGAATTGTGAATTAACGACATGATTTGCTTTTTTAATATTGTATCTAGATGTGAAAGGAATCGTTTTCATTAAATTGTACTGTTGGACAAAACCACAAAAAAGGTATAAGGACATTGTGATGTGTTGACCCGTAGTACCCTTGAAGAGCTGAGGCAATATAATCAAAACAGGAGAATACCAGTAAAAGAAAGTTAAAACAAATAGTAAACTATGTCTATTTGTGATTATAAATTGGAAACAAAGCTCCTTAATTGCATAGTTGTAAGGTGGATGGGTGCTTATAATCTTGGAGGATTTTCTTGGTGTTAAGAAAGTTTAAATCTGGGCGTTTGTTCTTGATATCCTGAGCTGCTTATCCTTTTAAAGTTGTACATTGAAACGGTCTCCAGTTATAAATCCAATTAGTAACACATACGTTGATTTGGTATAGAATATTAGTATAAGTCAGACATTCGAATAAGGTTAATGTTGTAGTCTTTTTAGTCTATGTAGTAATTCTGTTGTGCATGTTAATGATAGAGGTATCAATATGATTTAGAATGTACGACTTGAAGAAAATGTTGTGCTCGATGACTTGCAAATCTGTTACTCTATTTTGCATAAACATCATTATTGTTAGTGACATCAGCCAGTTTTGTACTTATGTCAAGATTGACTGTAGGTTTGTTGATTGGTAAATGGACTAACTTTTTTGCATTTCTGTATAGTATCGTTCTATGTATGTTCTGTACTTGTATTTGAAAATTCTTGACTTGAGTCAAGTAAACAAAATGAGTTTTAATTAAAAAACAAAGTGGTTGATGAAATTAGACTGAACACCTCGGAGGAAGGTTATAAAGTTAAGATGTGCATTGGGCAACTTGGCTAGAAATAGGAGAGGCGGCAATGTAAGTTATCTTATTAGAAGTATGAACAACTTATTGAAGTCTCACTTTAACTTAAAGAATGGTATTCATTTTCTTACTCCGTGACTTTTTGTGTGTTATACCCATGTATTTTGTTTTTATACCAATATTTTATCCCATTACTACCACTGATCTTTGTTGTTCATGGGAATGCAAAATTTCTAAGTCAAGAAGTTGGGTGCGATGATTTGATAGTATTGTATCTCAACGAATGACTAAGGGAACAATGACTATCATTGATTCAAAAGTGTTGTTCTTAGTCCAACTATGAAATCAAGCAGCAACGAGAACATATTGGACTTGGATGAGTTTTGTTACGTGTTTAACTTTGTTGGGCAAAATATCTCAATATGATTATGCTAGTTCTTTTGAGCATTATCTAGAACATTATTTGGTTACTATCCTTTGAATTCAATTAAGAATAAAGAAGCTTAGATGGAGGAGTTATTTGAATCTTGCACTCGCATTTATCGTATGGACTGTTAATTTCTTGAATTATCTATGATAATTAATGAAATGAATGATATATTGTTATGGTGACAGCTTCAATTTAAAGAAAATGAGGTTCTAAAGAGCTAACTAATGAGTCACCATTATTTTGTTTGCATTGGGAATGGAAATATATTAAAGTTAGCAACCCTAATTCATTATTAGGGTCATGGAAATGCAATAAATAAGTATTATTATCTTCGGTTAGAGCCACTCCATTCTGTTAAATCAGTGGCACTATCTACATATCAGTTTGAGTTAAAAATTGAGTGCAATGATTAAGATGCTTTAAAAAGTAGAGTCACTCTATAAGAGATTTACCTTCTTATTATTTGTTTTGCTGATATAGTTGTTAAAAGTTAGAAATGCTGAGACAAGTGGATACAAGCTTGTTCAATGGACTGAGTTGAATGGCATGAACTATATGAGTTGGAAAGTAATTGTATTTTATTACATTGTTGAATTAGCTTTAAATAAGTTACTTGGATTATTCTTCCATGAATTGATGTTGCAATAAAGCAGCTTAATGTGAACTGTGTTGCAGTATGCAACGTTTAATACAGTGAGATTTACTACAAAGTAAGTTACATTCAATGTAAGATTGTTTCCTTAGTTTGCCTTAGAAGGATTCTCTTGGGACCAGAAATTTCTTCAGGTGTACTTTTAAGGAATCTCGTAAAACAACTTACTTTGATTGAAGTAAATTAGTGAATGTTAAGCCCTAACTGACTCCAATCAATGTAGCGAACAGCTTGCTCGACAAGCAGACCTTATATCAAGTTTCCTTACAGCAATACTAAAGATATAACAGTACCCTAGAGCAAACCAATGTGAATATTTGAGTTACTTAGCATAGCTCATTTCCGCATACTTAAGCTTGCTGCTATTCAGCATGTTTCTTCGTGTCGAACACCAAACAATGTGGCTGATGCTGTAAAAGCACACTTAAAGGGTGACATGCTCACTCAGTGTTGGCAATTCAGTAAGTTGATTTGATAGATATCCTTACTTATTCAACAAATAAATAAAAATGGTTTGAATTTTTAAGGATGTGACAATTATCTAAATTCTCAAAGTTGGAACCGGCACATGTGCTTCATGCACCTTTGGTAAATACAATGCTTAATCCCCACAATGAAAAAACAAAGCACTTTTGACAATGCTTGAATAGAAATCGTTTGATCCCTTGCCCATGTGCAATTTAACAATGTACTTAATAAATAAAGTCCCCTTTACCTGCACGTAAGTCCATTCTCTTTTTGTAGTTGCGATTGTAATCTTCTAGAGAGCCTTGGAGCATTGTCAGATGGGCTTTGGAGAGCCATCACTGTTGCGGCATATTGTACCATTGAACTACACTATTGGTATTGAAAAAGAATTTTCAAAGTGGGATTTTCCACATCTACTTCGAGGATTTTCCCCAATCTAATCTCATCTCTCTTGTGGTTTGGCTATTCCTTTTTTCATATTTATATGCAATGTGATGTTCATTTACTTAAGAGTAATTAAAAACAATTATTCTAAGACTGACGATGACTTCTATCTCTAAAAAACGTAAGTTTGATTTCCATATGTGAGCCTCTTTTATACAAAGGATGTCATATCTCATTATTCAAGATGGATTAAATGAAGTTGGATATATGTAATAGATTTGTTGATATATTACATTTTCAGCAAGTGCAACCTTCTAATCTTGTATAATGTCTAATTGTTTTTTAAATCTATTTCCACCTAGAGAATACGGCAAGTTCAACCTTGTATCTTGTCTAATTGTTTATAAAAGATATTGCCATTTAGAGAATAGGTGTCTTTAATTACCACTGAGATACATGCCCTACATTTCATCAGCTCGCCAAAAAAACCCTACACCTAAGCTCGATAATCCTATTTTATTAAACCATCTTTTTTCCTATAACATTTATTGTTAAGTCTATGGTCATTACCTAAAGGCACGTTGATGTGAACCTATAGAGGGCTTAAAGCCGTGCCAAACATTCTTCTTTTTCCTTGTTCAGTAAAAGTGTTGTTGACTAAGAAACCTTTTTCCAAGCTGCATTAGAGTTGCTTTTACGCAAAAATGCAACAGCTACTTACTAACTTTAGCCTAGCCTCCTTTTGTACAAAACCTCCCATCTCAACATTCAATTAAAAAACTAAAATCAAATTTAAATCTTGTAATAGGTTTTTATGTCATTATAATAAAAGTTAAAACTCTCCAAGATGGTATCTTACTCCTTTGTGTATCATTCTCATTGCTATGTAGATAACATTGGCACCTAACAACTGATATAGTTTCCTATATGGTACTCACACAAAAGATTGAATGATATCTCATAATAGTTGTAGTTTTCCACAGATTGTGTAGACGAAAAACCCTTGGCCAAAAAATGTTCATAGCAAAGGTCTCAATGCTTAATTAGAGTATCAAACCTTCCTAAAAGTAAACTTATTAATTTACTTCCTACATCTATCTCCCCATAAGCAATTAGGTGTCTTGTCTAATTCCATATAATTTAAACATTTGGAGGTAATGTCTTTGGTTGTTGAGTTGGAAGAATGTTATTTTGTCCAACTACTTCCTATGGCTGCTTAACATCTACATCTTGTGATTGAGCTAGTTAAAATGGTTTATCTAGCCAAAGTTACTGGAAATTCGATGTCAAGGTTGTATCTCATTACTTGGGAGTGGAAACAATTTCTCAAACTACTATGATTGTTTCTCCCACAATGATCACCATGATTAACTCTTTGTGTCTTGTCATGTCGTTTCTTCCCCACAATAAGCTCGCTATTTTAGAATCACGCTTTGGGCCAATATTATCAAAAACCTGTTGTCAACCTGGAGCTGCGCCCTGATTCGAAGACGTGCACGAAATGGCCAGTCCTGTATCCGGCTGAAACAATGGGATCTTCTCACGAGGGTGGGTGCCTCAACGGTGAGAACAACCTCCAGAGAACGCTGGTTCTTGTATGATGTATCAATGAGGATCTCTACTCTATGCTGCGGACTACAGTGGAAAAGGGAGAAGGAAACTTAAAGGGGAAATCCTACCTAAAAGGGGTGATAGACCAGAAGTTTGATCCACTCAACTTGGAACCTTGAACATTGAACGAACAAGGGAGAAGGAAGACCTTAGATTTCAATCAATCACTTATGCATAAGTATTTCATGAAGAGGTTCGATCCAATGACCAAAACCTGAGGGAAAACGATGGAGAGAGGTCCGATACAAGACACTTTGCAGCCACCTGACATCCACTTACAGCTTCAGCAAAAGACATAAAGAACACTTTAACATGCCCTGCATAAGGATAATCTAGCAACTAGGTATGGAACAGAATTTGGGAAGCGAGAGAAATCTACCACTTATGCAAATTGCTGAATGAAATATACACTATGCCAACGCTTGAAATCTGAAAGTACAATCCTATTGATCGAAGAGGTTACACAACTCACCAATGGCAGAGCTTGGTCTAACCAAGAGAGATTGGATGATTTTTAATCAAGGCTGAAAGCCATTATATAGAAAATTACAAGAGGCCAAAGATTGGCGTTGAAAATTTGAAGAGAAAAATTCACATCGGTTAACTCAACGCTGACTTGGCCTTTCAATAAAATATGTTTTCTTTTGTCTTTGCATGAAGCTTCTTGCGCTTGAGGAAGTGAACTTGTCTTTGTTATGAACCGTTCACCTCTCTTTGCATGGAAATCCACGCCAATGTTAATTTTAGAACTCTACTTGAGCTACTTGATGCCGAATTGGAACGTTTGAAAGGCTGAGTTGGATGAAGATATCAACTGAGTTGATCGAAGAGATCATTCTCCTTCGCATGGAAAGCTTCTAGTGAATGCGGCGTTTAACAATTAGTTGACTCTAAATCTAGAACGGTCAACTCGACATTCAAATTTGGAACTTTGGTTGGACTCTCGGATGCATGGAGTTGATCTGGAGACGAGCGGGACTTCAATAACTAGTCAACTGAAGCTTTGACCGGTGTTCGAAAATAGCCCCTGCTTGCATGTATCCTGTCCTATTCTAGTCTGTCTGTTCATGTCTATTTATGGCGGGATTCTATATTCAGATGTGTTTTTTATAATTATATCTGGTCTATATTTTCTCCATTGGGCTTTGCTTTCGGAATTCTGGCTTTTCCCTTGTTGCAACGGTTACTTCCCGCGGTCAAAATTTGACGGCTAGCGGGACGTCACCTTTTGGCTTTTATTCCTTCGGGATTCTTTGTTTGGAAATTTCCTTCGGACTGTTTGAAGGGCCTTGTCCGAATTTCTTCGGACTTTCTGTCTCATCATTTTTCCGCGGACAAAATGTCTACAAGAATTATCTCGGTCTCTTCTTCTGGCCTTCGGAATTCTTTGTTTTCTTCGGGTTTATTTCCTTCGTCCTTGGCTACATTTTCTTCGGGTATTTTCCGCGGCCCTTTCTCCGAATTCCTTCGGACAAAAAGTCTAAAGGTTTTCTTCAGCTTTTTTCAACTTCTCCGAAGCCCCTTTGTCCTTTGTTGTCGGCTTTTTGTCTTCAGTCTTCTTTCATGCGTCTTCCGAATTTCTTCGAACTTTTTGTCCAAAGGAATACCTTCGGACAAAAAGCCCAAAGGAATTCATTCTCTGCCAAATCTTTCCCTTCGCCTTTGTTTTTTCTTTGCTTTCCAAAGCCTTGCAGTTTTTCCGAATTTCTTCGGACTTTTTTTTTTTGAAGGAATTCCTTCGGACAAAAAGTCTGAAGGATATCTTCCTTTGCTTTTGCCTTCGAAATGTGCCCTTCGGCTTTTTTCACCGTGGTCCTGTCGCTGACCAAGTGCCCTCCGTAAGGGCTAGTTGCTCTTGTCTGTGCCCCTTTCGAAAATATTGAAGGGCACCTGAGCTTTTGCTAAGGCTTTGAATTCGTTCATGTACCTTCCTGAAGGGTAGGTGCCCTTTGAGAATTTTGCAAATGACCCTTCCGAAGGGTACCCTGCCCTTCGGGTTTCTTACAAATGACCCTTTCCTTTGGCCTCTTACTTCTGTTTTTTCTTCGGAAAAATTGTAATTGGTCTCTTGGCCGATAAAATGACCCTTCGGCAAATTCGTGAACCCTTCAGCATCCTTGGAAGTTTTGACCCTTCGGGAAGGTTGCAATCCTCCGCTCCTTATGATCCCTTGGGTTTTAAACAAGTGCCATTTCATTCAAGCAATTGAATCTTCAGTCAGACAGAAGTCCAAAGGATTCAAACCCATTAGAATTTTGCCCCTTCAACTACTTGAATAAATCTGCTCTTTCCTTCGGGAAAAATTTGTCATCAATACCCACGTTGTCACGCTACCCAATGATCTGCATTTGCAAACAACATTTTGGGGCCTCAAGTTCTTTTGTTAAACATTTGATCATTTCACAACCAACATTGATAGACTGATCTCACCATCATTTTTTCCAATTGTTAATGCATGGATTTTTGGGGCTCCTTCCTTTCATTAATCAGAAATGTATGCTCCTACATGATATGTTGTTCCCTTCCTTGCTCAAAAGTTCTATGGATTCACTACATGAATTTTAATGTTTACATCTGAATAATCCTTTTCATTGCTTTTGATTTCATTCAAGAAAATAAACCCATGTGTACACTTTTTTATTTTCTTTTTCTAAATTATGCCTTTAGTCATGTCCAAATCCCAGAGTACCATGCAACCTTCAAGTTGTACACATACATACCACATGATCTTACACCTTTTTGAATTTATACAATTCTGGAATTCGTGATAAACCCTTAAAAATAAAATACAAATTTTGATTTTTATCAAACCCTAACCGCAGAAAAAATCAAAATTATGGAAACACTTATTATAGATCAAAATTCAATATTTAATTGCCACAAACCCTTGCAAAAATTAAGTGAAATTTAATCATACAAAATACTTCAAAATCTACCAATGAGATATGGGTGAGTTGGTTAAGTGGCTTGGTTGTTTCAAGCCGCACCTAGCTTCAAATCTCAAGAAAGGCATCTGAGGTCGGTTGTGGCCATTGGTTGTACTCTTGGGGCCGTTAATGGCCATTGGTTATTCTCGAGGCCAGTGGTGGCCGTTGTTGAAAATAGTTAGATTCTCGAGGTCATTAATGGGCCGTTGGTTATTCTCAAGACCAGTGGTGACCATTGTTGGAAATAGTTGGTATACATCTGGTAACATCTGGTATACTAGTTAATAAATCACATGGGGATCTGGGGCCCCAATTGTGTCCCAGACCGGTCCACGCTCCAATCAAAAGCCGTAAAAAAAAATTACCTCAAAAACTCAATTTTTGAACCAAATATATAGCCAGAAAATATTATAAAAATACCAGCTGAAGGAGTGTATGATCAAACAACAAAATCACCCTCAAATTGCCCCAAAAACTGCAATTTCAAATCCTCAAAGGGGCTCGTTGTCCTAGAAGAGGGCTCCTAACTGGATCCTTGCCCTTACAAGGTCGATTATAGTTGCATACCACCTCCACAAGCTGCCCAACTGCTACACTCCACTTGGAAAGATGCTCTAGACCTAAAATCTATCAATTCCTACTCAAATATGACCTCTAAATGAATTCACCCACTGAACATTGAAGGGTTTCGTCCTCAATATCCAAATACCAAAGAGGGCTTTCGTCCTCTAGCACTGAAAGCATAAGCAAGCTGCTCAAACTTTAAAAATATAGAATAATAGATGAATGATAGATCCTCCAAATGAACCCCTCCATCTTCTTTTATACCTTTTCCCCACTCAAACTCCAAGTTACTTTATTTTAATAATAAAACATAGGTGTCGACATTACTTTTTGGCCACTTAGTCGTACTATTAATTAACTTAGATTTACTTGATAAGAGTCGAATGAGCACTCTCCAACAAAACCGTCAATATAAAAATCACATCTCTAAGCCACACAAAAAGAGTGTTGAAATCAGAAAATTTGATGTCGGAGATTTAGTGCTAAAATTGGATTACACCCACGATGAAGAGGGTAAATATACCCAAAAGTAGTAGGGTCCTAAGATTATCAAGGACATCCCTGGACCAAGTACTTATCGATTACAAACTAACAAATGATACATTTTTGAACAGCCTACTAATGCACAATTCTTAAAAATGTGTTATGCTTGACGTATGTTGTTCATATTTTATCATTTTGTCAATGTTTTCATTCACTGCACTTAGTTAGACATTTAGTATAGTTTACATTTCATGTTAGCAGTATTTGCATGTTTCCTCTAACATTCTTGTGTTGCAGTTCAAATTACTATACATTACTTTATTGCATCTTCGAGATCCTCACATTTTACACCTCCTGGCTCCTACCTACTTTACATCACCTCTTCGCTTTTCCCTCCTACTTTAGCATCGCCTCTTCGCTCTTACCTCCTTCTTTAGCATCACCTTTGAGCTCCCTCTTTGGCTTTCGGAGTGTGAGTTCCATACCTTTCGGGAATCAACCAGACCTTCCTCACAAACAGCCCCCTTCTATGACCATGCTTTTCGGCTCCCTCTAACATTTTATGTCTCTTGGTACCTCCCTACTTTTTTCCGCCTCCGAGCTCTTTCCTACTTTATTCCACCTTTGAGCTCTTTTCTACTTTATTACCTCTTGGATTTCAATTTGTGAGTTGCATTTTAATACCTTGGAAAATCAGCAATGTCTTTCTTACTTGGAAAATCAACAATGCCTTTCTTAAGAGCGCCCACCTCCTATGATACATACCTCTTTAGCTCCCACTCCCAATTGTAGCTAAGTGTTTCTTAGAAAGATAAGGCAATGGTCGAAAGTATTATTTTGTCTCTTAGAGTCAGTTATCTTCTTTGTGAAAAAATTTTGCGGTCTATCTACATGTCTCTCGTCCATATTTTACCCTCTAAGATGAAAGTCTCAAATATGTTTGGCATTGTATCACTCCCTTATACATCTTTTGTGACTAGGGCAACCTAGTTATTTTCATGTTCATATATTTTCCCATATTTTCACCTCTTTAGTATCACATACTTTTCTAAGGTGTAAGTCTAAAAGTATCTGTCATAGTTTCTAGGTTCTCTTTAGTGGCTAGGAGAAAGCTCTAAAAGCGTTGTCATCTTAAAAACCCATCCAATGATATTTCGAATCCTTATGGAAGAAAATAAGAAAATTAAAAAAAAAAGTCAAAAGCCAAATAAACAAAAAGCAAAATTAAAATTAAAAATTAAAAATTCAAGAGGCAAAAATCATCCAAAAATCACAGGAAGGACGCGATCAAATCATCAACACGACCCTTATCGTAGTTGACGCTCAAACTCCACCATCAGCCTCACAGTATAGCCTAAAGTCCATTGGAATGTGGTAGCCCAATAAAGTGAGATAGGAGCCTCATATATGTCATTTGTGTTGCATGCCTTTTCATGTAAGTATCCAATCGTCTCAGTTGGCCGATGGCTCCGATGGGGTCCAATGGAATGGAATACATGTTGTGGGAGGGTAGGCACCTTCACATTTCTTACATGGGCTTCTTGGGACATATCTATATACTTCACTAGTTAGCCTAATATTTAGAATGGTTGGCCAAGTTTCCTAAGCCTTTCAATGTTGAAAACTCTTAGTCTCACCCACCTGATGAGAATGTCTCATCTCTGCTAAGGATTTCACATCACCCTCATGGAGCCTTACCTCCTTCCTTTCAGATATCTCGTACCCAATATCCCTTAATGGATATTGTTGTTAGTTGACCATAACCCTCTTATTTGCTTTCCTTTTCTATATCTTGTGATTTGACCCATTTTTCCATCTCTCACAAACTAATGCCCCATGGGCCAAAAGGGAAGATTAATGCACCGACAAGTCAACCCAAGTTAAGTATCCCATTCCTATAATTGTTTGTTTATACTTTGGTGGTTGCAATATATTGATTTGTTTATCAATCCTTCGATTAGTACATGTTTGTTAGTACTTTACTATTTCTTGCATGATCTTTATTTACACCTCATGATTACCTTCTAATAACACATTTGCAACCCTTAGTTTTGACACCTCGTGGTTAATGCCAAATGGCATTTCAATTTTGATTGTTTAAACCTCTTGGTTATCGTATAATGACACCTTGGATCTACTTAGGCCTACACTTGCTATTTATTTTGTAGATCCCTTACAACCACCTTACAAACAGCCCTTTTCTATAGCCTCGAACCACTTTGTGGACCGCAGTCTTGTGTGCATATTGGATATAGTATAGAATTATACCTTTTCCTATTTTAGAGGATCCTTATATTGTTGACCATTCTAGGACTCCATACACCTTTCTTTGGGTCTCTTGTGCCTTGTGTTTCTATTTTGTCTGTCATTCCCACCCGTTGTGTGTCGGTTTGTGCACAAATAGGGTCCTAGTTTGAACTTCAAAGTCTATAAATACGTAGGTGCATTAGTGTATATAGGACATCAAGAAAGTGAACAAGAATTAATTGCCAAGGCAATGAGTGATAAGTGAATTGAAAGCATGATTCTAGCATTTATTGAAAAGCAAAATTTGAGTGCTTAGATCAAATATTGATTCAAGTTTGAAGTCTTTATATTGCATTGTGCCACTTGTTCATGTTAGTGAAAACTCGTATAAAGATCAGGGCTTGCATCCAAGAATTAATTGTTGAAGTGCATCTAGTGTTGTCTTCCACATTTATTCCAAAACTGGAGGGATAACATAGGTCCCTCAATGACTTTGCAATTTTTTATCAATGTGTGATGAGTTCTTAGGGTAAAGCGAGCAAGGAATTTGAAGCCGAAGAGCAAAGGAACAAGGTTCTCAAATTTATTTTTTGCAAAATCTGAAAATTGTCGATACCATAGTGATATAGTTATGGCAATGGCAGTAAAGGATGACTATGTTTTTTATCAACTCATAAAAGTTCTTTGATTGCTCCAAGTTTTATTGGTTTTGTTTGCCTTGTTGTCTAGATCCGTTTCCCATTGTTTTCATCTTCCGACTGTCTACAAATTTGCAACAACTCAATATTCCTCAAAGAACCCCCTCTTAGCACATTTCAATTATTCTAGATTATTCCTTACTGCAATTACGTCTGATTTGACTATTTTAATAGAATAATTCAGGTTAAATCTAAATTGCACATGCTTATGGGCATATATATTGCATTTTGATGCAAAACCACTTTCCCATTATTACAAAAGGAATCTTCACCAAAGGTTCCTTTTTCTTTCCCTGGCACCATCTCAAAGAAAACACCAATGAAAAGCCACATGAACACTAATGCTCTGATACCGTGCCTGAAAATAAAGAGGGCATTTTGAATGATATAGAAACAAATATTCCACCAAAGAAGATATGTTGTACTAAGGCTTCTTGTATTAATGAGAATATATGCATTATACAATAATCTTCCACCAAGAATGAGATTGAAATATAGCTTCAAAATATACAATAGTAAGACTCCTCTATAAAAATTACACAATAAAAGCTTCAACTATTAATAGAAGTGAAAAAAATCTTTTTGTTTTGCTAAAGGTACCTACGGTTAAGGGAACCTAAACCCAAAGTTTGCAAGGTGCCAAACAACTGATTGGTGTTAACTACCAAATTAGGAAAATGAAATTGAATGTCCTAGCATATGATACAAAAATATTCAACAAATTGACTACATGCCCAGCTGCCCTTAACAGCAGCTCAAATCAAATTACAGAAATTTTCGCAAACCACATTAAACAAATAAATATCACATAGCCTGCAGGGCCTCAATCTCATAGCAACTTCTCTCAAAACTAGCAAGAGCTTCACTCTCACACCATTGCCCTCTCAAAAAAAACAAGAAAATATTTTGCGCTTGTGCAATTATGCAAAGAACCTACTGTTAGCAACTCTCATTTTTTCATCCTTTGCAAAAGTGTCATAACCATCAAATATCCCATTGTTTTCAAATTAAAAAATTTGCAATGCCATCAACTCACATACTAAGAAGAATTAAAGGACAGAAGAAAACCCCCCCTATCCTCAACCATTTTAGTTCCACTCAATTTAATTCCACCTTCAAAGCAACAACCTTCATCAACTAAGGCATAGACCGAGTGCTATCACCCAAAAAAAAAACCAAGTTATTGTCATGCAAGGTTGGGAAGAAAATGAAATGGGGTGTGGAGTAGGAGCCGACGGTGGGGGTTGCAAGGAAAGATGAATAAGGAAGGTGGTTATCTCAGCCGCCTCCCTTCATAATGACCTCATTTGTCGACAAATTGTCTAAATGAGCCAGTATCCACGTCACATAATATTTCAAACAAGTTAGGATTTATTACAACCTTACTAGCTAAATACACTAGTTCATTTATTCATTGATCATTTTTTTTTTGCTCTTTTTTAATTCTTCCACTTTTTTATTGTTTACCCTAAGCCTCTTCCAAGGGGAGTCCCCTTAGCAATCCCTTGCCAATAGTCTTTGAACATTATCTTTAAAAGGGGCCTCATATATCACCAATGGTCCTGTTCTCAAACAAACCCCCAATTGGTTGTCAATATGAAGAAATTCATATTAATTTTCCAATATCTATCCTCTCTGAGTATGAATAAATTCAACCTCTACACCTTTGATTTTTATCATGATTCCTTGTAAAATGTTAACCATTTGAGCAAGGCATTACTGATTGATTTGGAGTTATCCTTGATCTATAACTTTATCCAACTTTCCATTTTAGTGACTCTTAAGACTGAGACCTAAAGACGTGCCCTAACTCATGCCTAATTATTTGTGTCAACACCAAGACCTAAAGCATGTAGGGATTGAAGTTGACACCTATCATCCCTCAATAATCCTCCGCCCCCTACAGGTTCAACATTGTCATTCACAACTCCATCAAAGCTTATCTTCTTCCATCCCAAAGGCGGCTTTACTGAATGGATTTAGGATTTTCTAACCTATTCACACTAGACCCTTTCTCAGGGATTTTGATAAGTCTCTAATTTTCCAAAGTATACAATTCCTCTGATATTATTCTATTCTTTCCGATATTTTTGGGATTTATTATTTCTGAAATTCTTGCCTCTATCTTCACCCAGATTCCCTACATTTTATTCTCCTTGTCATTGAATTCTATGGTAATTATCTCCAGCCAAAGATTCCAACAAATTACAGCTGGGCATATTGCCCAAATTGGTTGTTGTCTTTCATGGCTGCTACCAAGATTTTATCCATTGCATGATTGTTTGCAGCCCACTGCAACACAAATTCATTTTTTGGAAAAGTATCCCTCAAACCTATGTAAATTACAATGCATGAAAATGGGATTATTTGTCTGAACATGCTCCTTACAAAGTGTGCATCTTGACAACCATATGTACCGTAAGCACCCAAATTTGGCATGGTGCAACATTCACGTTCATTGATTACAAGTAACTCTATACAACTTAATATGTGTTGACTCCTTGTTTCAACCTTCTTTCCATCTTCAAAAATTGTCCATCCAATTTATCTTGGCCTTTGTTTCCTGGCTGTGATGACCATTTTGTTTGTCCAATCTGATCCTTCACCCATGCTTAGGTCAATGGCAAAATTGTCAGTCTATATGAACTGGCAAGTTCACCACGAAAGGTGATGCAGGCATTTCAAGGGTCAGGCTTGGTAGAAAAAACATTCCACACACCTTTTCCATTAATTTCCTTCGCCCAACATCTTCAATTTTCTTCATTCCCTGCTCCCATCCCTCCTTAACCTATATATGCATCCTATGTTGCCTTTCTTTTTGTCAGAAAATCATATCCTTGCAATTCAATATTTGCATGATCGATACACATCTGTTTAGCTTTCATTCCACCTTAGTTTAGTTTCCAATTTCAGTTGTGAAAAATATTTGCCTTTGAATTCAGTTTCCCATGAGACGAAGCACTTTAACAATGTAATGTCCCCAAAAAGGACGATTAGCTGAAAATAAGCAATATGTATAAACCCTACTGCAATTTAAAATTTTTTTAATTAAATTGCAGCAAACCCTAGCTGCCAACAACTTTTCAATATACCAAAAAAAATAGCTTACAATTATGCAAAACCCTAAGCAATAAGTGGCTGTTCGAAACAAGCAAAGATGACCCTAAAAATCAGATTTCCTTCTTCAAACCCTACGCGTTCTTGGCTGTAAAATAAATCTGGAAATTGTGGATGCTTCTTGTGCCCAAAACCCTTATCAAACCATCAATAAATTGCAAAAAAATCATAGATTAAATAGCAGAATTTTATGACAAAAATCGGAAGTATTTTGGAGCCTCAAGACCCTCCAAATAATCCACCAAAGCAATAAAAGATATATAATGATTACTGAATATTTTTACGGCAATAGATACTTCAAAATATACTGAAATACCTCACAAAAATGAATCGCCACATTGCAAAAATATTGGAATAAAAATCAGAATATGTTTAGACCAAAAATAGGTCTCAAAACCCTCTCAAAATGCTCAAACCAGCTCTCAGGTCAAATCGCCCTAGCTGGAAATGATCAATTCCAGCACCTCAATTCATGCAACCCTCCAATGAGGGGTCTTTGTCACTTGCAAACAGCGTCCAAGGTCCCAAACCCTAGTCGCCCCACTTCCAATGCAATATTTTTGTATTTTCAAAATAATTATGCACAAGTACAACCTCAAGGTGAAGTTGCCATAATTAAGAAATGAGGGTTGGCATCCCCACTCCTTTCTTTCTTGAAGGTTTTCGTCTTCAAGGCAATGGCTCAAGTGTTTCGTGCTTAATAACCAAATTTTCAATATTCAAAACATGGCATGCCCTCACCAAATGATTTATCTTCACTTTTGTAGCCCTATTAGTGTGGCGCCCAAAAAGAGGGAGGGTAATATAAAAATTGATTTAAAAGACCTTTCCTTATGATCTTTTCTTAAAATCACTTAAGTCCTTAAGACCCTTAAAGGTCTTTTTTAAAGTGAAATAAGAAACATAAGTACTTTTTTACACATTCAATTAAAATATTTTATTACTCACTTCCCTTTATACTTGTCCCTTAGCCCCCGAGAAGGGTTTAAATGCTAACAGTCTTTTACCATGTCCCTATCAAAAGAAGGGCATAACAATCCTCTCTGTCCAAAATTGTTTGTCCTCAAGCAATAGAAGTATCCAAAATGCTATCTCCATGGTTGGTCTTGTGCCAAACTCGAACCTAGGCCTTTTCCAAAGGTAAAACCCCTCTTGGTGATGTCTTCTACAGCTGCATATAAAGTTTTTGTGTGGCTTAAGCAAACCGAAAATGCAAAACCAACAACAACTTATGTTGTCAAATCTCACACTTGAAACCACATGTTCAAAAGATGCTCCTATGATGTTGGAAGCAAGAAAAATACTTGGTTTTGTCAACACAAAGGTAGCTAGAAAATGGTACTCCAGCTAGGTAGTCTTCTATTATGAGGGCCTTGATTGCCCCTGTGTCCTTATCTGCACAAGAAGCGAACATGTTAGTCAAAACAATCATTTTTCCCTCCTCTTTGGTGGTGTTGACCAAGATTTGTATGGGAAGTGTTGGCCATTTTTGGCCCACATATAAAGCTCTCGCATGGTTTGATGAAGCAATGGATCAAAGGGGCTTAGGAACGATCTGAGTAAGGTTTTCAGGGGTCAGCCAGCAGTGTTCAAGGATAAGCCTACAAGCCAAAAAGCTAAGTGCAAAATCTCTTTCGGCTAAGTCTTTACTTGTTCATTCTTTCGGACTCTATATGAAGACTAAGGAAAATATATTTCTTTCGGGCCTTTTCTAAGCTAGGTTTCAATTTCCTTTCAGGAAAATTGTTCGCACAATTTCCCAAAGGAATTTTTTCTTTTTGGTTAAGTGTTCTCTCTTCGGGAGTTTTGTTTACGACTAAGTGTTGGAATTCCTTCGGACAATTTGTCCAAGGGAAAGGTTTCGAAGGATCATCTCTTCAAGCAAAGTGCCCTAAACAATTTCTCCGAAAGGTATTTTCTCGAGGAAATGGTCCACTTCCAAATTCCTAAGGGGTACTTGCATTTTTATCACATGGCACTTCCAAAGGCAAAAAGGGTCTTTTCAAAGTTCCGAAAGATATCTTTTCTCAAGGAAAAGGGACCTTTTCATTTTTTCCGAAGGGTACTTGCCCTTCGAAAAAAGGCACTTTTCCATTTTGCCGAAGGACTATTTCAAAGAAGCCGAGGAAAAAAATTCCGAAGGAATTCCTTCGGGAAGAAATGCCAAATAAAAAACCCGAAGGGTCCTTTCCCTTCAAAAAAAGTACTTTACAAATTGTTCGAAGGAAAAGTCTATTTCTGAAGCCCAAAGGAATCGGCCGACTACAAATAATCCGAAGTCGAAAGGGAGAAACAGATTTCTGAAGAGTCAATCCCACAGGAGAAAAGGCCTGAAGGAAAGTTGTCGTTGGCATTCAAAAACCGTCAAAGGGGTCTCTGACCAAATGCAAAGACAATGCATGGCAGCATTTCAGGAGCTAGAACCAACGACGCATAATCAAATCTTACATTGAAGATCGACGACAAGTGGAGGTCAAAGGGGTCAGCGAATCAAAGGCGAAAGTGTGCATGACAAGTGTCAAAGACGCATTCAACTAGCAGGAGATCGACGACTCACGGGCGTCTATGCACAAGCAGATCAGTGAACATGCAAAAAAGCAAGGACGGTGTCGATTTTAATCTATACAGACCATATAACTCCAAAGAAGTAGTAAGGAGCACACCAGGTTTTAAATGCAAGAGATCAAATCACGTACACTTGGCAAGAACATGTAGCTACCCACGACATGGCTCTCTTAGTTCCAAAAAGGGAAGCCTTGAATGCACGAAGGGCTCGAGGAGATGTGTGGCGATCATGGGCGGTTCATCTCATGATCAATGCAGTCACATGTTTTGAGCATAAAAGAACTCAAGGACAATAGTGATGGTTGGAGCCATTTATGACATCCCTCTTGGTTTCTCCCGCAAGCCCCTTCTCTCATCCCTTTCTGCTATATATAGAGGCCTTTGAGCCTTAAAACGGATCTCTCGACTGGTGATATAGTTACTCTATCAAAATTTCCTTGTGACACTCTCTTGAAGCAATACAAGGCAACTTTCTGATTTTCGTTTAAGTCAAATGTGCATTATTGGAATTTAACTTGCAGAATGTATGTTTTTCTCTCATCCCCTGTGATTTCTCTACGCACATCGCTTTAGTTTTCTTTGTTTCTTGCAAGTCGTGTGATGTGTTAGCCTTTGGTGCCTTTCTGAAGCGTTACAAGTTATAGTGTCTCTCCTACAGACCTATTCCTTCCTGCCCTTCAAAGTGCATCCTCTCCTTTGACCTCCACACAACTACTCCTGCTTGCGGCTTTGAAAATGATCAACTAGACTGTGTCTTGTTTAAGTTCACTAATAGTCACTAAGGTTCCCAGTCTGAATGTGGATCACTCTCTATTTGGTGCATCACCACCCTTAACTCAGATTTTCTTTTTATGTTATCTTCCTATCCATTTTTCTTAGTCAGCAGTAGATTTTAGCATGGGAAATAAGAGCTAAAGTGAAGCATCTGAGGAACTAGCCTCATAAAAAAACCTAGAGGTTCAACTTCACTACAAGATACCCACAAAGTGATGTTGTCCCAACACTTGTCGCTAGGAGTGAGAGAGCCTGAGAAACTCTCCCACAAAGGGTGAAATTCTAGACTACAACAGGAAGTATGGCCGCAAATTTGTGAATGACATGAAGGATACAGAGCCTATCAACCTCTTTATCCCTCTATCCAATGTTTTTTTTTTTATTTATCATTTTGCTGCCCCAAGTGTAATCAGACTTTGTAGAGGGTTGTTCATTTCCCCTTTTTACCTTGTTCCAAGTGTGCATACTCTGTTGAAGTGGCCCATTTATTTCCTCATTACTATCATCACCAAGTGTCCCTTTGGTTTCAAACCTTGGAGCGTTTATAAACTAAATTGACACCTTATTAGGCATGTTTCCAAATTGTATGCTAGGCTAGAATGACATACAATACACAGAATTTTATAAATGTAATTGAAAATTTCTCTCTAAGTCATTTTCATATTTCTTAATTTTCCCCAAATATGGAATTCTAATTCCCCAACATACCAAATTTAAGCACAAATTTTCAAAATTGGCAAGAAAAAGAGGAATTGAATGAATCTTTCCATACCTTTGGAACCCAATAGCATTGACTCCTTTCAACAAACCCTTCACCTTATCATGCCTTAGGATCCATATTTTAGTGCACTTGAAAAACCAGCTTATGCAAACAAAAATTTGGAAGCCCTTTTCATACCTTAGAGGCTGTCTTAAACTCCCAATATTGCATTTTTTGTATTGGAAACCCTTTCCCACCATTCCTTTACTCCATGTGTCATGTATGAGACTTTTTTCCTTCATGAGAGTTGGCTGTCCCAACTCAGAAAATTCCTATTGCCTAGCTACCCCAACATGAATTTCTTCATTTATCATGCTTTCCATTCTTTTGGACATTGTCCCCTTGGATGTCCTACTTTGCAACCCATGCAATATTACTTCCTTCCCATTGGCATCAAATTTGAGCTCCATTGTTTGGTAGTTTTGGGTGTACTCCTCAAGAGAGTGCAACCATTGTACACCAAGCACAAGGTTAGTTTCTCCAATACCAACCACATAATGAGATGTGTTCCCATCATTATGTTTAGCTTGGGAATTTTTGTGGTACAAGAGATGGTGAAGCCATCCGCCACAATCACACGAAAACCACTAAATTCAATGGAATGCAAACAACATAAAGCCACTATTCTTTTATCAATGAAATTATGCGTGGCTCCACTATCAATAAGAATAGTGACCTCCATACCTTTTAAACTACCCTTTACACCAAAGCGGCAGTACTTAGGGGTTCCTGATAGGGAAGCAAAGGTGCTCTCCAAGTTTTCTCCACCAAAAATCTCCAAGTGCTCCTCATCATATGTGGCTGCCCCTTCCTCGACATCCTCATCTTCTCCATCCGAATGCACTTCAATGTAGTGCACTTGACCTTTTACACGACAATGGTAACCCGGTGACCAAGGGTCTTTGCAATCAAAACACATCTTCCTTCTTAATTTGTTTCTTGTTTCAAAACTTCCTCTTGGGAGCTCTCTTTGCTGCCCCAAACACTGCCGGTTTGGCCTTCCAAACTGCCCTATACCATGTTGATTAGGCTTGTCCAATTGCCCCAAAGGAGCTGATCTAGGTGGCCCAAAATTGCTGCCCCTTGGCTGCCCCCAATTGTTATCTTTTGGTTGTCCATAAAACTTTAAAGCATTAGTTTTCAGAAAATTAAAGGGCAGAATTTTACCTTGTGGCGCTGAGGACTCAAAATCAAGAGCCTTTTGAACGGCTCCTTGGGGAGTGGAAGGATCAAAAGCCTTGACCAACCCTCTAATCGATTCAGTCAAACCTTCCATGAAAAGAACCACTAACCTTCTTTACGATACATCCATCACCATAACCGAAAGCCTCTAAAATTTAGTCACATAACCGTCCACTATGTCTTTTTGCTTTAGTTGTGCCAATTCTCTAAAATGCAATTCTGGATCAGCCCTATTAAATGGTTCAATAATCCTCTTACTGAATTCCTCATATGACAAATGAATTGGTGGCTTTGAGTAACCAAAACATGATACCACCATTCATGGGCAGCCCCTTCCAAATGCAAGGTAACAAACTAAATGGCCTCTTTCTCCAACATAGGCCTTAGCAAAAAATATGTATCCACCTTTTGGATCCAAGCCCTAGCTGAACTTTTGGGGGAACCATCAAAATTTGAAAGTGCAAGCTTACCCAAAGCATGGTGGAGTCCTCCTTTGCTGCCCTTGTGTTTGTGTCCAGCCCTATTGCCTCCCATTTAACCATGCTTCCAGGGAGTGAAAGCTGAAAAATCCATTTGTTCGCTAAAAGGGGTTGGATATGTCATGTATTCATCATAATCCTTCAACAAAGTGTCCTTCAATGAGGGTTGTGCTTCTCCCTCGGGAAAGGCCACCTCATCATGCAAAAAGGTAGGCTGGTTAAGCCTACATGAAACTCCTCCAATACCCTTAGAAGGCTGATCCATGACATTGTGACTTCCTGAAGAACTACCATCCCCATTAGATGGCTTGTCACCCTTCAACTCCTTCATAGTTAGCACAAATTCTAACATCATGGCCGTCATTTGTTCTTGGGCTTGTGTGCACCTGTCAAGCTTTTGTTCCTCTATATTTTCTACTTCTTCCCTTGATTGATCCTTGTGAGACATGTCCTCTGTGTGCGTAATTTCTCCCACTTTCTTCTTGCTTCTCAAGTAATATCTTATTTCTCCTTCACCTTCTTGCATGTATCACTGCAAACCCACAGCTAGCCAAGATTTGGCTCTAATACCACCGTAATGTCCCCAAAGAAGACGATTAGCTTAAAATAAGGAATATCTATAAAACCTACTTCAATTTAGAAATTTTCTAATTAAATTGCAGCAAACCTTAGCTGCCAACAACCTTTCAAAACACCTAAAAAATAGATTAAAATTATGCAAAACCCTAAGCAATTAGTGGTTGTTCGAAAGATGCAAAGATGACCCTCAAAATCAAATTTCCTTCTTCAAATTCTAGGCGTCCTTGGCTGTAAAATAAATATGGAAATTGTAAATGTTTCTTGTGCCCAAAACCCTTATCAAACCATCAATAAATTGCATAAAAATCACAGATTAAATAGGCAGAAACATAAGTACTTTTCAAAAAAGGTACTTTTACACATATTCAATTAAAACATTTTAAAACTTAATTCCCTTTATACTTGTCTCTTAGCCCCCAGGAAGGGTTTAAAGGCAAAGGCTCTTCCACCATGTCCATATCAGAAGAGGGACATGACAAACAATATGGAGATCAACACTCTTAAGGACATCCAACATCACCTCCCACCCTTTGGTTTGTCATACAACTAGTGATAGGTCAAAGGTTATTTTTCAATGTTATTAGAGTAGAAATAGAGTAAGTTTTCATATTTCATTATATTGATAGCTTAGAGTAGAATAGTGCATTGCACATCATCTTTTGTTGGTGTTGTTTATACACCCCACTATGCCAAGTGTATTTCTATCCCCCAGTAAAGAAACATTCAAGGCTCAGGTGAAGCATTGTTATTGTTTCCACCTCAAACTTGTTCAAAGTCTTACATCCATCTTCTTCCATACATCTAGAGTTGTTATTCCATTTGTTCTAAGTCATATTAGTCCAAGTTGCGTGAATGTGTGTGAAAGTTGTGTTTCCTGTGTATGTTCATTCCTTTGTCAAAACACGTATTGTTATTAAATATTTCTACTTCGTTTCAGTCCCTCTCTCTAAGGTCCTCGATCTGATATTGTCGCATTAGTAGTATGGTAATTGTTGTTTGTTAATTCTTCTTCATTCCTTATTAAATTTGTGAGTTGGATCTTGTTGTTCTGCATATTTCTTGCCATTTCAATGCACTAGTTTGCTGTCCTAAACTCTGTAATAGCTTGTTTCAAGCCGTTGTTCAATGTGTATCATTCCCTCAAATACTTGTAATGTTGTGTGTCCATTGTTTGTATCTTTCGAAATCAAACTTAGGCTGTAGTGTTGTACTTGTTTGCTATTTTCATCCATATTCTAAAGCACTAGCATTCTTGTCTTTTATTTTTACTTTGAAAAATACCAAAAACATAACATAAAGGTTTTGAGAAGAGTAATTCATACAAACATATGCCAGTTCAACATTGCTTTCTATTATTTCAAATGCAAGTTGTTTCATTTGAATTATTTAATAGCAAGTGTGTTACTTGGCCCAACCCCATCCCCATCTATGAAAATCAGATCTAGGTGGGCACCCCCCTGTGTTTAGATAGGGATATAGGAGCGCATGCATAAATGACCTATGTCGGGGGGGTGCCTAAAGTCCCTTCGTCGGGAATGTGTCGACTAGACTCTATATACGATTAGATAGAGTATATAGCCGCCCTTCAACCCTCGGCCTATCAGCCGAGTGCTCTACCCTCGTCCTATCGCCATAACTATATATAGGGTACCCTTTATATAGATAGGGGCCTCGATTTTTATTTCTGCAAGCCCTTATCGATATAGATATGGTACGAGTCCCTCCCCTGTTGGTGGTAAGGCCTCGCCCAAGCTATATAGAGTTTATTTAGTCTATTCTATATAGTTTATAGTGGAGGTCGTCGGAGAGTTGAACAAGATTGGAATGGGCATGGAAACATGTATCGATGTACCAAATTGGCTAATGCTCCCGGGTTGATGTGGTGTATTCCACCAGTTGATAGGGGACTTAATGATTGGTGTATTGATCAATCCAATACGGATGGAGATAGAAATCAGTTTGACAAAGAGCTTCTGGAAGCACAGTGCACCCCAGTAAATGAAGGACGAGATGAATACAGGGGTTGGACGAGCATCCCACACCCAAAAGGTGCCCCGCATAGGTTTCCCCCGAAATCCTCCAATTACTAAGGTCAACAATTTGAGGAAAGCACCTATTCCCAGACCCGTAAAAGTGGGGCAAAAGGGGATGTTTTGTCAACAAGAACAAAGAATTGTTGATAGCCACTGCGATATAAACAAGCGGACTCATTCGAGCTGCAGGAACATGTACATAGATCATTCGATAATTTTCACCTTGTTGAAAATCGGACGGTGCCAACCAAGGACTCATGACAATTCATAATGTCATTGAGCTACTCTTAGCCTTCCCTTCTTGTCTTCTCATTCCCACTTTTGATTATGATCTCGAGGTGAGTTCAACCCCGACAAGTAGGTTCCTTTCCTCAGGTAGCCATGCCCAATCCCAACATTTCCATCCAAGTTGACATTGATCAAGAGCACAAAAGTCTAATATTTTTTTATTAATCCTTTACCTCACCAAATCACTCCCTAGTTGAATTCCCTAAACTATCACTTAGAGGTTGTTGAAGATTATTGGGACCAGCTTCCCCAAGTTTATTTACCTATTCTAGCTCAACGCATACTTGTTCTACCCAAACTCCTTCAAACACCCAACCAACCTCAACCTCCTAATCCCAACCCCTTATTCTTCTTTTTTCCTCCCCTCTTTTTTGGTTGGCTCAGCCCAACCTCGAGATGTGAGATCATGTGTCGTTTTCCCTGTATACAAGTACCTGTATGAGTAAGATATTCGAAATTCAGACTTTTCTAATCCTAGCATCCATAGAAAAGAATTTGATTTTGGTAACCTGGATTTAGTCAAAACCTTCTTTGTTGGAAAGTTCCTATGGCCCAAGTAAGAGCTTCAAAACTCAGGGTTTTCTAATGTTACAAGCCATAGAAAAGAATTTTTTGTTGGCAATCCAGATTTACTCCAAACCTATTTTGTTGGAAAATTCATTTGCCCCAAGCTATGCTTTGCTTTGCTATCTTTCCATCAACCACTTCTAATGTGACATTTCCTAATTTGATTGGATTCTAAATTAAGAAACCTGGACCATGGATATTTGAAGACAGATTACCAATCATGATTTTACTTAGTTTTCAACTATCATTTGTTCAAATCGACCTAGCCACTCCATACTCTTCCAGCTTATTACTCCATTCCAACTCTCAATGTATCTCGCACTTCGCCCCCAAAAGCTAGATAGCATACTTTTCAATCTCCTCAAATTCTTGGGTTTCCCTCTAAGGCTCGAATTCAGTCCAAGATCTTCCTAGAAGAGTGTTTTTTGTCCATTTCTAAGATTCCATCTACAATCTTTAGCCACCTTTTAAAATACATTTTCTAATAAATTCCAAACATGAGATCCTATTGGGGGCGTATTTTGTGTGAAAATCCTTTGAAGTAAATTAGAATCTAAATATTTCATTCTTATTACTATGTTCCATAGCCTTCAATTTTATTTATATAATCTATAAGGCAGTTTGGATCCTAGCACCAAATTCATTGCCTTGGTATATCTAAGTCCTACCCCTTCTATCTTTAGCTCGGCAAGGCTTGTTCCAAGTCACTAAAGGAATTTCTCACTCTTCAAATGAGTTCCATTAGTAATTGCTCTAGAGTTTGGCTATTCTTTACATTACCTTGTTAGGCATTTGGGAAAGGGACATCAAATAAATTGGGATTGCTTGTAGGCGGGCCTTAGAGAGATTGAACCATTTGTGTTAGAGTAATTTGTTTACCTTTCCATGTTGATAATTTCACTTAAGTTTGTTGACAACCCCCTTTGAACTTTCTTTCTTTAGTCTTCCCTTGGCATTCCCAAATATGTACTCAACAAAAATGTTTTATCAAATTCTCGGATTTTAAAAATGATCTACGACTCTTCCTCTGAGGTATTAGAAATGAACACTTGGATTTTTCCTTCTTCGCTTTCTAAGCAACCGCAACCTCAAATTTCCAAATTTTATTAAAGTTTTCCCCCCATCTTAAATGGTTTACTAGACAAAAGAGTATCATCCACAAAGTGGAAAAGGGTGATAGGTTTAACACGATGTAATTTGAAGTCCATTTAGCAATCTTAATTCCCCTTGGTTTTTTTCCTAAGCCTCTCCAACAATTGTAAAGAAGTTAGAAGATAGTGGATCTCCTTTTCGCAATCCCCTTGACCCCTGAAGTATCATGTTCGTAGGTTATTAACCAATAATGAACATGAGGTTTTTTCTTGATCAAATGAATAGCCTATTGGTCTAACACTATGTCCTCTAAGATCTGTCTGCATGTGCAAAGCCTACATGTACATCTACTATTATGTTGGGAATTAGCTTTATTAGTCTATTGGCTAGAACCTTAGCCAAAAAAATTAAAAAGTATTTTGGGAGACTGACCTATATGCACCAAAAAATTATGCATCCTCCCTCTTTCAAATCAAAACCAAGTGGAAAGAAGGTGTTATCCTGTTCTTTAAATATTGCTTTATTTTTGTGTGCTTCTTTAATTTCTATTGTCACATCTTACCCAAATATGTAACAAAAATTCTGAAAAAACATGTTTGAAACCCATCATGGGGTGGGCTTTATCCCTTGCTGGGATTTTAAAAATTTGCACATTTATTTCTCCATTATCTTCTGTTGAAACAACTTCAGGTATATTTGCTAACATTTTTACTTCTCCAATTCTCTATCTTGCACTTCATTTGATAATAGTTTTTCGTAGAACTCAACTGCCTCCTTCCTAATTTCTAAATTCTTTTGAATATACCTGCCTCCCTGTGTTCTCTTTATTGTATAACATCTTGATCTATGTTCGCCTCTTTTTTTCTGCAATAAATATCTTAAGGTAGTCTTACTCCATTCTCTAGCTTTTTGCTTCATTAATTTCAGTTTTTTTGTAAGCACATATCATTTTGAACCTCTTACATCACATTTCTTCCAGTTGTTTAGCTGGTCTGCGAAGCATGAAACTAGAGTCAACATTATTTCAAATTTGAAGACTTTTTCAATGTCCCCAATTTGGGACAAAGATAAAAAAGAGGGTTTTGCAACAAACCCTAGGCAAATCCAATCCCAAACTGAAATTTTAAAACTTAAAACCAGCCAAACTCTAGCTGGAAAATTATATGATATTCAAGCTAAAGAGCATCCAAATAATTCCACAAAAAGCTGAAAATTATTTAGAGAGTTAAGTACCGTTTTTGGGGTCAAATAAATTGACAAATCGCTGGAAATACCTCCCAAAAAATAATCTGATTTTTTCTTGAAAGTATAGCTGTGTTTTTGACCCCTTAAACACCTCAAAACGCTTCCCAAGTAAGTCACCACACCTCAGAAAATTACTAGAAACGATTCTGAAAATTATCCCTTGGATTCATCTCACCAAATCACTTTTTTAAACTCGCCAACCAAGTCGCCCAAGTGCCAAATTTATTGTACTATTTTCTATAATATTTTAGGGCCTACAACGTCCTTTCACGCATGCAAAATGTTCCATACAATTCACCAAATGACTGAAATAAATTAAGAGAATTACCTTAACCCCCGAATAGGGTTTCAAAGACCAAATTGCCCTCTTGTGAGAGGTCGCCACCCTCCTAAAGGAGGTCGCCACACTTTGGAAGACTTCAAGCTTGTCCTAGGGCTTCTCCATGGAGTTCACCCACCCTTTTAACCTACAATTTGAATATTTTCAGTTTTTCGAATGATAGTACCAATTCCTTGATGAAGGTGGCGTCCAAAGACAGCTTTGTAAAGTTTCTTGCATACATATATGCACAATTATGGCGCAATTACAACCCTTGAATAGAGTTGCCCTAATAGAGAATGGAGGTTTTCATCCCTAAACCCCTTAGTGCATTTGAAGGGTTTCGTCCTCAAGTCACTTGTTCAAGCTTGACATATTTACACAAGATCTCCAATATCAAAATTGCATGACCCTTCAAATGAATCCTTGCCTTTATATAAGACTCCTCCAAGTGTGGTGCCCAAAAATTGGAGGGGAGAGTTACCTTTCTTTTTAAAATATTAAAATATCCTCTTAATTTCTCTTTAGGCCTTAAGTGCCCAAGACCTATAAACCCCACCACCTAAGTGAGATAGAAACATAAGGTGCTTTTCATAACTCAACTCAAAATTATAAATACAAAGTACCATTTCCATTATTAACTCCTCACAAATGGCCCACAATGCTCCCTTTCATTCCTCCACCCTTAGCCATCGGAAACAAGAATGGGCTAAGGGTCCCACGAGGGTCTAGATCAAAAATGGGGACATTTCAGCTTTCCTACGATTTCATCATTCAGAAATGATACGATTTCCTACGATTTGATCCTTCTGTCTTCAATACCCTAGACTCTACTTTTTCTAATTCCACCCATCTGAACTAGTCAAAAAGCAATCCAAATTTTGATTTATAAACAAATTACCTTGCCTTCTATTACTCCCGGTGAACCGACCATCCTCAGTCTCAACATCACACAGTTGCCACTCAGAAAAAAAGCTATTCAAATCTAGGATAGCATTACTAATGAACTTATATCCTTATTTTACATATGGGTTTAGGATTACATTAAAATATAATCGGTTTAGGAAATCCTTAAAATACCATCATACCAAATGTAATTTATTATCAGTTCTAAATTTCTCCTACTTCCTCCCAACACCGTTTCTTCTCATAATTTTCCATTACGCAATATACATTTCTTAACAGATATTGCAGATCTCCTATCAAATCTTTAAAAAGGATGTTGTCGACGTCTCATTGAACCCAAAACTGTTATTAAGAGTTTGCTTGGGTTTCAAAGCATTGTCATTCCTCCACCTAATCTGACTACTTCTTGGCAAACAATTTCACTCCTTTTTCAGACTGCATTTTTCATCTTAATCATTTCCTCTAGGTCAACGTTAGTTTCTTGTAATAGAAAAATATTGGGGTGTTCTTCCTCTATAAGCCGCTTTAATTGGCGAGCTTTGTCAAGGGAATATAGGCCCCTAATAACCTAGCTACAGAATTTCATGACAAACTTGGGAGCCTCTCACCCCTACTCTTTCCAAATATTTACAAGATTCTAGCTTGGCTCCCTGTTTGTATCCCAAACTATGCCTCTTGATGTCTTTTTCCTACATTGTATTTTCTCCCTCACCTATCCTTTTTGTCGTGTCTGCTACAATTCTCTTTGCTGAGTAGTTCTTAATTCTACTCCGACTTCTTGAACACCTTTGATAGCCAACTTCACTCACCTTGCTTGGTTCATATATCTCAATAATTTCTCCACACCTACCCCGCACTTCTCCTTCTATCCAACAATCACTATGTCATCATATAGTATTTTCTCTTGCTTTTCCTCACCACAATCAATTGGTTATTCTAATTTTGGAATCTGTGTGACTACAACCAATTCAATTTTTGATATGTTTTTTCAGCTCTTGATACTACTTTTTCATGCCAGGTGGTGTCCTGAAATAGATCTTCTCCATAGAAGAAATGGGTTCCAATTTCCTAGCTATATCCTCATGTCTCTTTTGAATCTTCTTGCTATAACCGAATTTATTGTTTCTTGGTCATCCACTTGATGATATGATTCTAATTATGTTTCTTTATAAAAATATATTGTGTGATGGGCGTCAAATTGATTCCAATTTCCTAGCTATATTATCCTCACATCTCTTTTGAATCTTCCTGCTATATCTGAATTTATTGTTTCTTGGTCTTTCACTTTTGCACCAGATAATCCTTCAAGGCCCTAAAAATCAAATGATTTATTCATAGTTCTTCCTTTTCCCATCCTCTTTTAGTAATTTCGGTCTCCATTCCTAAGTAAACATCTTTGTGTCTCTAAACTCATCTTATACGATTTTACTCCACACCAAAGGATAAAAATTTCATTTAGTAATTTTCTTTTTACCTATTTGCAAATCTCATCCACTGAGGGTCAATAAACTATGAATTTTCAAATTACAATATTTTTAAATACAGAACTTACCCCTTGCTTGACTAAATCATCTTAGATAACCAAAAACAAGATTTCCTACAACTTTAAACCCCATACAACTATGCTCGATGGTGTGAACAATGTACATCTTTCAATTCCATCTCTCGTTGTCTTTTTAATTCACCTTTATTTTCTTTTTGTGTCTCTCTTTTCATTATTGCTAATGTTTCCTGTTCCTCCAAAATCCATAGAGCTTTCCATCCCCACTATTGCTGCCCTAAGTCAAGTTCTCTCACTCTATCTCTTGGCCACCATTCCTCCCAATTCTCTTCTTGAAGGTCTTCTTCTAGAAGTCTAGGAATCCTTGGACTTGGAAAACTCCTTTTGAATTGTTGATCAACATCTGACTAAATCCGTCTACTTTTTATTCGCTTTTTTGAATAATGATTTTGCCCAAATTTACCATTCTTCTTTAAGAACCACCTTTACCCACTCTGTATACTCCTTATTTTCAATTGCTAACATTCTTTGTTCACAAGGCTCTTCTGAGCATTATTTTCAAGTACACCGATATCGGAATGGGCCAGTTCATGGTGCTTTGTGAGAGTTTACCCAATGATTGTCTTCTATTATATCCTCCTTTATTCATGCCATGACATCACCTTTCTTGTCCTCCAATGATTCCATTTCCGCTCTTCTTCATGTTTGCACACATTTTCCCGACGTAGTCGACACAGCGTTTGACATATTTCACTGTGCCCCTCTTCATTGACGTCATCAACCAAACCGATTACATTGTGTCTATTGGACACTTTTCTATGCCATCAGTCAAGTTGATGATGTCAACCAAATTTGAGTTGTGGCTTCTAGGGTTCTGAGTCATATTTATAAAGTTACCCTTTGTCATTTCTTAAAGTGAATACATCCAATCCGCTCTGCTCACACATGCAAATCCACCTTAGAAAGAAGAAGAGGAATTAAGGCTAAGAAGCTTTACAGTTGAGGAAGACTAGTTTACACAAACTTGAAGATATCAAGAAGAGAAGTTGAAATAGCAAGGCATTCCTATTAACATTATGTTCAAATGATGTAAATCTTTGTTTTTCCTGCTTTATGCTCATATGATATAAACATCTGTTTCCTGGAGTAAAATAAGATGCACTTTTTCTTAAAAAACAATAATAATAATTAAGTAAAAGAATAAATAAAAATAGGGAGGTAAAACTAGTATTTGGAGTCCTCAACTAAGGATTCTTGAGTATTCTTCTCTCCATCTTGACTTCACGTTCAACCATCTCTCACAAAATCCCATTTGAACCAAGGGGAAGATTAATGCATTAACAAGTCCACCGAATGTAAAGTATCCTAGCCCCATACTCTTTCTTTTATTACTATGGTGGTTCCATTACATTGATATATTGTTGTCTTCCATGCTTAGATTAGTTTATGCTGGTTACCATATTCTTATCTTTGCATGCTTTGTCTCCTTATTTACACCTCATTGTTACCGTCTAATGACACCCTAACAACCCTTAGATTAGACACCTCGTGATTGTTGCTTAATGGCATTGTATTTCCTTTTATTGACTTTGTTTGAACCTCTTACTTCCCGTCTAGGGAAACTTTGAATCTAGTTAGGCCTAAGCTTATTGTTGTATATGTAGATTCCCTTGTTGGATCCCTTATAACCTCCTTTGATCGCAGCCCTTTCTATGGCCAAAACTGCATTGTGGACCAGCATATTGTATGTGTGTTGAATCTAATATGGTCTTCTACCTTTTTCTATATTAAAGGATCCTTATATTGTTGACCATACTTAACCTACATATGTTTTGGTGAACCCGACGTGAATCTTACTCCACTACTCTGTTGGGTCATTTTCGTGTTTTTCTATTTTAGCTCATAAGCTCAATTTTCACCATCAATTACATTCAATTTTTCTAGCGTCTTAGTTGTGCAAATCTCTAATCTTTCCAATCATGTCACCTTTTAGGAATTTTTCTATCGAGTTTCAACCCATTTAGGTTCTATATGTATCAAGGGTTGATCCTTTCTCCCTTCTATGCACACCATTGAGAGAAACTCCTCATGGTGCATCTTTTTACAATTTCAGCTTACTCCAATTATCGAACGTAACATGGCCAAATATACCCAACATGACCTTCCCATCTTTGACGAATATAACATGGCCAAAGATCCCCAATATCCTAGTGATCCTCATTGCTCAAAGTAGTCTGGTGTCAGCAATCCACAAGCCTTGGTGATACTACATGCTTCCATGGTATTCATAAGAGGGAGTGAACACAAGATGGATCTCAATCTACTGAATCAGTTCCAATTATCCTCCCACAAGTCTATAGTGCAGAAATTAATTATTTTTCATCGCAAGTCCTCTTGAAGAAGAGCTAGACCAATTCTAATATGCTTCCAAACCGAAGATCTTGCGACAATATAAGACTAAAGATTTGAAGCTTTGTTTGCAATGCTGCATTTTTGGTAGAGATTTATGGACACAACAATGTAGGTGTCTAGGTGCTTCAAGACTCCCTTACTATACCATGGCCTATTCCACCACCGAAATATTTCTCCCTTATTATCAGTTTCCAATGCTGGAGGGAAGTCATGAAAAAGGCGCCATGCAAGCCTCATTCCAAGGGACTTGTTAAAATTATCAAGGCTTTCATATATATTCCACTAGTCAATTTAGGAGTTTTTGCTCTCCCCCATGAGAACAATAGGAATCTAAACTCCACCACACTCCATAAATAGCATTGCTAAATACGAGCAAGTTCAAGCTCGGCTTGTCATCAAATAGTCAACATGCTCATCAAATAGAAAGACATTTGTTGGAACAGCCTGAATGAGTTGAATCTCGACTGTGATTGTTAACCATCTATTATCATGTGAGGAAAGCCACGAGTAAACCTTGACAATCAAGGAGCCTCAGAGAGGTGAACACAGTGAACACATATGCAACATGAAGCCTAAATATAGAGACAGAAGAAAAGCTTCCAAATGTATCTAGAGTGTCCCTTTTTTAGCCCTTTATGATGTTGAGAAATAAACTGGACTTTTCTACATGGACCTGTTGACAAGACAATTTTGGAAATCTCTTGAGATTTTTTTAAGATTCTTGATGTCCAGAGTGAGAATTGAGGACAGCAATAGAGTGGCATCAACAAACTAGAAATTAGCATATCCACGGCCTATAGGGGTAGCGGAAATACCATGAATCTAATTGCTAACTTTTTCTACAACAAGATTTTGTTTATCCCTTCACACAAAATGATGAATACATAAGGTTAAAGAAGATCACCTTGAAGCAGAACATGACTAGGCTGAAATTGAGTTCCCGAATGATCATTGACTGTTGACAAAAACCATATTAGAGGTGAAGTAAGAGGTGATCCATTAAACCATTTAGAGTCAAAGCCAAACACTCTGAGAATTTGGAACAAGAGTTCCAATTACAACAGTCAAAATCTTCAGGTATATCAAGCTTTATGAGTACCCCAAGACAAGATTGCCTTCGTCATGAATGAATTATTTCTTGAACCACAAAGATGATAGTACTTCCGAAATTATATTGCAGGTCATGCTGCACATTGATATGGGCACGTAACCTTAGAAAGCATCCACCTTTACCTTCTTGGGAATAAGAACCACATTAGTCACATTAAGGTATTTGAGAATGTCAATGTTCCTTTGTGACTCCACCACCTCAAGCAGATTATCTTTGATAATGCCCCAAAAATACTCATAAAATTGGGTCGAAAATCCATCTAGGACAAAAGCCTTGTGTCTCACAAAGCAAAAAACAACCTCTTTTCATTTAGTTTCTATAATTGATTGCAATGGCGTATTGTTTTCCTCCATGATTATTAAAGGAATATGAGAAAGAATTATGGTTTTCTCAAAAAAGTGATCAAGATCAGATTCTTTAAGTTGCTAAAAATAGTTGGTAGTTTTTGCCACCACATCCCCAATGAAATCCAAAACCTGAACATATTGTGAATGATTGACAGATAGAATTGATGAGTAGCTTGCTTAAAAATTTCTTGTGAAAAACAATATAGTTTTAGAATCCCATTCTTTAATCTTAAATGCCCAAGATTTTTGGTGCCAGAAACATTCTCCCTTTTGGTGTACATTTGAGAGCGTAGAAATTAATTGTTCGTTATTTTCCAGGATAGGAGTGAATCTTGCACTTGTAAGTTAAATAGTGGCACAACTAAAGCAATTTGAATAGAGCCAAAAACATCAAAAAAGCAGACAAATCTGCATACCAAGAACTCGGTAGAATTGTCCCTGAAAGCTGTCAGGTGCTGAGATTGGAGATGGGGCAGTGGGAAGGATTTCTATAATTATGTGACAAAATAATTCTATGATTTAATGAGGCACAAACTAGAACTTATTCAATGTTTAAACAAGAGGTGGAGGTGAGGGATGCTACGATGCTTGGGAAAAGACAACATTAGTCTGTCCGGAAATCTTGGTCTTCCTTTATGAACAAATTTTCGAGGTGGTCAGTTCTCCACAAAGGTCTGGTAGTTGAGGTGAGGCTTCACAAGGTTAGTGTTACAAATTCTTTATGCAAGCTGTGTTAGCGAGGAAAGTATTAACCATGATTTTTACAGATGTGCTGCTGAGAACTTTTGAGCTTGTTTCCAAGCTAAATTTTATTATTTATGCATTGCTCTCCTCTCTTATCAAAGACCTGTTCTAAATTTTATTTTTTGATGTCCCACAATTCAGTTGACAATCATAGCATTCACAAGGAAGATAAGATGCGAGACTAATTTGTTTGACTCCTCACCCCTCAACTTTAGAAGAGTTGAGATTTTCAAGCAGGAGCTAGCTTTGCTTGTTAAACACAAAATCAAGTGCTTCCATAACAATATCAAGTCATTGCCTCTTGGGGAAAAAGGCCAAATGTTAGCTTGTTTGGATTGTTTAGGGAGATCTACTTTCCTTGTAACTTTGTTTTGAATTGATGTATATTTCCTATGAAGTAATATAAGATGGCATTTATTTTAAAATGATCCAATTTTTCTGCAACATAAGAGTTGCCTTTTCATCTATTGCACCATGTGAATAAACAATAGTTTACATACTCGGCAAGTACTTCCCATTTTTTTGTGCCGGCGAGTATTTTTCAGCTATACTCACAAGTCTTAGATGGACGACTCCAAACACGTAAAAAACGTTGAATCAAACAGTATATTTAGAAAATCAACGTTTAACTATAAGTTTTCTTATATTTTAAGTTATATTTTATGTATGTACCTTCAGGAGGTTTGAGAGTGGTTTCGAACCTCTAGGAGCTATGATGCAAATTCTAGGTTTTGGAGAATCCTATCATGTTTCAAACTTGGTCAGATTTCAGGGTTTCAGGATTTCAGACTTAGCCATATTTCAGGGTTTCAAGATTTCAAGGAGACATCATAGGAGGGATGAAGACTGCATGAAGGGATGTAGGTATTATAGAATAGTATGAGAACGTCTCTCGCAAAGTACCATTAGTCGATTCCCCCATTCTTGATGCACCCTTTAAGGCCCGCACTCATGGAGATTTGATGAGTCGATGAACCCCTACAAGAGAGAGCATCAATAAATGATATAGCTGAAAAATATTGGTGTATACATATGCCCCACCCGAAGCTCATCACGTGTCACAATAGTGTAATGCGCGATGGTGCTTTGGGAAAGATACATATCAACACGAAAGCATAAAGGAAATGTTGAAAGAAATGATGATGCAATTTTCTACTCTATTTGGCTTCAAATCTAGTAGAAAACACTTCCCAACATTTTACAGGCTCATTTGATACATTTTGTAACTGTAATTTGTATACAATTTATGTTTTTTAAGAAATTTAAGTATTTTTTAAGTCGCCAAGTATTGCCGAGTAAAGAAAAATCTGTCTTCCGAGTTTGAGTATGCGAACTATGGATTAAACAATTGCAAAATTCCATGTCCAGAAGATGTCGGGATTTGAAAAGCTTTTGTAGAGGTTCAGCTACCCCTCAGATTGAAAGCCAAGCTTTATGTTCTCTCTACTGATTTCGTCGTATAGAATCTCTACCAATAATAAGGATTAGTTGGAGGCTAGAGCCTAGCCAACTGGATAATTCTGCTAACTACAGTATTTTAAATTTACTGTAGGGAGGAATGTAAACAGCAAGATCTCATGAAATCAGATTTAACTCATAAGATCTAATCTTCACAGCGACTCCCCAATAATGGCTTTGTGATTGAAGCAAGGAATATTTGTGGGGATTCCAAAAAACAGCCACCATTCCCTAGTATTTTGTGGAAGCTTTGTGAACACTTGTACGAGACTCCCAGACTGAAAATCCAGCGGGATCAGAAATAGAAGGAGAAATTGTTATTTCTTGTAACATCACCATGTCTGTCTCTGAAGAAAAGACAATTTGCTTAAGGAACCTATACCTATTAGCAGTTCCCGTATCCCTTAAATTCTACAACAAAATTTTCATAAAGACTGATTTTGGGTGGGATGAGCAATGGAATGCTCAAAAGCCAGATCCTCTCTCAACAGGTTCAAAGGACTGAGAAGATATGTCTCTTCCTTACTTTCAATCAGATTATCCTCTTCTGCAATCACAGTATTCCCAGAATCAACAGGCTGAGGAACAAGACTTAACAGTTGGTTGAGGAGACAATTCTCTTAGATCTACTTTGGTCAGAACGTGCTATTATGAAATAGGCTTCAGAACTAACTCGAATAAGCTGCAAATCAGAACGTTCAGAAAAAATTGAGTGAACATTGTGGAGTGAGAAGGTTGTTTGGATGATGTGGGAAGATCTTAGATATTTTGATCTACAGTAGGAATGAAAATGGGCCATTCCTCCTCCTGAGAGCCTTCCAAGCCACCACCAATGCTGATACCTGAAATTTATTAGAATTCACAGCTAACCTACAGGTATCTTCCTGTTTGAATTTTTCGAGCACAGGCTCTATTTGTAGCTCCTTTTATGTGCTTCGTGAGAGTGGAGCTCTCTTGGACCTTAAACTGGAAGGTGTCCTAATTATCCAAATTTTGAGGACCCTCGACAGGTTTCTTCTAATATTTGAGGCTGCACCTCTTTAGTTTGCCTCGGTTAAGGAGTATGATCATGTTCTTCTTGGTGCATGGACCCTGTTTGCTGGTTTGTAGAACCACGCCTTGTCAGATTCCATGAAGCTGGAACAGGTGACAGCAAAAAAGAACATTTTTATAGTCCACCTGCTGCTCCTACTCAATGCCTTCAGGCTCAAGGAGGAGTTTATCTGGTAGAAGCTGTTTCAAGTCAAGATTAAACAGATTAGAGCATAATTCAATATTCTCAGTTGTAATGTCAAAATCCAACCATGAATTCCCCAATATTATCTTCAATGCATTTTGATGAACACAGACAAGAAAGATGTTGTGTAAGTCATCTGTTGGATTGAAGACCAGAGCCATGGCTTTATGAAAAGACCGGCTGTGTTAAGAAACCAAGTATCTACTTGATGTTGCATATTCTATGTTTCTCAATTTTTTATGAGAAAATTGCCATAAAATAGCCCTTTCATATCATGAGTATGTCAGTAAATCCAAAGGGCTTCCAAATGTTATGGACCTGGCATTTAAGAGTTTTTGGCCCCAGGTAAGCACCAATGAACCTCTCTATATAAGGGCCCGTTCTTTGAGAAGGCAAAAATGCTGTTTCATCTCTTTTAGAAGGAATGAAATACCAGGGAAAGAGGACACCCTCCATCTTCAAAAAGCAACCATTTTGCTTTCTGGCAGAGAAATATGGCTTGATAAGTCTTTTGAGGCAGCTGATGCAGAAATTTCAGTAGCTTGTCTTTTGAGAGTCTAGGAGATTAATTTTCTGTAGCAACTTTGAAATTCATGGGGATAAAGCTTTGAAATTCATAGGGATAGATTGTGAGAAGGCCATAGCTTTCCCAGATGTCGAAAACCATTGGGCACTCAATACAGAAACTTAGAAGATATTGGATTGATTAGCGGAGCAATCAATAGAAGCTGTACATATCTTGCACTTTGTAAAGTAATTAATTCACAAATCATAAAATAAATTATAATGATATGAAATTTAAAAGATGCAATAGACACCACAATGGTATGAATAACAAACTGGTAATGATCAGTAATAAAAGAAAAGTGAAAATGCACATCACAAACTCTAGAAAGGTGAATATGCACCTGACAAGCTCTAGTTTTGGCCCTTGTCTCAGCTGTGCTTGGGATATCATGATTTGGCTTGGAAAATCGCTTCTCTCCACAATCACAAGAACCCCATGAATCTGAAAACCTTCCACACCTAGAAAAAGACAATGATTGTAACTTAATCATTGAATTAACCTAGAAATTTACATAAACTAATAACATATACCATCAAAACATTCAACTTTCCTACAACAATACCACATACTGCATGCTTGCACGAACAACAAATTCAGCTCGAAGGACGTTAGAATTTTGGTCAAGTTGTATGGTCTTGTCTTTTATCTCAAAAGAAATATTGAAGAAAAATGCTATCTTCCGCCAACCTATAGTAACAAATTCAACAAAAACTGTGAGAAAATGATTTTTGAATATTGTCAAAGAGCCTGTAGAGAACTACACATTAATGCAACAAAAGAAAACCAATGAAGCTAAACATTGCTTTCGACTTATTTGAAGGAAAGTTTTACCAGACTTCTTGATGAATGGTTTCCCTTGCATTAACATATAATCCGTTTTCTCCAAAACCTGAAAATCCAAATGAGCATCAGTTTAAAAAAATCCTTCCAAACTAAAATTTTTAATTTCTGATGACCCAGAAAACATTCCTCTTGTAATATATGTCGAAGTTCCAAGTAACATGGAATGATATTTATTTAATGAAATGGTATCATTAGAAATTTAGGGCTTCCATGGTCCATAATAACTGAAAAGAGATTTCTGGGAAATATTGTTTAAAGAATTTTTCATATTGACGTCTCCAATCACAATATGTGATCCATCATTAGGTGAAAGATGTGTTAAGGATTGCAATTTATAGTTCCATCATAGGAAAACATTTAATATCTATTTATCCATTGTACACTAGCCATTAAAATGATTAGTTATAACCCACTTATCTACACAATAATTACAATATTCCCCAACATTGGAAACGTTTCGACAAATTGTGGATGATGGGTCTACATTAGTGGCTAAAACTTAAAGCCCTCAACTCTGTTTGAATTGTGAGGATGCTGGCCAATCTCCATCGCCTCCCTAAGCCAGAACTTGAAGTAGTATTCCTCCTTTTACAATGATCTTAGCCTCTTCAATACATGTATTGCTTGGAAGTATATGATTCCCTGCCAAGGCTGATTTGCCCAAAGACAAATATTTGCACTTCGTTTCTTAATCCTTGTTTGAATTGACACGCATGTCTCTGCAACATAAGAAATGACAACTTCCTTGAAACAAAATAGGAAGGAAGTAACAACTTTGTAGACTTAATAATTGTTAACCAAGATAATTGATCACTGTGACTTTTCTATCTGTAAAACCAATTAATCCAACTCCATAAATGCAATTAAGATCATTATATCTAATATGTAGAAACTAACATGAAGTACAAACACAAATTCAACAATGCAAATATTTTAGGAGTTAAAATGGTACTTAGCCCTTTATATTTCTATATAACTCAAATCTGAAGGAAAGAAATAACACAAGAAAAGTTTGAAAATACATGCAATCGAATATATATATAAGAATACCTTGGCCACGATTAAAACAAGAACTAACGAACTCCAAACGTCTTCTATCCACATAAAACAACATAACCAAAAGCCAAATAAAGCTTGATTATTAAAACAAAATGTAAAATCAACGTACAAGACCAGTGTGATTCCTCAGCTTAAAGAGTTTCTATCTGGATTTCTCAACAGATCAACTGATACAAGTTTATTAACAAGATGTATATAATTCTCTATGCTTGTTATTGTAGAGAATGGAGATTGTAAGACTATAATTAGCATTCAAAGGTCTTTAACAAACTTAAAACTAACTTATGGTACATTGTTGATGTGAGATAAAGTATCCTTCGTCTGGTGAGATTTGCAGGTGACCCTTAGATTAATGAACACTATATAGCTGGCTCATCTATTGCATGCTGCTTTCACTGATGGTACTTTCTCTCAACACATTAGTTGGTGGAATAACATAATCTGAAAAAGCTTCTTCAACAATCTGTCCATCAATAAGAAGATTTGCCAAATCACTTATTCCCATCTCTACATCACAAATGGTTGGAGAATTTGTGAGATTAATTAATGCCATAATTGCATACTTAGAAACAACTCTGGAGGATGTTGACCACAACAATTGAGTAAATTTTAGCTATATCTGTAGCCTAAACCACGTGTTTGAAAAGACTCATTAAAGCTTGGAAGTTTGTTAAAAATTCAATATAAAGGACTATTGCCATCCTTGCTTGTAGCCTCTTGATGGTTCCTGTTGACAATTCTTCCACAAGACAGATTGTCTCTTGCCATTCGGAAAATTCACATCTCCATCCAAGGAAGAAAGAATATATTGGGAAAGAATACATTATTTTTTTTTAGGGCCTTTGCTACAACAGGAATTCCTTCGAACTTTTGTCCGAAGGAATGGTTCATCAAAGAAGGCTTGTTTTCACATTGCTTCGGAAAAGTTCAAAAGACCGTGGCAAAAATTTGGAAGGGACACTCGAGAAATCCGAAGGAATGAGCCTTGTTATAAGTCGGTGGAATTGCAAGGGGTGTCTTTGGAAGGCATAAAAGGGCAAAACAAGAAACCCAAAGGGCAAGGTACCCTTGGGAAGGGTCATTTTCAACAACCCCGAAGGGCACCTACCCTTCGAGAAGGTACACGTCAAATTCAGGGCCCCTACAAAAAACCTGGGTGCCCTACAAAAAGCCCGAGTGCCCTACAATTTTTTTGACAAGGGCATAGATGAAGGACAGAAGCCCCTGCGGAGAGCACTTCGTTGGCGACAGGACCATTGTAACTTTCCTGAAGGGCACAGGGAGAGCCACGAGCCCTTGCGGAGGGCACTTGGTCGGTGCCTGGACCATGGCAATTTTTCTGAAGGGCATTTTGAAGACGCAGTCAATGCAAAGACAAAGGATTAATGCCTTCCAGAGTTTTGTCTGAAGTAATTCCTTCGGACAAAAAGTCCGAAGAAATTCGGAGTAACTACAAGGAAGACAAGCCCGTGGAGAAAAGCCGACGAGGCAGAGGAAAAAGAAAAGGAAACCTTCGGACAAAAGTCCAAAGGAATTCCTTCACACTTTTTGTCCGAAGGATTAATGCAGAAAAGTTGGCAATCACAAAGCCCGAAGAAATTCGGAGAGGTCCGCCAAAAGGCAAAAAACCCGAGCAAAGGAAATGATAAAGGAAGATATCCTTCGAAAAAAAGTCCGAAGGAATTCCTTCGGACTTTTTGTCCGAAGGAATACTTCGGAGGACAAAGCCGAGGGAAATATTGTCAACAGAAAATTCTGAAGGAAATATCAAGCCATAGGGCAAAACAAAAGTCCGCAGGAACAAATTCAGGAAAATTGGCAAGCATAAAGTCCTAAGGAGATCCAAAGCCTAAGGGCAAGATATAATATAGCCAAGTAAGCCGAAGCAAATCTAAGGTAAAGTCAACAAGAATTCCGAAGGAAATAAAAAGACTAAGGGGATGAACATAAAGTCAACAGAAAAATCCAAAGGACATAAAATCCACAGGAAAGAAAAAACAAAGGTAAACCCATAATTCCAAAAGAATTAAACCACGGGAAGTTGACCTCAGATTAAGCGACGAGAAGTTGAAAAAAGTCAAACGGAGGAAATATAGACAAAATACATCCAAAAAAAAGAATCCTGCCCAAAATAGACAAGACACACGCAGACCAAAATAAGAGAAAATACATGCGAACAAGGGCTATTTCTGGCGGATTGCTAAGTTTCAATTGACTATCTGTTTTATTGGCGGTTTGACTAGTCATTCTCATGCATTCGAAGGTCCAACTCAGCCTATCTCTTTGTCCAACTCAGCTTATCAAACGGTCAACTCAGCGTTTCAAATGTTCCAACTCGGCATCAAGCAGCTCACGTAGAGTTCTAAAATTGACATTGGCGTGGATTTCCATGCAAAGATAGGTGGGCGGTTCAATAAACAAAAGACAAGTTCACTTCCTCAAGCGCAAAGAGCTTCATGCAAAGACAAAGGGAAAACATATTTTATTGAAAGGCCAAGTCAACGTTGAGTTAATCTAAGTTAATCCTTCTCTTCAATTTTTCAACGCCAATCTTTGGCTTTTGTAATTCTCTATAAAATGGCTTTTCAGCGTTAGAAAAATCATCCCTCTCTTGGCAAGACTAGACTCTGCCATTGGTGAGTTGTGTAACCTCTTCGATCAATAGCAGGACTGTACTTTCAGATTTCAAGTGTTGGCATAGTGTATATTCATTCAGCGATTTGCATAAGTGGTAGATTTCTCTCCCTTCCCAAATTTTGATTCATACTTAGTTGCTAGCTTATTATTATGCAGGTCATGTTCAGTGTTCTTTATGTCTTTTGCTAAAGCTGTAAGTGGATGTTAGGTGGCTGCAAAATGTCTTGTATCAAACCTCTCTCCATCGTTTTCCCTCATGTTTTGGTCATTGGATCGAACCTTTTCATGAAATATTTATGCATAAGTGATTGATTGAAATCAAAGGTCTTCCTTTTCCCTTGTTTGTTCAGTATTAAAGGTCCCATGTTAAGTGGATCAATCTTTTGGTGTATCACCTTTCTTAGGTAGGATTTCCCCTTAAAGTTTTCTTCTCCCTTTTCCATGGTAGTCCACAACATAGAGTAGAGATTCTCATTGATACATCTTACGGGAACCAGTCTTCTTTGGAGGTTCTCACCATTGAGGCACCCACTCTCGTGAGAAGATCCCATTGTTTCAACCGGATAGAGGATTGGCCATTTCATGCACGTCTTCGATTCAGGGCGCAACTCCAGGTTGACAACAATTCCCAAACCGCACCCAATTTTCGTCTCACTGTTTAAGAAGGCAGCTTGTCAATTCTTCACTCTCTATAATGTCCCCTTCTCAAGATTAGAGCACTTGAAGATCCTTAGCCTCTTTTCTTGTTGTTTCTCATAGGCTAAGGGAAAGAAGAATCAAGGGAAACATTGGTTCTCTATTCAAGTTGTCAAAGTGTTTTATTGGCAACATTTTTCTGATTTGGACTTAAGAATGGGACCTTTTGGTCATGGGCAAGTTAGCCCTTAAGTGAAATTATAAGGAAATTGCTTTTTGAATATTTAAATTTCCTCTTCAAGTGGAGTGCTCCCCTTTTGGGAAGGTCTTTTGGAGGTAAACAATATAAAAGGTAAAAAAGAGGTTCATTTTGAGGTTCATGTCCTTTGATCAACTAAAGATTCAAAGTTTAAGCAGCTTGCTTAGGCTTTCAGCCCTAAAGGACGAAAACCCTCTTCAGTACTCAGATATTGAGAATGAAACCCTTCAATGTTAAGTGGGTGACTTCATTCAAAGCTCATTTATGAGTGGAATTGGCAGATTTCAGGTCTAAGGCACCTTTCCAAGTGAAGTGCAGCAGTTGGGCAGCTTGTGGAGGTGGTAAGCAATGGTAGTCAGCCCTTGCAAGGATAGTGAGTTAGTTGGAAGCCCTCTCCTAGGGCAGCGACCCTCTTTGAGGGTTTGAAATTGCAGATTTGGGGGCAATTTGAGGGATATTTGGTGTTTGATCATACACACCTTTCGCTGGGATTTCTTTAATATTTTTCAGCTACATATTTTGTTAAAAAATCCAGATTTTGAGGTCTTTTGTATGGCTGTACTTCTCTTAATTTTTGCAAGGATTTGTGGCAATAAAATATTGAATTTTGATCTAAAGTGTTTCCAGAATTCTGAATTTTTTTGTGGTTAGGGTTTGATTAAAAAATTAGAATTTGCATTTTATTTCAAGGGTTTGTAGTGATTTCCGGAATTGCTAAATTTTGTCCTGAGTGGGATATTTCAGTGGTATCAAAGCCAAATTCTCGGCTAGTTGTAGGGATGTGAGTTGCCTACATGCCAAACAAAGAGAGGTTAAACACTACGAAAGGGAAAAAAAGGGGCACTCCAGAACATCAGGTAGAAGAGCAAGAATAACCAATGCAAGAGATGGAACAGCCAAGGCAAGAGTTGGAGCAGCTAAGGCACGAAAACATGGATGACCCAAATCGTGCTAGGCTTGAAAAGTTCGCTCAAAATAAAGCATGCTTGACAGATACGATGGCTGAATTCATCCAAACCATGAAGAACATGAATGGGCATGAGCCTCACAATGCTAAGGAAAGGGGTTTTGGTACATACAACAACCTTCCCCCTCCACCAAAGGTGACAATTGGATCTACACAAAGGGTTTTTTAGCCCAGCTTCCTTTATAAGGAGGAAGTCATTTTAGAAAGGGAGGAGCAGTCTTCTATAGTAGATGATGTGGTTGCAAGCTATGAGGAATATAGAACACTTCCACCTGAAATCAAAGGAAAAATGAGCCTTACATATTCCGTGACATTGAAAAAAGGAAAAGGTGGTTATAGGGCTGGGCATAGACCAAGTTGAAATCCAGGAGATCTACAACATGCTTTGGGAAAGCTCGTACTTTCCACTTTTGATGGATCCCCAAAAAGTTCAGCTAGGGCATGGATACAAAAGGTTGACACCTACCTCACACTTCGGTCTATGATGGAGGATGAGGCCATCAGGTTCGCCACACTGCATTTGGAGGGAACCACCCATGAGTGGTGGTATCACAGTTTAATAACACAAGGGCACAACCTCATAAATTCTTATGAGTTCAATAGAGGATTAATTGAAAGGTTTGATAAGGCTAATCCAGAACTTTATTTCAGAGAATTGGCGCAGCTGAAACAAAAGACTTCAGTGGACGAGTATGTGACTGATTTTCAAAGGATTTTAGTGATGGTAGCAAATGTCTCGAAAAGAAGGCTTGTAGTTTTGTTCATGGAAGGATTGGCCGACCCACTTAGGGGTTTAGTCAAGGATTTCAGCCCTCTTACTCTACAAGAAGCCATTCAAAAGGCTTTTGACCTTGAATCTATAGCTCCCAAGGGCAAAATTCTACCTTTTGGATAGCAAAGAACAAATAATTTTGGGCAGCCTAGGACTACATTTTCAGAACAGCCAAAATCAGTCCCATTTTGGCAGAAAAATAAACCTTATTAGCAGGGTTTTGGGCAGCAAAAAGATATGCCAAAGATGAATAAAAAGATAGAGTCAAGGAATGAACTAAGAAGAAAAAAATTGTGTTTTACATGCAAGAACACTTAATCACTGGGACACCGTCACCATGAAAAGGGGCAAGTTCACTACATTGAAGTGATTTCACATGGAGAAGACAAGGAATAAGAAGAAGACGGGACAGCCACTAATGAGGAGGAACAAGTTGAAAAGGAAGGTCACAACATGGATGGCACCCTTACTACCTTATCCGAAGCTCCTAGATATCACCCCTTTAGAGTGAGGGATTTTGCAAGGTAAGAAATTCACCATGCTCATTGATAGCGAGGCCAACTACAACTTTATTGATGAGGGTTTGGTAGTTAGATGTGGGCTGCAAACTATTGATTCCAAAGGCTTTAATATGACTGTGGCAAATGGCTTCACCATCCCTTCCACAAAGAAGATTCCAAGGTTGAATGTCACATTGCATAAGCATAAATTGAAGATGATTTTTATGTAGTCGGCATTGGAGAGACGGATTTAGACTTTGGAGTACAATGGGTGCACTCTCTTGAAGAATTCACCCAAAATTATCGAACAATGGAACTAAAGTTTAGATCAGCCAATAAGGAAATATTGCTACGTGGGTTGAGCAATGGAGCACCCATGGTTGTTGCTGCCAACCTGGAGTTGCACCTTGATCGAAGACGTGTTGAAATAACTAATCCTCGCTCCAGTTGAAACAATGGGATCTTCTCACAAGGGTGGGTGCCTCAATGATGAGAACCTCCAGAGAAGGTTGGTTCCTATAAGATGTATCTATGAAGATCTCAACTTCTACGCGACAAACTGCCTTGGGAAAAGGGAAGAAAGAACTTGAAAAGAAATCCTAGCTAAAATGGTGATACACCTAATTTGATTGATCCACTCAAATTGAGCTTCTAAAAAAACTGATTTAGAAAAGGAAGCGGCAAAACTTCAACTCCAATTGATCAATACACAAGTATTTCACAAAAAGGTTTAATCTAATGATCTAAGCTTGAGGGAAATGGAAAAATACCCTGATGAAAGGCACTAAACAACCACTAATATCCACTATAAACTCAACAAAAGACAATCAAATACAAAACGTGCCCTGCATAAATGACCAGCTAATAACTAGGTACGAATCCAAATTTGTCAATGAAGAAAGAAAATCTATAACTTAGGCAAATCTATAACAAAAGTATACTATACCAGCTGCTGGAATTTGAAAAAACACAGTCCCTTTCTAATTGATTCTGAAAAAGGTTACAGCACAATCTTTGACAGAAGTTTTCTTGCCAAAAGAGGGATTCTTAAATTCAAGGCTAAAGCCGGCTTATATAAAAGAAATAAAGCCAAAAGAGTTTGGCGCTGAAAATAGAGAGGGAGTCAACCTTTCAATAGCCCAAGTCAAACTACAGTTGTCCAAAGATCTAAAAATAAAATCTCCTTGTCTTGTGCTTGCATGAGAGCTCTTTGGCGTTAGAAAGTGGACAGTGAGCTCATCTTTGGCTGCTCTCTCACATGCATGAAATCCACGCCCACCTCCAAAAATAGAACTCTTCTTGAGTTGTTTGAACGTTGTGCTGGACAAAGAGATTATTCTCCTTTGCATGGAAAATTATGTCAAATTTTAAAAATAGACTCCTCTTGAGCTGCTAAATCGAGAAAACAATCATTTTTGCATGAAAACGGTGCCAAACTTAGACTGAGAAACTCAGCTTGAAGTTTGATTGGACCTTCGAATGCATGAGAATGACTAGTCAAACCATGAACAAAACAAATAGTCAACTGAAACTTAGCAATTCGCCAAAAAGAGCCCTTGCATGAGTGAGACATATTTAGACTGAATCGTTCGCCGACTTTCCGTTCTCGGTTATCTTATTTTCGTGCATGCATTTCTCTTGCCTGTTCGTGGTTTTTTTTTTTTTATTTGCCTTGGCTTGTCTTTCCGTGGACTCTGTTCTTATTTCCTTCGACATTTCTCTTCGAGTTCTTTCCCCAAGCCTTTATCTATTCTTTTTGCATGGTCAATTTTGCTTTTCCCTTGGTCTATCCTTTTGCTTGGATTTTGACTTTTCAAAACCTCCGGATTTCCTTCGGACTTATTGCTTTCAACTTCCCGCAGACTTTTTGTCCACGGGAATTGTCTAAGGTTTATCCTTTGGATTATTTACTTCGGATTTTTTGTCATCTCCCATTCTTTCGGATTTTTGTCTTCCTCTTGGCATTCTTTTCCGCTGACTTTATTCTTCTCTATTTTTTGCGGACTTTTTTCCTTTGAATTTTCCCGAAGGGTACCTACCCTTCGAGATCTCTGTCTTGGTCCTTTCCGAAGGGCAATTGCCCTTCGGCTTTCCTGAATGGTCCTTTGAACTTTTCGAAGTTTAGCAATGTTTCGGGCTTTTTGTAATGGTCTTTTCTCGAAGGGCAGGTTCCCTTCGGGCTTTTTGTAAAGCCCTTAAAATCGTGAGATAAACTTTCTCAAAGCGCAGGTGCCTGTCAGCTTTTTTTTTGTAAACGTCCCATCCGATCTTGAAATGAACCTACCCCAAGGGTACCTACCCTTCGGGTTTTTTGTCAACGACCCTTCAAAAGGGTACATTGCCCTTCGGATTTTTTGATTTGTCCTTTTCTACCTTTCGGATTTTATGGAAGTGTCCTTCGACTATTTTGACTTGTCTTTTGAACTTTTCCGAAGGAATCCCTTCTAGCTTTTTGTTCGAGTCTATTTGTTTGTTCCTCAATGTCTGCAACTTCGAATTCTTCACTAGCACCTACTTCGGATTCTTCATTGCTTGTTACTTATAAAAAGAGATAAGCCATTCACCCTAAGAAATCCGAAATGCAATGTTTAGAGTAATTCGGATTTGTGAAACCTTCTTACTTCTACTGATAAAACTTCCATAAGCAAAGCACTTCCCAAAACCCGATTTGCACTGTCTAGAGTAATTCGGGCTTTCCAACATGGATTACTTCTGTTGAGGGGTTTCAACTGTTGATTAATCATAAAGTGAAATAAGTTGTGCCTCTTGTAAAACCCGAAGTCTTGCTTGAATGTTCACCCTCTCACACTTGGGCAAAATTTTGGTATCTAAGCCAAAAAATGGCCAACAGTTGTGACTTCAAAGAGGATGTTAAGGGATTTTTAGAGAGGACAGGTTGCTTGGGCAACTCAGAGCTTTGCATTCACTACAAATTTTGATTTGGAAAAGCAACATCATCACAAGGATATTCAGCCCATCCTTGATAGATATGCCAAGGTTTTTGGTAGTATTCCTCATGGACTACCCCTGGATAGGAGTTTTGAGCACATCATTGAGATGGAACTGGAACTAAAGCAGTAATCACTACACCTTACAGCCATCCTAGTGTCTACAAAGAAGAAATTGAAAAAACCATCCACAAGCTTTTGGAGATGGGTCATATAAGGCCTAGTTCTAGACGTTTTTCTTTTTCGGTTGTTCTTGTGAAGGAGGATGCGACAATGAGGATGTGCATAGATTATCGCCAATTGAACAAGAAAACCATCAAAAATAGGTATCCCATACCTAGAATTGATGAGCTTCATGGGGCAATCTACTTCTCCAAGATTAATTTGAAGACGTGGTACCACCAAATCATGGTAAAAGAAGAGGATGTTCAAAAAACCGCTTTTAGATCAATTTTTGGTCATGCCCTTTGGATTAATCAATGCTCCTGCCAATTTTCAATCACGCATGAATAAAGTTTTTAGGCTACACTTGAGGGAATTTGTATTGGTTTTCTTTGATGACATTCTTGTTTATAGAATAAAATGGGAGGAGCATCTACAACACTTGAACATAATGTTGGGAGTGTTGGAGCAGCAAACACTCTTTGCCAAAAGCCAAAAGGTCCAAATGTGCATTTTGAGTTTTCTAAAATTTTGCACTTGGGGCATGTAATCAAAGACCAAGGGGTCCATTTGGACCAACAAAATGATACAACCCATCATGGATTGGCCGCCCCCACTACTATGACACATTTGAGGGTATTCCTTGGTATATACAGCTATTATAGACAATTTGTAAAGGGGTTTTGTACTTAACAAAAAAATGACCTTTCAGCTGGTCAAAAACATCCGTGGAAGCCTTTGAAAAGCTCAAGAAAGTGATGAGTACTTGTCCGGTACTCGCTGTTCCAAATTTCACCATTCTATTTATTTTAGAATGTGATGTTTTGGGTAAAGGTATAGGGGTTGTCCTAATGCAAAAAGGACACCCTTTCACTTTTTAAAGTAGAAAACTCAAAGAATTGGAGCATAGGTTCTCCATCTATGACAAAGAAATGTTGGCCATCATGCATGCCTTGGCCAAGTTCAGGCAATATTTGATTTGTGGCCAATTTATGGTGAAAACAGACCACAATAGCTTCAAATATTTTCTCAGCGAAACTGATTTGAGTGATAGACAACAAAAATGGGTAAGTAAAATACAATCTTATGACTTTGATATTGAATATGTCAAAGGGAAAAACAATGTAGTTGTTGATGCATTGTCTAGAAAGCCCCTTTTTTGTGCCATGACTGAAATTACAGCGGATTGGAAGGCTGTAATCACAGCTGAGTATGCCAAGGATAGATTTACTAAAGCTGTCCTAGAAGTTAAGGTTGATAATAAACTGTACAAGGTGGTGGATGGCTTGATTATCTACAAGAATATGGTCCTTTTAACCCATAAATCTAAGATTAAACATCAAATATTGAAGGTTGTACATGATACCCCAATGGCTGGTCATCTGGGGTACTTCAAAACGTACAAGCGATGGAGAGTTTATTTTGGAAGGGCTTTAAAGGAGAGGTTCTTCAATACATCCTGGGGTACCTTATTTTCTAACAAAATAAAGGTGAACACACTTTTCCAACTGGTCTATTGCAACTCCTACGTATTCCCACTCAAAAATGAGAAAGCATATCCATGGACTTCATCATGGGGCTTCCCATGCTACAAGGTAAGAACTGTATGTTTGTGGTGGTGGATAGACTCACTAAGTATGTATATTTTTTTTTGCAATTCTAGCCAAGTATACTGAACTCATAGTGGCTGATATATTTTTCAAAAAACTGTTTAAACTTCATGGGCTGCCTAAGAACATTATAAGTGACTGGAATAGCAGGTTCTAAGTTTATTTTGGCAAGAACTTTTCTGTTTGATGAGCATGGAGTTGTCTCGCAGCACTAGCAACCACCCTCAAACCAATGGGCACACTAAAATAGTGAATAAATGAGTGGAAGGAAACCTACGAAACTACATTTCAGGGCAACAAGCGTGAATTAAGTGGTTGTACATGGCTGAGTACTGCTACAATACATCATACCACATGTCTATAGGTATGTCACCTTTCAATGCCTTGTATGGATATGACGCATTTTTTCTTTGTGGTCTTAATTTTAACAAATAGTAGAGTATTGAGAGCTATGGATTTGGTACAACAAAGTCTTGAAACATTGAAGGTGGTCAAAAAAAACATTCAACATGTTCAAAACCAGCAGAAACTATATGCGGACCAGCATCGGACAGAAAGGACATTTGAGGTAGATGACATGGTATTTTTGAGGATGCAGCCCTATAGACAATCTTCCATCAAGCATAGTGGAGTGAAAAAGCTTAAACCCCGCTTGTATGGTCCCTACAAAGTTATAAGAAGGATTGGAGAAGTTACATATGAGCTAGAGCTGCCCGAACATAGTCAGATCCACAATGTGTCTCATGTTTCGTTCCTCAAAAAGGCACTAGAACAGCACATCACTCCTTATGTTGATTTACCACCACTAGATGATAAGGGCACGCTGATTTTGGTCCCAAATTATATCATAGAGGTTTGGGGAGGAAGCTAAGGAACCGAAGCATCATGGAATATTTGGTTTGTTGGAAAGACTTACCCCTTAAGGATGCTACTTGGGAATGGGCGGCTATTTTGCAACATCCGAACTTGCAAATGTTTGAAGATGAGCATTTTAAAAAGGGAGGACTGTAATGTCCCATTTTAAAGATTAAAACAGTTAAAGACCCTTAGCCCTATTTCTTGTTGTTTCCCATAGGCTAAGGGAAAGAAGAATCAAGGTAAACATCAATTCTCCATTGAAGTTGTCAAAAGTGCTTCATTGGTGGCATTTTTCTAATTTTGACATAACAAGGGGACCTTTTGGTCATGGGCAAGTTAGCCCTTGAGTGAAATTATAAAGAAATTATTTTTTGAATATTTAAATTTCCTCTTCAAGTGGAGCGCTCCCTTTTTGGGAAGGTCTTTTGGAGAGAGGATATAAAAGGAAAAAAGGAGGTTCATTTTGAAGTTCATGTCATTTGATCCATAGTAGCAAAACATGCAATTTAAACGCGACTAATCGCGATTAATTATTATACTTGGCCCAAAACGCTTTTTCAACCCAGCTTTTTGGCTTTTTTCAGCAAATCAATCCACAAAGCCTCCTATGATGGGGCAATTTGAAATGTTGTCTACAAATTAAAAAAAACTTAAATACACCCAAAACTTTAAAAAAATTAAACCTAACCCCAACTAGTAAACCTAACCCTCCTTTGTGGTACATATTATATTTGACATTCATTTGAACATATTTAATATTTTTAGCTATGAAATATGGTGAAAATATTTTTCATTATAACTCCTTAATAATCTACCCTTCGACTCGTACCTCATGGGCTAGATATAGTTAGGGGAAACATTCATGTCTTCTTTAGCTCTCGTACTACACATGGAGTGCAAACCACACTAGAGAGTATAGGTTGGAAAAACATTGTTCACGAGCTAGCAAAGAAGGCAATCTCCAAATTTTGGAACTCTAGCTTATCATTTAATGTGGTCAAATCTCCATAGTAGCAAATTATGGTGGATGCAATTGTAGTTGCAAGTTTTGGGTTCATTGCCCCATCATATGAAGCTTCGCATACTGATTTGTTAAAGGATGTACAAAATGTGAGCGATGTTCTTGCAAAACATTATAAGGAATGGAAAAAATCAAGATGCATTAGAATGTCAGATGGATGGACAGATGAAGTCGCACACTCGTCAACTTTTATGTGTCATGTGACATTGACACATTTTATTAAGAGTGTCAATGCATCTGAGATGATAAAATCAAGCAAGACACTCTTTCATCTATTTGATGAGCTCGTGATTGAGGTGGGGCCACAAAATGTGGTCCACTTCATTGTAAATAATGTTGTTTACATAGCTTTTGGGAGGCTTCTTATTGACAAATATGGAACTATGTTTTGGACTCCATATGTAGCACATTGTCTTAATTTGACCTTGGATGACATAGGCAAAATTCCTTGGTGAAAGAGGTTTTGCGAAAAAACCCACACAGGAGTGCTTAATATAATGCACACATTCATAGATGGCAAGAAACTTCTTCAATGAGGGATGACAAGGTTTACAACCCACTTCCTTGTGTTGCAAACTCTTTTTCAATAACAAATGAATTTAATATGAATGTTCCTTTCAACTGAGTGGATGGGATCTTCCTTTGTGAAACTATAATCATCTAAAATATGATTTGAATGCAATTAGTGTCACTTGAAAACATCTTATCCTTAACTTAGCCCTAGACCTATCTTAGGGCCTCTTTTGATCCTTTTCTAGCTTATGGGTGCACTCATCGCTTGACCAAATATACCAAAATCTACACCAAGCTATCTCCTATGCATCCACGACCCTTTTTCACTCGTTCCAGCCACTTGGACAATAGTATGGCCCTTGGGTCTATAGCGCAATGCGCTATTGGCAAAGGGGCAATTGTATTGACCCTTAGCCTTCTTTAACCCTAACCAATATCTTTCCACTTCCCAAAGCAATTTAGAGTTAACCTAGACTCATTTCATGTCTCGACAAGCATCAAAACACTATATAAAAACCACTCTCATTCATTTATCTGGGGGATGGAAAATAGATGCAACTCTCATGAACAAACTCAAAAATGTGCAAATCAAGGTCATTGATCTCTATTCTGCCCTACTTTTGCATACACCCATCTACAGCAACCCAGAGCTCAAATTACTTAGATTTCCAATCTCAATACATACCCAAAGCATTCAAACAGGCATTCATACTAGCATTCACGTGCACTTGCACCAAACTTAGATTGGGAGAACTACATCGAGCTTGATCCCCTTTCGAGATATTGGTATGTAGGCAATGCTAAGCACATGGGGTGTTGAGGTCATGTCCAACCTACCCTACTAATGCCAATTCTACTTATATTATTAAAAACTCTAACAAGCTTGGAGGCCTAGGGTTTCACATTAAAATCAATCAAAACAAAAAGTAGACAACGAGTCAGGACTCGATCACACAGATATAGGCTTCTAGAACAGGGCAGACATCCTCCTAAAAACTCATTGTTCCATCTGCTCAGGGTCATTAGCACGGTACAGGAGGACACAAGCGTAGTGCATTATTGGCAGAAGGTCCACACTACTGTCCAAAGGAGACTCTTTGACACTCACTCATTGTTGACAACACCTTGCATTGTTCCTATACCAATTTCCAACCCGCCACTTGTTCGTCTCAATTGTTTTTACAAATAAGTCATTACTATTTATAGGCTAACCAAACAAATGAATTATTGTACAAATCAGTGGTTGTTGATATTGCTATATTTACTCGCTAATTTATATACTCAGCTCTTTATCTACTTAGGGTTTTACATTCCATAATTCCTAAAATAGTTAAATCATTTGGTGAACCCGACTTACTTCAAATTGCATCCAAACCCTAGCCCTAGATGCTCCTAGGGTTTGTATCCTTATTCTTCCTATTTCCATTTGTTGTGTTAGGCTTTTCAGTTTTCATATATTCTATTATAGCAACCCTTTTTCATTTTGTTTACTATGTGCCATCTAAAAAAGTTATATCTCTTCCTTTAAGAAGTGTTAGGCTTAGTGATAACCCTATTGAGCATACCCATATTCCTTTTGTTCGAGTTTATACCATGGATAAAGGACCAGTTACAACCCCCCTAATTGATCATTCACATCCTAATTATGTGGGCTTTAATGATAATACATCGGAACATGAGAAATACAATCAAGATCTTGATGATACACAAGAGGGGACTCGGGGCACATTCCCCCTCCATCATGCCAATCTTATAATCAATAAGGATGAGATCTTACAAAGTTTCAGAGATAGACTTCGGGAACAGCCCCATGATCATGCATAGATTTTGCAAGCTATATTGGAAATAACTAACACATGACTTGGTCAATCCTCTAACCCTATAGATGCTAATATTGTTACACCTACTATGAGGGCAACTTAGATTCTGCGACAACCTACTACTCTAACAAGTGGCAACAACTCTTGTGACTAGTACACATCCCTCCTTTTCAAATGTACAATCCCTTAGGCAAGAGATTCAATCTCTGCAAGCCAAGGTGTTACATCTTCAGCAAAGTGCTTCTAGACCATCTCATGCCTTGGACTCTCATGTTCTCTTACACACACCTTTGGCACAACATATGGTGGCAACTCCTTTGCCATCCAGATTTGTGGCACCCAAGCTTGTTTTGTATGATGGTAAGGGTGACCCAGAGCATAATCTACGTGCTTTTCATGCATCATGTTTGGAATACGTGTCCAATGATTGGCTCCTAAGTTGTTCCCGCACAATTTAAAGGATTGCATTATAATGGTTCTATGATATCCCTAACCAGTCCATTAAAACATTTAATCCACTTGCAGATATGTTTTTGGCACACTTTTCAATCAACATTAGTGACAAAGTTTCACATGCTCAAGTTGTGCAACTCAAGCAAAAATCTAATGAGCCAATAGTTGAATGTCTTACGATATAAAACCATATTAACAAAGATGACTAGCCCCATGGCAGATAGAAAACTCCAGAACATATTCAAGCAAAGCTTATTACTAGCATTACTTGAATCTATATTATTCAGAAGGTTTCCATCATTTACATATTTATGCCATACAGTGAAACAACGGGAAATCAAACTTCTCTCCATGGGCAAGTTAAAGTACAACCCAGATCAGATTCCACTAATAAGAGTTCAAACAAGCCCCCTTACAAGATCAGGCCCAATGAAAACAAGAATGAGCACAAAATGACAGTTACCATAGCATCAAAGCCAACTCCTCGTCTGGTTTTATCAACTCCTCCAAGGAGACCTTTTACAACTCTTCCTAAACTGCTAGCTCACATTTTCCAACGACTTTTAGAATGTAATGTTATATCTCTCCCTCCCATCAATGAGGTTGATATGACTAGGCCTCTTCCAAAGAACTATGATTCCAATGCATTTTGCAATTATCACAAGGCCCCTGGCCATACTACGAACAAATGCACCAACTTATGACATAAGATCCAAGATTTCATAGAGGCCAATATCATTGATGTAAGCACTCCAATAGAAACACCTAAAGCACAACCAACTCAAGCGAAAGCAATGAAATATTTTCTGATCCATTTCCAAAGCATATGGCTAATGAGACAGTAGACACCTCAGGGGTTCATTATACTTATCAGGGACATCCACCACCAGCATCATATCATACTCATACAATGGACACACCCTCTACATAATATCATTGGTGTGTATCATACTATAGCACCAGCTAGCCCTCTCATCACTTTCTCAGAACTAATCGTTGACAATGACTCATATTTATATGCACTCTTTGTATGAGCTTACATTGATCATCATCCTATTCAGAGTGTCATGGTTGACAATAGATCAAGCATTAATATGTGTACAATTACACTTTTACATCACTTGGGATATTCAAATCAGGTTATTTCTTTGACAAATACAATTATTCATGGCTTCAGTGGCCATGTTTAAAGCTCCATTAGGGAGATAGTACTTCCATTACAAGTTGGTCCCACACATGTGGCTAACAGATTCATAGTGGTACCTAGTGCTAGCAAGTTTGACATGTTATTGGGTAGGCCTTGGATACAACATCTTCGAGCCAACCCTTCCACCATACACAGATGTCTTAAGTATATACATGTTAATCAAGTTGTTACAATTAGGGGGCTTCCATATGAGAATCATTTCCCTAATCCACAACCAGCTACACAGCAATCACCAATAACAGTTCCATCCATTACCACACCCCAGATATCAATTGAGCCATCAGTGCAGGTGAGGTCTGCTTCTACAGCATTACCAGGTATACATATTCTCCCACGGAGGCCCTTATTGGTGAGACCCCTGCATCAGAGACATGCTATGGAATCTAGAGAGCCTCTCTCTACCCCATTCACGCCCAAATTAGTGTTGAGTCCCCACAACACTCCACATAAAGCATCCACACCAGTTATTGCTTCTTCCACCAGATGCGTCCCCAAGAGCCCCACAGTTCACAGCCCAATTCAATTAGCTCCACAGATTCATGGTCACACTTCACAATCAGCTTTAGATACAGATTATTCAATACATCTGATTTTCAGATCTTAGATACTTAGAAAACTTAAAAACAATACAATATGCTCAAAAAATACAAAACATTCAAATAATATGCAGAAAATACAAGTTTTAGATTGTGTGCATTTCCATGTTTACATTACTTCTATTTTTCAGGTACTACCTATGCTATCTATGCTAATATAGTCAATTTTATCATACATACATGTTTTACTTGTTCCCTTCGAGTGTTCGCATATTACAAGACTCAGGTCCTCTATACATATCCAGATTTGCTACTATTTGCCCATTGGAGGCACATACACATATACATAGATTCAGCATTGACATATCAACTCCATTGTGGCCATCATACATACAATTTGTGATTTGTCAGATTATATCTTTCTATGCTCCACATCACATATTTAACATCGATTAAATATTGATATTGATCATCCTATACTACACTGATTTCTTACCGACTACTACTACTATAGACTCAACTTTTGTACATCCTTGCTCTTATACATATTTGTACCACATGATTTCATTTCTAGCTTTACTAGTTTAGATTTGATTGTGTCTGTTTGCTTCTATATCTACTCGAGGGCATTTGAATGTCATTGTTCTATGGCTTTAAGCCAATTTTTTCATTGTGTGTATGCTTTGGACATGTGCCCATATCCTTGTATGTGCTTCTTGATTATGTATGCAAACATTTGAACATGTCCTTCCATGTGGCTCTAAGCCAATCTTGTTTGTTCTTTGCATATGTGGGCATTTGAACATGTCCTTGAATATGTGCTCTTTCTCAAACTTAGTGACATGTGCCCATGTCCCTTGTATTGTGGCCCTTTAACCTACTTTGTGTGCCTCGTGTTTGTATGTATGTTTTTTTATATGCGTCATGACCATCACACTTGTCTCTTGATTTTTACATTCACATCTAATTTGCGATGTTATGAGGGACCTCATGCATCTTCCCTTCCTCCTTGAGTGCCTTGATGGATATCATGCCCCATCCCCCTAGGTAGTTTACTCAGATTATATTCAAATTTGTTGTTCATATACATGCTTACATTGTTATATCTATCTTGACAACCTTGTGAATGCTAGATCAAACATACATTGCACATTACCAACTTATGCTCAGACTATTTTACATTTTGATGTCATGTATACACATTATATTGGTTTATCACGCAAATATCATATGTTTTCAGTCTAACACACATGATGCATAGCTTTTCTTTTGAAGATAGTTATTGCAAACGTTCAACACCTACTCTCAAAAGAAGGCGCATTCACAGAGGTTTGTCATAGATATCAAGCCATCCTAGTGCACTCAAAACACAATGTTCAGTACGCAGACACAAATTACAAACCTTAGATTCAGGAAAATACAGTGAAACACAGTTACATTCAGATCAGTGTTAGTTTCCCTCAAAAACAGCACATTTGGTCAATAGTGCAATACAATGGTCTTTAACGCAGTGCACTATTGGCAAAGGTGACAGCGCTATTGTCTACTAACCCCAGAAACAGAAAATTCTAGAAATGTCAAAAAAGTACAATTACAGTTCAAATTGGCACAATCTCAGTCAAATTATTAGACAAGTTCAACTTATACTCAGTTTTAACATAGATTACACAAGTTTGCTCAGATTGGGGGCATCATGCGTGGCACGATCACTCTCGTTTTAGTTTCAGATATGCACAAACATAGATTACTATGACTAGGTCCAAAATCCATATACACAGATATCAGAGTTGGGGGCATGTGCGTGGCACATTGTTCCCATATATTCAGTTTGGCACCAAATCTCTCAAATGGAATGACAACTCCATGTCGTTCTCCACGTATACTCCAAACACCATATGCACTAATTATGTATAAGGGTTACACCAAATTGATGTCTGATTTCGTCTGTAGCAGTTGGCATTCTCGAGTGGCCCAGAGCCGTTTTACATTCCCGAGTGGCCCAGAACCGTTTTACATTTCAGAGTTTCTATATGGCCCAAAGCCATCTTACACAATTTCAGTTACATCACAGTTTCAGCTTCAGATGCATCTACTACACATGGGTAGGCAATCATGGAGTCATAACCTATTTGAGTTCTTGAGCCACCTACTTGAGAGAGTTGGACAACTCATCAGTCCAATCCAAGTCATTCACACGTTATGATCCATCGAACAGGGGTGGGCAATGGAGTCAAGGCCAACTTGAGTTCTTGAGCCATCCACATATGGGGATTGGGCAAGCCATCAACCCAGTCCAAGCTATTCATCGTTTGATCACCATCTACACACACGAGATGTCACCAGGTTTTAGCATTGGTTCGCATACCCAATGAGGTGTACTCATTCCTTTCATCTCTGTCTCTCATCTCTTTATTCAATTTTGTCTTTGCTTTTGATGTTTTTTAAGTAAGGACTAATTCATACATGTTTCATTCACAGGATGCAATGAAGCACAGTTCGTAGACTCAGATCCACATTCATGGGCTTCACCTTTTAGGTCAGTCCAAGGTACATCTCTCTTTCCTTTATCCTAATCATTTTGCTTTGCTACATTTTTAGAATAAATGGGGGGCAAATATAGTCATCTAAAATGTCATTTGAATACAATCAATGTCACTTGAGACCATCCTATCCTCAGCTTAGCCCTAGACCTATCTTAGGACCTCTTTTGATCCTTTTTTAGCTTATGTGTGCACTCAACCCTTAACCAAATATATCACAATCCACACTAGGCCATCTCCTAGGCATCCAGGACCCTTTTTCACCCATTCCAACCACTTGGACAATAGCGCGGCCCTTGGGCCTATAGTGCAGTGCACTATTGGCAAAGGGGCAGCGCTATTGACTCTCAGCCTTCTTTACCCCTAACCAATATCTTTCCACTTCCCAAAGCAATTTAGGGTCGGTCTAGAATCATTACATGTCTCGACAAGCACCAGAACATAGTATAAAGACCACTCTTATTCATTTATCCAGGGGATGGAAAATAGATGCAACTCTCATGAACAAACTAATAAACAATTGTGCAAATAAAGGTCGTTGATCCCTACTCTGCCCTATTTCTACATACACCCATCTATATCAGTCCAAAGCTCAAATTACTTAGGTTTCCAATCTCAATACATACTCAAAGCATTCAAACAAACATTCATACTAGCATTCACTTCCACTTGCACCAGCACTTATAGATTGGGAGAACAACATCAGGCTTGATCCCCTTTTGAGGTATTGGGATGTAAGCAACGCTCAGCGCATGGGGTATTATGGTCACATCCAACCTACCCTACTAACGCCACTTCTATTTGTGTTCTTAAAAACCCTAACAAACATGGAGGCCAAGGGTTTCACACTGAAATCAATCAAAGCAAGGAATAGATAGCAATTCAAGACTCGGTCAAATAGACATAGGCTTCTAGAACAAGGCAGCCATCCTCCCAGAAACTCATTGTCCCATCTGTTCAAGGTCATTGGTGCGTGGTACAGGTGGACACTAACACAGTGCGCTATTGGCAAAAGGGCCGCGCTACTATCCAAAGTGTAGAGATGGAATCAAAAGATAGTCAAATCAAGCATCAATTATGAAAACTCAAGAAAATACATAAGAACATAACAATCTAAGCCAACTCCTTCGATGGGGTTTTGCAAATGACAATTAACAACTATTGAAAGAAAGCATATACACAATACCTTTCCAAGAGCGTCCCATCATCCAAAAACAGCTCAAAACGTGATTTTTCCCTTGATTTGGTGTTCAAGTCTTCATCAATGATGCAAGGCAAAGCTCCTCCATCATCTCAAGTGCACCAATGAAACTAGGCTCATGATATGAAATCAAATATATGCCTATCAATGAAGCTATCCTATTGCAAATTAAGCATAATAAATACTAGACAAATGGCTTGTGGAGAGAATTCTACATAATAAGTTTACACAAATGAAACTTAAAAATGGTGGTCTTGGCCCTCTTATTTATAGATTTTTGAGATTGATCAAGATCAACCATGATCGTCCATTCTGATATCAAGATGTGTGGCCATGGATTAATCCAATTTTGTATAATTAATCGATAAATACCCTCATCAATATTTGGAAAGAAGGGTCATTAAAAAGGCATGAAAGGCCTTAAATCTGATATTTGTTGCATTTATAGCTTATGGATGGCACCCCACAAATGATGTCATTTGATAAGGCAAATATTAAGAACCAATTTTCAACTAAAAGATATTCAATACTTTCCATGGATTTTCCACTTAAGCTCATAATTTGGATTAATTTGCCTAAGTAAGATTAATCAAATTTTATGCACTTCTTTGGAAATTGGTTGCACATAATTAATCAAACTGGTCAGAATGTCATATTACTAGATCATAATTTGACTGGAGTGAAATTAGAAGACGATGTTAGTTGCATACAGAGCAATATCCCATTTAGGACATTGTTGACAAAAATTAACACATACACATGTCGTATGCCTCCGAATTAGAAGAATTCAATGATTTAGAGGGTCAAATTGCATTTTTGTCATTTTGACTCAAAATGATTTGAGAAAAGTTAACAATCACATAAAATACATTGCCCTATTTAGGGATACATTAGTCTAAATTGGCACTTATAAATGACAAGCTCAAACCATTTTGCGCGTTTAAATGATTTTGGCCCAATTTGTGTGTTTGCACAAATTTCAAGTAAGATTGAGTTTTTCAACACAATGGTGTTAGGAATTGTATGTCTATATTTTGCTCATGTTTGAGAAGGCGTGGTGAGACATTCAAGCAAAGCAACTTCTTTTCAAAGAAAAGAGTTGTCTAAAAGTTGGAAGGAAAAAACCCATGATGCCCTCTCGAAAGGACATACAAGGATGAAAAAGAAGGATGGACTCTCGAAAAGAGAAAAAGTGAGATTATCCCATGGGACAAATTAAATCCAGAAAAGCTAATGCTTGCACGCATTGATTCTCAGTGATCAAAATATAATTAAAATATAATGGGCCCCAAAGGTTGGGGGAAGTGGGAAGAATACAATCCAAAAATATAAGTGACACACTTTGAACACACCCAAAGCTAGGGTGCAAGTTGCGCACTTAGGGAATGATCAATCCCGAGAGAAGTTGCACACTGAAATATTTTCAAAATGAGGGCAAAAGTTCAAAGAGCTTGGAATTAAAAGAAATAGGAGAACGTTGCTCCAGAGAAAGGAAATAATAATGTGCTCCAGTAGAGCAGATCTGATCGGTTGATAAAGCAATTTTGCCCTAATAGGGCTGATTTGGATCACTAATAATTAATTGTGCCCTAATAGGGCTGATTTAGATTTGTGATTGGTTCAAATGTTGTGTCCCGTTAGGGCAAATTGGCAAGCATAACTCAAGGATAGAACCTATTACATAGATTAAATATGAGCGGCGCAAACATAGATGCGATGGTCTAATGGCTGAAGAAGCCACAAACAACCAGGTATACGAGGATGCACAAAGTGTTGAAAGAGATGAAAAAAATGAATGTGGCCAAGGTTACCCGAGATACATCATGTATCCAAGCACTGCCTACATAGTCCAAATAGACCTCAAGCCAATGTAGTTTGCCCAGAAGCAGGAGAAGATGGAATGAAGAATTAATAGAAAAAAACGGACCATTGTTCAGTTAGACTCATAATGTATGCCAAGAGATGCACATTTTGCATAGAGTCTGGTGCGTAAGCCATTGGTTCATTAGTGCCTAGTTTCATTAGTACACTTGAGAGCTGATCTTCGGAGTTGCATTGATTTTGAGACTTGGATCCAATGCACATAGTGCTTGCTATAGTAAAATGAAATTATGCATCATAAGTATGAGTAACTTATAATGACAATGTATTTCAATTGCAATGAGCAGGTTCAAATGTGAACATTTATAATTAAGGATAATGATAAAAACTACCAATCCCAGAGTTACAACTATTTACATTTAAACAAAAACAAGCAAAAACAAAGAAAAAGAATACATAAATGTAACATAACTTAAAAGCACAACAAAACATCAATAAAAATCAAATAAACACACACAAAAAGGTAGTCACAATGTTAGTGCAGTTTGAAAACAATTGTTCCGGCACGTGTAGTAGAGGCGTTACTTTCTATAACATAACAAGAACAAAGGACACAAAGTTGCCCCCAAGTGATAGCAAAACAACATAGAAAAAAAATGAGGGGAAAAAAAATAAGGGAGTGGCCAAGCTGACTCCACAATGTACTAGACTAGTCGATGATGCCTACATAGTTCCATGGACGCGAGATCCAACATAAACTTCAGGCCAAATGTAGTTCTCCCAATAAATGAGATAGAAGAAAAGTGATGATAAGAAAACATGATTCATGTTGCAGAGGAAATAAGGAAAATGGGCTCGCAAAACGATGAGAACGTTTAAATCAATACTTGCAAAACATCAAGAGCGTGGGACGTGTAGAATAAGAAAAAGTGGAAGACAATGTTTTTGTTGGTTTTGTTGATCGTTTTCTAATGTTTTTGTGTTTTTGGGATAAGCAACAGAAGGTTAAATTTACAAAAGGCCCAAGGAACTACCTAGTTGAAAAGATGCACGTCCACAGATAAGAGTGCAAACAACAGCTAAACCGACTGCAATGGTCCATGCTCGCAAATCGGTGAGAGCGAGATCCTATTAAGGCAGCAATGCCTACCAAACAATAGCAAAATAATAGAACAATACGCAACATGAGATAAATCTGAAGAACCATCCAATAGGCAAAAATCTTGAGTTGAAGATGTATTCATGTTCACTTGCCTATAAGAGAAAGTTGCAAAACACTATCCACATTGTAATGTTTTGTAGAGCTAGCATTGAATGTGTCCATAATGCTTATGAGTCATAATCAAGATCATAATTGATCAAGGGATAAAAGATGTCTAGGTTACAACCCAGGGTATGAAAAGAATGTGGTTCTAAACAGAACAGTCCAGAATGAATAAGGTCCAAAAGAGGATGGTCCAAGGTAAGATAAAATGAATCACGCTGGAATATAAACGATCCAATATGCTAACAGTCCAAAGCCTCAACTGTCTAGAGTCATAAAAGAATATTGTTCTCGAAAGAACAATCCAGGATAGGTCAAAACATAAAGAATATGGTCCAAAATAGCACAGTCCAAGATATACTGGTAGGATAAAATAACTTCAACACAAGTTGCCCCCAAGTAAGGGGTCTTATAGACAATGGTTCAAAAGTTGTCAAGCATAGAACCGCTTGAGATGCACAATGTTCATGAGCTCTAGAAGTTCTTCACCACTTAGAGTAGCCAGTTGACATGCCCCCGATCCATAATTTGTTGTGATAACATAGGGTCCAAGCCAATTGGGTTGGAACTTACCCTTTTTCTTGCATTCAGCATTTGTGTTCTTCTGGTTCTCTTTCAAGACCAAATCATCCATCTCAAACTCCCGAAGGAGAATGCGCTTGTTGTAGCTTCTTTGCAATCTGTTTTGATAGGCCTGCACGTTCCATAGGGCAACCAAACTCTTGCCATCAAGGACTTCTAGTTCTTGCAACCTTGAGACTCTATAATCTTCATCATCTTCAATATTATCCAAACATTATTGAAATGAAAGCAGCTCGATCTCAATCGAGATAATAGTTTATGTGCCATAAACAAGGGAGTATGAAGTGACCCCTGGGGTTCGATGACTAGTGTGATAAGCCCAAAGGACAGAAAAAATTTGAAAGTGTAAATTACGGCCAACGTCATTGACAATCTTCTTAAGAATGGCCACAATGGTTTTGTTTGACGCCTCGGCTTGTTCGTTGCCTTGCGGGTTATATGGTATGGATTTCTTGTGCTTGATTTTGAATTTTGCACATATTAAATAATGTGATTGGACTTAACTTGAATTCAAAGAGGTTGCTGAGAAAGCGCCAAGACACAAAAATCAAGGTTGTAGTCCATGCCAAATAGTGAACGAGGACGGGCACAATCCCCAACATTAAATTTTTGTGAGTTCAAAAATTCTTTTTTGGGATTTTTTAAAAAATAAATTTGAGTATTTTGAACATTGAACGGAATCAAAAAAAAAAAAGTCCAATTTTTGTAGGAATTTTATTTTATTGGTTACAAATTATTTTTTGAAGTGAAAAATAGCCAATATTCAAAACCTCGTCCTTCTTGAGGCCCAAAAATTGACTAGACAAACTTATAATGTTTGGAGTCATAAAATCTTGACAATTGCGGAATTTTGTAATTGCAACAAGATAATACTTGACAAAGAACACTGACCGACAACAAATTTTGCCGATTATGACAAACGTCATAAAAAACCCTTCTACTATTGAAACTTTCTGTGTCAGATGACATGATTCCCAAGGTCCACAATGTTGCACAAGCAAGTGCACTATGGACCAATCTCAAGAACAAGTACCAAGCTTTGAAAAAGAGACGCATACTTTATTTGAAGAATCTGTTATTTTTCACAAAAATATTGGAAGGTGGTTCTCTATCAGAGCACTTATTACAGATGAGAGATCTCTATGACCAATTGTCAGCGATCAACAAAAAGGTGTATGACGATGATAGGGTGGCTCTTGTTCTGAACAGCCTAACAACTTTGTATGAATCGTCCGTGCAAGCTCTGCACCCGATGACAAAGAGTAAGACTCACTTTTGATCAGGGGAGTTCATATTTGCTTCAAAAAAAATGCAGGCAGACACTTTAATGAGTCCAGTTCTGGCCATCAAAAAGTGCATTTGTTGCCCAATCCAAAGGAAAATGGAAAAGACATTTAGATATGTCTTCATCTTCCCCGAAATTCAAGGTAAAATGTTATTATTGTCAAAAATTTGGTCATATTAAGAAAGAATGCAGAAAAAGACAATATGATTTAACACATAACAAGGCAAAAAAGAATGCAAATGTGGCAGCAATTGAAACTGAATCTGAGGAGGAATATGATCTCATGGCATCATGTTCCGATGAAAGGACTACCAGTGATTGGTTTTTTATTTCGGTGCATCATGACATTTTATATGTCGAAAAGACTGATATGTAAATTTCACTACAAAAAAAAGTTTTTTAGAATCAGTTTCCTTGGGTGATGGTAGATCACATGCTATAGAAGGGATAAGAGATATACGCATTGTATTGAATAATGTTGCAAAGTTCATAGTCAAGAATGTTATGTATGTACTATTGACATTTTTGCCCCCACAGGGCACAATTGTCACCCCTACACTTCGGAACTTTGCTATGGTGCCAAGTTGGTCTTGTGAATCAGTTTTGGGGTCCTTAAATGAGCATTTACAGCCACCCAAGAGGCCATCTACAGCCAGGTGAAGTTTAGTCATGCAGAGGTTTCCAAGGAGCTTGCTTGATTACAGCCAAACGTGCAAATACAGCCAAGATATTCAAGCTGTAAGTTTATATGTTTTGTCTTCCCAAGGAATTTTTCGGGTAGAAGAGGTGGACTATTTCTTCGGACATTTTGTTTGAGAGAAAGAGCTCTCAAAGCACTGACAACAAGTCCGGAAAAATGACTAAGTGGCAGTCGTTGTAATGACCCTAGCTAACAGGATCACTATAATATTGATATTACACTATGGAATTCCGTCAAACACTTCGCAGAATATTAGAAATTATATTGCATTAAAAATTTATGTCAAACATATTACAGAATATGGCTCCGTAATTTCGTCAAACAGTTTGCAATCAGTCTAAATAGAAATTATGGAACTCTGAAACAAAATTACAATCTTCTTAAAAAATATTTATGGCTTTTCAGCCTTACAAAATGGGCAAAATAAGTGTGCCAAACCCTGTTGCATAACCTGGAAAAAGTAAGAACCTGTTTTATTGTTGTAGAAACTGATCTGTGCGCTGCCAAAGGTCTGTCCAGTCGCAGTGTAGAAAGATGAAGCGCGGGTACAGTCCGTACGATTATGTACATGCACAGTCCGTACAGTACGGACTGGTACGGATTGTGTTTTTTCTTGGTCTGAAACCCTACGCGCCCAGGCCCAGGCAGGGCGCTGCTCAGTTGGACGCCCTTCACAGAAAAATACAAAAATAAAATTGCCCAGTCAAGATGCGCCGTAGACTTTTGCTGATTGCTGGAATTTTTGCTGCCGTACGGTTTGCAGGTACAGGCCGTACCTGTACGGACCCTTGACAAAAATAAAATTCTTGGAGTTTTCTGTTGATAGGTTGATGATATATGCGCCCCCGCCAAAATGAATTCCAACTGGTTCAACTCACAACTAAAATGCTTGGCATGAAATAGCTGAATGCTATCTCCAATGTGCAACCCTTCGGAAGATCTCTCACTTCCTCAGTTATGCAAATCGCTTGAGAGGTATCGTTCTCAAGGATTAATCTGAGAATATGCAGACTCTGAAGTCTCCAAATGCTCGAGAAGATGTAATGATCAATAAAATGAACTGGATGCCAAATACTTGACCCATAGGGTCTATTTATGCACTTTTTTCGGAACTTCCAAGAGTTTCCGTAATACATCACACAAAACTTATACTTTTTAAATAAAAAGTAATTTTATAAAAATAAAATAAAAGTGCATTTTTAAATTAAAATATAACAATTTGGCCTCCATAATAAAATATACTATCTCTCGAGTCATCGTGAGCCATCGAGTTGCACAAATGACCCTCTCACCACCTTTATCTACCTACGAGAGTCAGGAATAGGCAAATCCTCGTGAAATGTCGAGTCGCCCTAGAGAGGGGACATGACAGTCGTTCAAGGCCTTTTTCTTTGGGTTTTTTGTCCGAAAGAAAAAAGGAAGAGCACAGTTGAGAAGACAAGACAAAAGTCTGAAAGAATAAGGACGGTTACAAAAAGCCCGAGTTCCCTATAAAAACCCTGGGTGCCTTACAAAAATCTCGGGTGACCTACAAAAATCCCGGGTGCCTTACAATTCTTTCGAAAAGCCAATTTTGAAGGACACCTGCCCTTGCGGAGGGCACTTGGTCGATGAAGTGGACCATTCCAATTTTCCCAAAGGGCACTTGGTCGGTGAAGTGGACCTTTTCAAAAGTTCTGAAGGGCACAGAGGAGAGACAGAAGAACTTGCGAAGGGCAGAGACATAAATAGTGGACCCTTCAAAATTTTCCGAAGGGCATGAAAAGATAGCCAAAGCAGATGAATTCCTTCGGACTTTTTGTCCGAAGGAATTCCTTCAAACAAAAAGTCCGAACAAATTTGAGAGAATAAATAAACCCGGGGAAAATAGACAAGACAAAGGCAAGACATAAGAGCCTAAAAGGAATTAATTCGGGAAAATTAACAAGGAAACGAATTCCTTCGGACTTTTTGTCCAAGGAATTCCTTCGAACAAAAAGTCCGAAAGAATAAGTAAAGTCAACAAAAAGCCGCAGGAAATGAAACAAAGGGACAAGCGAAATAATCCAAATCAAATACAAGTAATGGAAGGGATGGACTAAGTTGAAACAGAATAACCAAGGAAAGTCTAAGGGAAATCTGACTATGCAAAAGGGCTGAAAATAGATAACCCGATGGGAAGTTGAAGACAAAAATAGAATCCCGCCAAAAATAGACAAGACACAGGCAGGACAAAATAAGAAAAAATACATGCAAGCAAAGACTTTTTTGGCTGACTGGTCAAATCTTGGGTTGACTCGTTAAAGTCACACTTCTCTGTAGTTTGACTAGTCAACCACATGCATCCAAATGTTCTAGCTCAGTTCAAGCTTGACTTCTAAATTTGGGCGTTCGTTCCACGTTGCAAGGCTCTCAATGATCTGCTAGTCCAAGTAGAGTTGACTGGACACATTCTTGAAACGTTTTCTTTGTCCTTCATGCAAACGTGAGGAGCTCAAGGGGAGTCTATTTTGGAAACTTGGCGTAATCTTCCATACAAAGAGAGGTGGACGTTTTAACAGACCCACCGACCATTCTCAAACACCAAAAAGCTAGTGAAGTTTCTAATTTTAGACATGGCTTAGCTGAGCATGCACAAGCAAAGTCAAACATATGAATTCACCATCTAAATTCTAGCCCCAAGGAGCTTTCATGCAAAGAGGAAGAAGACAAAATAGACTTTTTGTAAAAGCTGAGTTGGTTTGAGTTTACTCCCTCCCTATTTTCAAATGCTTTTTGTAATTTTCTATATTAATGGTTTTTCAGCCTTGTAAAAACGATCCCTCTCTTGGTAAGACCAGACTTTGTCATTGGTGAGTTATGTAACCTCTTCAATCAATTGAAGGATTGTACTTTCAAATTTCAAGTGCTGGCATAGTGTACATTCATTCAACAATTTGCATACGTGGTAGATTTCTCTTCTTTCTCAAATTTTGATTCGTACCTAGTTGCTAACTCATCATATTATGTAGGTCATGTTCAGTGTTCTATATGTTTTTTGCTGACGCTGTAAGTGGATGTTAGGTGGCTGCATAGTGTCTTGTATCAGAGCTCTCTCCATTTTCCCTCACGTTTTGGTCATTGGATCAAACCTTCTCATGAAATATTTATGCATAGTAATAAATTGAAATCAAAGGTCTTCTTTTTCCCTTGTTTGATTCAGTGTTCAAGGTTCCAAGTAGAGTGCATCAACATTTTGGTGTATCACCGTCATTAGGTAGGATTTCCTTTTCAAGTTTCTTTCTCCCTTTTCCATGGTAGATTCGCAGCACAGAGTAGAGATCCATTGATACATCTTATAGGAACCAGCATTCTCTGGAGGTTCTTCTCACCATTGAGGCACCCACCCTCGTGAGAAGATCCCATTGTTCCAATCGGAGAGAGGATTGGCCATTTCAGCACGTCTTTGATTCAGGGTGCAACTCCAGGTTGACAACATGTACCTAAGATGAACAAAAATCTTCTATCAATCAGTCAGTTAACTAAAAATCCTCACATTACAATCAATTTCTCAGGAAAGAAATGTATTGTGTCCAATATCAAAAATGATAAAGTCATAGCCCTAGGCATTGGGCAAAATGACTTGTATAGACTTGTTGATCCTGCCACTGTCAGTTTTGATGCATTAATTGTGGAGGATAATACCAATGTTGTATGGCATGAGAGATTTGGACATCTGAATCTTCAGTATTTGGCCAAATTCTAGAAATTGAATATGGTTCTTGGATTGCCTACTATCCAGGTCAAGCAGGATATATGTGCAGGTTGTTTGGCTGGTAAATAGAAGTGGAAGCCTTTTCCCACTGAAGGTCCCTGGAGAGCAAAGGAGCTCCTTGATCTTGTTCATGCAGATCTATGTGATCCATTTTGGAAGTCATCTACCATTCTTGGTACAAGGCATTTCTTGTTCGTAGATGATTTTTCTAGAAAAATGTGGGTCTACTTCTTGAAAAAAAAGTCTGACTGTTTTGCTAAGTTTGTAAAATTCAAAGCACTGGTAGAAAATGAGACAAGTCGCTCAAAGCCTTAAGATCCGACAATGGGGGAGAATTAACTTCCAAGCAATTTTAGAACTATTGCGGCAAGGAATTCATTGACAACTAACAACCCCATACACTCCTCAGTAGAATGGAGTGGTTGAAAGGCTGAATCGCACAATCATGGAGATGGTTTGATCAATGATGCATAGCAGAGGTGTGTCGTATAAATACCGTGGAGAAGCAATAGACACGGTAGTCCACATACTGAACAGAAGTCCCTGCAAGGCTTTGGATAACATCACTCTAGAAGAAACCTGGTCCAACATCAAACCAGAGGTAACACATTTTCGTGTTTTTAGTCTTGTTGCATATGCTCTCATTCCTAAAAAATAGAGTAAACTAGATTCTAAATGTGCACGATATTTCTTTGTTGGTTATAGTACTCAGTCTAAGGCATATAGGCTAATGGATGTTTCTACTAACAAGATCATCATTAGTCGGGATGTTGATGCAAAAGAAACAAAATCATTTTTTGTTTGTAATCAGCAAGCTATCTATGATAATTCAGAGGTTTCTAGCATTGTACTTCCTCTAAAAGATGAGGAACCACATGTTTTGGAGACAATAGTGCAGCAATCTACAACTAACACTCTGTTAGTGTAGCAGTGTCATCAACCTGAGTCGACCACTCCATCTAATGATCAGCATGTACAAGAATCATTGGTACAGAAGAGACCCAAGTGGTATTACACCACTCTACAGGTTGTGCGAGAAGGCGATCTTCCTCAATCTCATACACGGTCTCGGCAGCCAAGGAAGTCAGTTGTGGATTCAACTGATGATGAAGAGCTTATGTATTTTGCTCTTGCTTCTGATTTTTTCAGTATTTCAGAGCCCCAGCAATATTCTAATGCACAGGGCAAACCTGAGTGGGAGAAAGCAATGCAATCAGAATATGATGCCTTGATGAGAAACAATACCTAGACATTGGTGGATTTACCTTCAGGGAAGCAACCCATTCGCTGCAAATGGGTGTACAAAGTCAAATGCAACGTTCATGGTACTTTGGACAAGTATAAAGCCCGTCTTGTTGGGAAAGGATTTTCACAACAGAAGGGAATAGGCTACGAGGAGACGTTTGCTCCTGCTGCAAAAATGGTCACATTTTGGTTACTTATTTCTATCACATCTCAGTTTGGTTGGAAAGTATTTCAAATGGATGTCAAAAGTGCTTTCCTTAATGGTGATCTGGTTGAAGAAGTATACATGGTGCAGCCTAAAGGTTTTCAAGAACCTAATCATGATCATTTGGTTTGCAAGTTGGGGAAGTCTTTATATGAGTTGAAGCAAGCTCCTTGAGCCTGGTACATCAAGATTGATCAGCATCTACGAGATTCTAGATTCACACGGAGTCCATCTGATCCAAATCTCTATATCAAAAGCACTGATGGTGACATTGTGATATTCATTATGTATGTTGATGACCTTGCCATCATAGGTAGTGGAGACACAGTGATTCAGAAAGTCAAATCAGATTTGTGCATTGCTTTTGATATGACTAATTTAGGCCTCCTACACTATTGTTTGGGTTTAGAATTTTGGCAACATGACCACTCCATTTTTATTGCTCAAGTCAAGTATGCCACTACTCTGTTGAAAAAGCTTGAAATGTGGATTGTAATTTTGCTTCTACACCTATGGAGGTAGGGCTGAAATTGTCAACTCATAATGATGATTCATTGGTCAATGAATCATTATATAGACAATTGGTGGGCGGCTTGATATATCTTACCACCACTCGACCAGATTTATGTTTTGTTGTTATCTACCTTTCTCGGTTTTTGTCTCAATCGAAGCTACTTCACTGGACAGCAACAAAACATATTTTGCAATATGTCAAAGGTACTCTTGACTTTGGCATTCTCTATTAGAGGACAGCAATTTTCAAGTTGATTGGTTATACAGACTTTGATTGGGGAGGATTAGTTGATACTCGAAAATCTCCACCTGATATATGTTTTCTTTTGGCTCAAGAGTTGTTTCATGGCAGAGCAAGCTTCAACATACCGTTGCTCTCTCTTCTACTGAAGCAAAATACAAAGCAGAAGTCAGTGCCAGTTGTGAAGCAGTTTGGCTACATCGGATTCTTGTTGATTTGCAACTTCATTCATATACACCTACTCCCCTATTTTGTCATAATCAAAGTGTATTGAAGTTAGTAAAGAATCATGTTTTTCATGCTCGCACCAAACACATCGAGATACATCATCACTACATTCGACAGTTGGTTGATTCTAGTGACATTTCTCTTCACTTATGTGCTTCTACAAAGTAGCCTACAGATCTAATGACTAAGCCTCTTGGTTCTATTCTTTTTGTAAAGTTTCGAGACAAACTTGGAGTTGTCTCTAGTTTAGTCATTTAGAGGGGATGTTAAATAATGTAATTAGGCTTAACTAAAATTAGTTAAGGACTAAACAAGTAACCTCCATAACTGTTGTAACCATTTGCTTGTAACCATTTTTGGATTGCATAAATAAAAATCAATGCACAGATGAAGACATCCAGTGCTTTCACATTCATCTCTTCATTTGCTAACAGCGCAAAGCTCTTTAACATCTCTATTTACAAATAATCCGTCATTATCGGATATAATTTGAGCTAGGATGCCATATTGACAAATGATATGATAATGTATATACTTGGCAATCTACCTACCGGTGACATAAGGGAGAGGAATGGCCTCAATCCACTTAGTGAAATATTCGATAGCGGTGAGGATATGTTTATGACCATCTGAAGATGTCGGGTTTATTTTCCCAATGAGATCGAGGTCTCGTGTAGAAAACGGCCATGGTGTAGTGATCAACTGTAGTGGTAAGAAAGGTGCGTGTATCAAATTTCCATGTTGACAAAGAACACACTTCCTTACATAATTGCAAGCATTTGTCTCCATTTTGAGCAAATAGTAACCTATTCTGAGGAACTTTTTAGCCAAGACTACACTCTTGGTGTGGGCCCCACACATTCCTTCATGAACCTCCCCATGCACTAGCTTGGTTTCTCCAAGAGATAAATAACAAAGTAGCGTTCCATAAAGCCGTTACGATAAAGCATGTTTCCACTGAGGGTATAATGGGCTATGCAGTGAAGGAAAAGTTTTTGACGATTGTTAGAAAGGTTAAGTGGAAAAACATGATCATGAAAAAAATTATTAAAGTCTTCAAACCAAGGCAGTTCAAGTGGGTGATTGGGACCAACAATGGCGCATACCCTTTCTGAATCTGGCAAGACATGAGCAAATTGTAGAAGATTCTCAATGAGAAATTGATACTCTTTAGCATTGCTTTCAATCTGTATCATGGATCCAATTGTTGTCATTGAGGAGGGTATAATGGGTTATGCGGTGAAGGAAAAGTTTTTGACGATTGTTAGAAAGGTTAAGTGGAAAAACATGATCATGGAAGAAATTATAAAAGTCTTCAAACCAAGGCAGTTCAAGTGGGTGATTGAGAACAGCAATGGCGCATACCCTTTCTGAATCTGGCAAGACATGAGCAGGTTGTAGAAGATTCTCAATGAGAAACTGATACTCTTTAGCACTGCTTTCAATCTGTATCACGGATCCAATTGTTGTCATTGCATTGATAGATCTCTTATTGACTTGTGGTACTTGTTTAAACTGCAGAGATTTAAAATGATTCTTGAGATTATCCACAATTTGCTTGTAAGGTGCAAGCTTGTCATCTCTAGTTTGATACTGATCTATGGTTTGATTTATAATCAATTGGGAATCACCATAGACCATTAAGTGTTGGATATCCCACTGTACTGCACGACGAAGTCCTGCAACAAGTGCCTCATACTCGGCCATATTGTTGGTACAATGAGAATTGATATGAAATGCTTTGGGAATCAAAACCCCTTGCAGTGTAATCGACAAGATGTCAGCTCCCAATCCTCTAGAAGTGAAGGAACCATCAAAATATAGTTTTCATTGTTCAAGTTCATGTTGTACTTCTACTATCATGATAGAATCGTCTGGAAAGTCAAATCTGAGTGGTTGAGTGTCTATAATAGGGGCCTCTGCAAGTTGATTAGCAATAACCTGCCCTTTAATAGCTTTCTAATTTTGATACTCAACATCAAACTCACTTAAGAGCATGACCCACTTGGCCATACGACCTGTGAAGGCTCCTTTGGATAATAAAAATTTGAGAAGATCCATCTTAGCAATAACAATTGTTTTCTTGTTCAGCGTATAATGGCGCAACTTTTAGGAAGCGAACACCATAGCTAAACACGCCTTCGCAATAGGCATATAATTGTGTTCATAAGCCACCAATGTGCAGCTTAAATAATAAACTGCATGTTATTTACCTTGATCATCATGTTGGGCCAAAAGTGCCCCTAGTGCATGCTCAATTGCTGAAATGTAAAGAATCAATGGTTGTCCAAGTGTTGGCAGTCTCAAAACTGGCGGGCTAGCCAAGTATGTTATGAGCTTCGCAAATGCTAATTGACATTCTTGATCCCATTGAAATGTGACCCCTTTCTTCAAGAGATGTGTTAATGGGTCGCACTTATCTGTCAGTTGAGGAATGAACCTGCGAATAGACTGGATCTTTCTTTGCAGACTTCGAAGCTGTTTAAAATTTGAAGGTGGAGGCATTTCAATAATTGCCTTAACCTTAGTAGGGTCAACTTCGACCCCTCTTTGTGATACAATAAACCCTAGCAATTTTCCCGAAGTGATGCCAAACAAACACTTCTTAGGATTCAGACGAACATTAAACTCACGGAGTGTCTCAAAGATTCTCCATAGAACGTCAAGATGTCTAGCACGTGTTCTTGAATTAGCTGGGATATCATCAACATAGTCTTCCACAATATCGTGCATCATGTCATGGAAGCTGATAGTCATAACCCGTTGAAAAGTGGCGCCAGCGTTATTCAAGCCAAATGGCATGATTTGGTAACAGAATGTTCTCCATGGAGTGGCGAACGCAGTCTTGTGTTGATCTTCTTGGGCTATCTTGATTTGATTGTATCCAAAAAATCTGTCTGTAAGGGGCAACATCTCATACCCAGCATTGGAATCAATAATCATGTCAATGTTGGCTAGAGGAAAATCATCTTTGGGGCATGTTTTGTTAATATCTCTGAAATCAGTACAAAGACATATATCATGTGGCTTTTTGCTAACTGAAACTATTATTGATATCCATTTGGAATAGTCCAGTGGTCTAATGAAGCCTGCTCCCAATAACTTCTCCAATTCGGCTTTTACCAATAGAGCGATGCGTGGATGCATCTTCTTCAATTTCTATTTGACTGGCTTGGCATCTGGATGAACAACAAGGCGATGCACAACCAAGTCAGGTTCTAAGCCTGACATGTCTGAATATGCCCATGCAAAAATATCAATGAAATCTATCAAAATAGATATAATGTGATCTCGCTCTACTTCAGTAAAGGAAGCTCCAAGGTAAACAATTTTGGGATCCTCATATATTCCCAGGTTCACTTCAACAATGTTTTCTACATGGAGTGTAGAACCATCCTCAAAAATAGTAGGCAATGTGTGATCACGATCTTCTTATGCTACAGTTTCTTATTGTTCCTCCCAAAGCTTTGGATAATGTGACGAATCTAAATCTGCCAAATCAAATAATGGCCAACTAGCAAAAATCTCAGAAAAGTCAAGAGCAAGATGCTCAAAGATTTGTTCTAACATGATGCTAGCACTAGCTATATATCTAGTACTTGGTGGACCTTGAACACCCTTTGGGGATGAGCAAACTTTCCCATCCAAGACCACCTAAAACAGGTTTTTACTCAAGGGCTTGTCTTTTTCTTTATTTTTTCCCTGACCAACGAACGCCTCAAAGAAAATGGGGTAGTTCTCGACCACTTAAGCCATGTAGAAAAATCTCCTTACCTTCCACCTTGAATTTTAACTCCATAGTTTGATAATTTTGTGCATACTCACCAAACGAGTGTAACCATTGTATGCCAAGTACCACATTGGTTTCCCCAATGCCAATTACATAGAAATCATCCTCTACCATATGCCTTTCTAAAGTTAGATTCAACTTTGGAACCTTGGTAGTACAAAAGATGGTGAACCCATCTGCCACAGTGACTCTAAACCCTTTGAACTCCACGGGTTGTAGGACACATGATGTCACAAGTTCTCTATCAATGAAGTTGTGGGTTGCCCTAGTATCAATGAGTATAGTGACTAGTTTACCTTTCAATGATCCCTTCACTCTAAAGGGATAGTATGTAGGAGTTCCTCAGAGAAATGTCAATGTGCCACTCAACTCCTCTCCTTCTATCTCCAAAGTCCCCTCTTCATGGGTGGTTGTCCCTAATTCTTCTGCTTCATTCTCCTCATCAACTAGCACCTCAATATAATTACCTGCCCCTTGCCACAACAATTGTGCCATCTCCCAAGGATTCTTACAAGTGAAACAAAAACCCTTCCTTCTCAATTCATTCCTCACCTCATAGCTACTACTTGGTAGCTCCTTTTGTTGTCCCAAACCTAGTTGGTTCGGTTTAATCAATGGCCCCTCATGAGCGGATCTCAAAGGCCTTGTATAGTTTCCCCTTGGTTGTCCCAAACTGCCACCTCTATGTTGCCCTATAGGTAGTAAAGAAGTGACCTTTGGCTGACCCAAAGGTGGAAATCTACCTCTAAGAGTAGAAGACTCCAAATCATAGGCCTTTTGGATGGCCTCTCTCAATGTTGGTGGGTCAAATGCCTTGACCAACCCTCACAAAAGTTCGACCAAGCCCTCTACAAACAAAACGACCAACCTCCTATCTAAAACATCGGTCACCATGACCGAAAGCCATTGAAATTCAAAAACATACTCATCTGTTGAGGCCTTTTGCCTCAATTGAGCCAAATCGCAAAAATGGAGTTTTGGATCTGCCCTATCAAATATCTTTAAGAGTCTCATACTGAACTCCTCATAGATACATATGTGTTGATGCCCCTGTGTGATCAATCCATGATACCACCACTCCTATGTTGCTCCCTCAAAATGCAAAGTGGCAAACTGAATTGCCTCCTCTGTCATGGGTCGTAGTGTAAATAAGGTGTCCACCTTCTGAATCCATGCCTTCGCCGAACTCCTCGATGATCCATCAAAAGTGGAAAGAGATACTTTCTGCAATACATGTTGGAGATCCCCCTAGCCTCATCTGTGTCTTTGACCGATCCTGGAATCACTCCCACGTTTCCAAGCTAAATACTCAAAAAAACTCATAGCACTCCTTACTGTAGCAGATTTCGTAGAATACTCCATCTCTCTTTCCAAATCATCAAGTGGGTTAGGCAAACCCTCTCTCTGGTAAGGGCTCCTCTCTCTAAATGAACATAGGTTGAGTGGGCCTACATATATATGCTCCATTCCCCAAGAGGGGGTATATGTGTCAAGGAGGTTTTCTGAGTTACCGCTATCTCCATTGAGGAGCTCAAAACCACTCATCCTACCTATAGCACATATGAATCCCTCCATCACTGTTGTCATCCTCTCTTGTGACTGGGAATACCTTGAAGCTCTCTCCTCTGCTTCTCTATCCCTTCTCGCTCTTTTTGTCTCCCCTGAATCTATGTCACCCATTACCTATTCCCATTCTACCTGTGGATTCCCAAAACTTTTCTTGTTGTTCCTTTGGTATTACAGTACCTCTTTGTCACCACTCATATGACAATCCTCTAAAAATCCCCACAATTAGTCAAGATATGGCTCTAATACCACTTTAATGTCCCCAAATGGGACAATTCAACAAAATTGGGGTTTGCAACAAACCCTTATACAAATTTGAAATAAATCTGACGAATTACGATATATAAACCAGCAACCCTAGCTGTTGTAAATGCACCTCAAAATTGAAAATGAAAACTCCAAACCACTATGAAAATAGCAATTAAGTAATTTATGAATTTAGCCACCAATGGCTCTTGCAACAATGAAGGGGCTGTAAATAAGGGTTTCACACTCTAAATCCTAACGCCACAATTTGAAATCCAACGTTCCTTTCCCTGCACAAAGCTACCCCAACACTTGCAATTTGTAGGCAAAAATCACATAAAAATTCAGCAATCGAAATAGCAATCATCAAGGATTAAGACTCCAATCATTCCAAAAACTCTTGCCAACCAAGTCGCCAATATTCAGAAATTACAGCAGAAAATTAATGATGTTTTTATTACCCAAATGGCCTCAAAAGGCTGCCAATAATTATGATACAAATAAAAAGAAATATATGAATATTATTCAAACTTGTTTAGGGCTTAAAAGCACCCTAGAACACTTCAAAATGTTCCCAAAGTGGGTCGCCCCACTCGACAAAATATATAAATAATTCCCTGAATTGTTTATGCCTCAAATGGTCATCCAATGACCTCCAAACTCCAAGGAACCAAGTCGCCAAGTAGAGTAATAATTCAGAAAATATTTATCAAACCTTAGGAGAGGGTTTCCTATGTAGCGCAACTCTCCAAGAGGGGTCTTCAACCTCCCAAGCAAACCGCCACCCTAAAGATGGCCTCCCACACATGCAACCAACCCCTAGAAGCAAGTCGCCAACCTTCTCAATCTGAAATTCACCGATTTGTAGTGTCCCCAAATGGCACAACTCAACCAAATAGGAGTTTTTTCAAGAAACCCTAACAACCAAGCATTAAACCCTTATAACCCTTGTAAAGTGAAATGAAATATTATCAAACACTAGCCTTGAATTACTATATTCCTGATTTACAACAGTAAACCCTAGGTGTAGCAAATACCCCCAATCTTACACAGAAAAAAAACAGCTAAGTAAACCGCTCAGAAATCTGAATTCAAGGATCAATTAGGATTCCAAAAATCATGAATATTATTCCAAAAATATGACAATAATTACAGCCAAGTTATGGGCATCAAATAGCCCCACAAAACGTCAATAGTCTCTCCCAGGGAGACGCCACTGCTGGAAATAATCAGTGGAATGATCACAAATTGTTTTGGCTTGATTTAGCACTTCAATTTGATTGAATAATTCCCCCAAGGGAATTGCCCCACTGCTGGAATAATTCTGCCCTAACCACTAGAATATTTCTACCTTTTTTCCAGCATATATAATACTAAAATTTGACCAACAAAGGCCAACAAATCAAACTTAGAAATATACTTATTTCTTCGTTCTTTGCCACAACATACATGCTGAAAATCTAAAATAGATTATGAGAATAATTTATGAATATCAAAAAGAGTGTTTTGGCCCACAAGACCCTGCCAAATGGCTTAAATCAAACCCTCAAGGGGTCACCCAACTACTGCCAATTAATTCGCTGCCCTAGAAGCCCTTAACATGCCCAAATCATCCTCACCATGCGGTATCTACCATAAGAGAGGGTTCGCTGCTCCTACCAAGCAAATTGTTGTCATGAAACCTAATCACCGCCAATAGACTCCCAAACCCTTATCAAATTACCCAAGTGGTTCGCTGCCTTTGGAGAGGGCTTATCACTGCAAAACCAAAAAATTTAAGTGCATGTACAACCCCTGAAATAGTGCTGCCCATTCAAGATTGAAGGTTTTCGTCTTCAACCCTTTGAGTCTTGAAGGTTTCCGTCTTCAAGACCCATTACCAAGCGTTATATGCTCAGTCATAAGATTCATTATCAAAATATCCCTCCCCTTCCAATGAATTCCAAACTCCCTTTATATACTCACCCTTTTAAGTTATGACGATAGAGTTAAGTACATAAAGGTCGGTTAGCTTTAACAACCCACTTAAAAGCACTTTATGTCCTTTAAGTCACAAAAAGACCCTCCTCAATGCAAAAATAGAACAACTTAAGTGACCCCTTCACTTTTACCTTTCAAAGAGAGTAGTGTGTGCTTCCTTTTTCTCTCTCTTTCCCTTAGCCTAGGGGAAACACCAAAAAATAAGCTATGGAGCATGTCTAACGCCCTTAAGCTAAAAAAGGGGACATTAAACTATTGAAATATAATTTGCAGCCCTTGATGTAGAGCTACTCACAATGAGAATGTAAAAGGTTTCGTCTCTCGACCTTGAAGCACTTGAAAGTTTTTGTCTTCAAAATACTATGGCCAAGCTTGACAAATACTTGAGCAATTGATTCAATATCATAAATGCATAACCTTCAAATGGAGTCCACTTTTCCCTTTAATAACCAATACCCCCAAAAGGAGCGTCCAAGTAAAGGAAAAATCTCCTTTTCAAAAATAACAAAGCATCCTTATAATTTTATTTTTAGCTCATGGATGCCCATGACCCTCAATAAGGCCCCAACTTAAAGGAAATTAATATAGAATGTACTTTTCATAACTCAAGAAATCATAATGTACATTTTTCAATAATTGCTCTTCAAGTGGACCCTCGACATTCCCCTTCTTTTCCCTTAGCCTTTTGGGAACAACTTTAAGGCTAAGAACTCTAAGTGGCTCGTGTCAAAAAGGGGGACATGACATTGTGCCCTAAAATTGACATCTACATAATTCTGAATTTTATTTGCTTAGGGTTTGAATCAAAAAATCAAAAATTGCATGAGTTTATGTTAGGGTTTGTTGGAAAACCCAAATTGTTCTAATTCAGCCCTAAAAGAGATATTTCAATGGTATTAGAGCTTGAATCTTACCAACGTATGATTCAGAAGGAGAAGATACAATGATAGTGAAAAAATTTGATGATGCTAAGTTTAAGAAGTTTGCCCGAGGGCAAGAGAGATTGGTTAGTATGATGGCACGGCTGATCCATACCATGCAAAATCCAAATGGCGAAGGAAGCTCTTCAAGGGCAAACAATAATATTCAGTCACTAAGGACCATGAGTGATTCTTCATCTAGGTCATTGTAGCCTACTTTCCTTCCAAAAGAAGAAACCATTCCGGTGATGGAAACTCAACCGTCCATAATTGATGACATTGTTGCCAACTACATTGAGTATAGAGCCTTTCCAGTTGAGATCCAGGAAGAACTATCACTCACCGACTTCGTGAAATTGAAGAAAAATCGGGTTGGAATTGGACCAAGGTCTAAACCATGAGCTAAAAAATGAGACTTGTAAGATGCCTTGAAAAAGAAAGAAGAAAAAAAATTTCAAATTGTAATGATGGAGCATAAAGAAAAATCAGGGCTGCAAGGAGAGGGAATAGCCCATGGAGGCACCTATCATACACAAGGAAAGTGGGAAAAATGTTCCAACCCAAGAGGAAGAAAATTTTGCCCGTGTGATGAGAAAAGAGAAAGGTAAGCAATTTGATTGTCTTCATGTTTTTAGCAAGGAGAATGAAGATATTGATTTTCAGAAGGACATTAGGGATGGATACGCATTTGAGGTGAACACTTCAATTAACCCTAAGTTGAGAGTTTTGAGTCACATGGGTGATGGTGTTGAGATTATCTCAACTCTCTCTTCCAGGAAAGGTTGATGAACATGTTGGTGACAACCGAAGGTATGTAAAGAAAAATCATACTTTAGATTTATTCTTTCCTAAGGATTTAATGTATCACCATCATACTATGTCCTTACAATGTCTTGATCATCATGAGAATCATTCTAACAATAAGAATAAGATGAAGGGTACCAAATGGAAAAAGTATCTTTTTCAAGGAGCCCCTATCCATCTTCTGAGCATTCCAAAGATTGAGCTATTGCCATATGAGATGCATTTTCAAGGCAACTATGAGAAGGTACTTGACAAGATTAATAGAGTGGAGGAAAATCTATCAAAGGCCCCTACTTCAGCCAAAGGAGATAAGCATGTTAATTGCAACCCGAGAATCAATATTGTTGGTAATGTCACTATTACATGTTCCAGGATCGAAAGAAGATCACACATCACCTTGGAGGAACATACAAAATATGTGGTGAACACTAGTTGGATCATGAAAATTCGGTGGTTGCAGCTCATAGGACAAATGCAAGGTCCAAAGACATGTCACCTCACATCCAAAGGTGCTCTCAAAGCGAGCAGCAATGAGACAACTCAAAATTAGGGCCAACAAATTCAGAATAATGTTCTTGATTTCAGATTTAATGCCCAAACTATGATTGTTTATGTGTTGGCAATTGGAGATGACGACCCTCTAATCAAAATCCATGGTATGCTTGATATGAAGGAAACATTCTTCCCTCATATTGTTGTTAATTCAGCTGATAAGCATGCTCCTAGGAGGTATTCTAAGATGTGTATTGAAGCCAAGAACACAATTTGCAGTGGTGAGCATGTAGATTCTCCGATTCATATCCAAGGTTGTTTGTGCATATGGGATCCAAATGGTTTGGTGAGGATCAAAGTAAATGTCACTATTGAGTTTTCCATCTCTTGCACTTGGCATGTAAGAAGAATTAGGAACAGTCATGTAAAGTTTCTTGTGTATTCTAACAACATGATGAAGGATGAGTCACTACAAAGGGGCTTCATCATTCCTTACACCATGGAGATACAACTTTTCAATGCTTGGGGTGGACATAAGGTAAATCCCACATTTTCATTTTTAGAACAGTAGTTATATCATAGAGGTTTTCAGCTCCTAATCCATGCACATGCTCTTAGAAGTCTTTCAATAAAAAGGGATGTCAAGTTCATGAATTTTATATCTGGAAGTGAGCAAGATGGATGTTATCTTGCTGCCCCGAGCATTGTAATCCAACTAGAAATCGGTTTAGTAGAAGTCATGTTTTATGGGTTTTAAGACGCGTTGTCATAGAAAATTGTATTATTGTTATCAACATTTTCAGTTGGCCCAACACTTTGTTGCCACAAAAATGGGAACAATCATCAAATGGAATAATCTTCAGTCATTGGGAGAATTTTCGATCAATAATGGGATGCTTCCAGCCTCCATAACATTGTCATTGTGGAATTTCATGAGGAGTTTTCAATGGGACAGTTTTGGTACCATCCTTTCACCGACTACACGCAACATTTCCAGCCCCCTTCTCACTTTGGTGATAGTCGTAGAAGAGTTTACAGCCACTATCACTCTGATTTTGGAGAAGGAAATGCAAGGTTACGGCTGTGTTTGACACAGCGCGATTGAGTTTTGGGACATCCATAACTTGAGTGGAGATTACGGGATGGTTGCAAGCAATGAGAGAGAGTTGGCCATCATGTCTATAAGGCATGAAGAAGTCATAATAGGAACCCTTGTTTTCCTTAATGAGATTGTTCCACATGTAGGTATAGTTATGAAAAATAAAGAGCTACTGAGTTTGTTTCCCACCCAAGCAAATGGTGAAACGTATGGAATTGCCACTGAAGATGCAGATGACACAATGAAGGTCGACAAGTTCGTGATTACAAAAGATCTCATTTTGCATGGAAATAGAGTCTTTCCAATGCTTGGATTGGAAAGGGATCAAAAACATTTGATTGGATGTACAGCTCAGCCAAGGACAGCAGCAAGAAGGCAGCCTAGAAACTCTTTACAGCAGCCTCAAACGACAATTTTTGGACAGCCAAGAAAATTGCTACCGCAATGTAACTTTCTCAAGTGGTCTACTTTGGGTCAGATTTGCATAATGTTTTCGAGGTTGCCATTGAGTGAAGAATGTTGTCAAGAGTTGGAGAATGGTTTGATATACGTTCTTCCTAATGAAGAAACCAAAAGCACCAAAGGAAGATCCCAAGGGGCAGCCCACTTGAATATCAAAGTAGCGCAGCAAAAGCATGGTGAGAGGGCTCGTAACTTGAATCTTAAAGGCACGGAGGAAATGCGGACGTATTACTACCTCCAAATGCTAGATAAAATACTTTCATAACAGCCATGAGCCAAATTGCCACCATTAACACCGTTGTCATCATCACTAGCAACCACCATATTATTTCAGTCATACTCATATTTGTGAATATGGGATGTCCTCCAACCATAGTTGACAAAGTTGGAACAAAGAATGAAAATGCCACTTTCGAATATGTTTTAGCTTGTCAAGTTGCTGATTATTCATCAATTCCTTGCTTTAGGGTTGAAGTTACAGCAGCTTGAAAGGTTTTTAGTACAGCTGACTATGCACAAAATAAATTTGTCCATGCTATTTTTTAAGGAGAAAATGAAGATGGTAGGTCTAAGGTAATAGCCGATCTCTGCTTCAAGGAAGTTTTTAACTTTACGGACTATCAAAGAACATCATTAGGAAGAAAGACAGCAGATATATGAACTTGTTTTACAAAGAGCTCTTTCATTTGATAGGTACAAGACCCAGATTATTGGAACATTGCAACATATTTCTTCACTTTCGCATTATGGTACTTAGGCATGAGAGCTTGCTTTTGTTTGAGGGCAAGCAAATTTGGGAAGGGTGAACTGTAATGTCCCCTTTTCGAGATTATAATAATATTATTATTAAAATAAAAAGTATTTTTACATACTTAAAGTAAAATAATAATAAGTCTTAGTTGCCAAAAAGTGACTTATGTCAACAAATTGATTCTAATTTGTTTTTGACTTAAAGAGGGGACCTTTTTGGTCATGGGCAAGTCAGCCCTTAAGTGAAATTATAACGGAAGTTGCTTTTCTATTTAAAATTCCCTCCCCAAGTGGAGCATCCCTTTTTCGGAATGATTTTGTGTCATGTCCCCACTCTAGCCCAGTCTAGCAGTGACATGTGAGTCAGCCTATTAGGGGGTCTTGTAGGTTGACAGGGTTGGATAGAGACCCAGTTTGGTTATTCAGTGTTGGGGACTTGGTGTTCTGGCAGTTATTGATCAATTGGGAGACATTCCTTGTTCTTGGGAGGCAGTTCCTACATTTATGGAGGTTATTCCTACTTTTTAGGAGCTTTGGTCAGGCCCAGGGTTGCGACTCCATGAGATTACTCTTTGGGTTCAGTTTCAGAGAGATAGGGCTTGTTACCTAGATTTTAGGAGCATCCCTAGATTTTAGGGATGAGACTGCCAGTGGTTCCTTGATTTCCGACTTCAGTCATAGACATGTGACAAGTTGATTTGTTGGTTCGTGATGTCAGTTGGGCATTTTATGGCTACTTGGGTTATATTTTTAATATTTCCTAAGTTTCCATCTTTTTTTTAAATAAGGCTAAGTTTATAGCCAATTTGGGGTTATAGGGAGTTTTTGGCCTCATCTGGATGCGTGCACTGGGGTGTAATAGCTCGTTGGAAAGGTCTCGGACTTTCTTAAATATTTCATTCTTAAGTCAGAACCTTTCGGTGGACAAATCTCTTTTAATATGGAAAAATGCACAATTTCCTATGCACTTGGCCTCTTAAAAGGGAATTATAACAATTATGACTTAAGCGCTCCTTGGTTCACTTTTAGGGTGCGACTTAGTATGAAAAGGCTATAAGAGGCGGTTAGAAGAGGTGAATCGGCATTCATTAACATATTATATTCTTTTGGAGAAGTGCGCTTTGGAGGCGTTTTAGCATTGGGACGCCAAACCCCAATCGCTGCCCTGTTGGGACGTAGCCCCCATACAGTGGTTTGTGATTATTCTGGTTCGTGGGAGATTTGTGCTATTTTCCTTTGGTAGGCGCTGGACTTTTTCTTTGACAGAACACAGCAGATATAAAGGGGCGATTTCAAATTGTGAGGATTCTATTAATACTGTTGTACCTGGCCGCTTATGTAATCCGTACAGCTGTACTTGACAGCCATTTCTGAACACAACAGCGCATCAACAAGGGATTCATTCAGCTGGTCATCATTCCTTTCTGGTTTAGATTATCTTCAGCAATTCAGGTTGGCTGTTTATCATTGTATTCCTCTTGAATTATTGGCAATCTGTAATCGGCTCATTACTTGATTAAATATCTAGAAATTCTGCTCATTCGAATTTGGATTTGGTTGTACTTAGGTTTTATTTCCATAAGTTGTTTATGTTTTTGCATTTCAATTATTTATTTGTTGCAAAAATCCATCAAAAAATCAAAAACAAAGAAAAACACAATTTCAAAAAAATACAAAATTACAGCAGTTCTATAGAACGGATCCGTCAGGGATCTTTCATTTTGGAAGGAAAAAGTTATAAAAAGAGATAAGGCTCAATGGTGGGATCATGTTATTTTTATAAATTGAAGTAATAAATTTGAGCACATTTTGCTTAACTTGCATCTATTGGAGACATAACACTTCATTAGACCACTGAAGTAAGGATGAAAACCCTTAACCTTCAACAGGGTAACTCTATTTCAAAGGTTAAATTGAGCAGAAATTGGCACTTCCAAATTACTAGGGCAGTTTGGGTGTGGAGTGTAGCATTTGGAGGGCATTACGAGTGGGACGCAGCTATTGGAGGCTATTTTCTAGGGCAACGACCCGCTTGCAGACTTTGATAAGGCAGCAAACACCATTGTAGACCTTCCTTAGGGCAACGACCCTCTTGGAAAGATTAAATTTGATATTGTGGGCAGATTTGTTGAGGGTTTGTGGAAACTGAACATTCTTATATTTAGTTGGTGTTTATTTGTAATTTTCAATCCTATATTTAATTCAAAAATAAGATTTGGAGGTACTATATTCAACCGTGATATTTATAATTTTTGGCAAGTATTTTGGTAAATGAAATATTGTATTTGTGACCTAAAATTGACATCTACAAAATTCTGAATTTTATTTGCTTAGGGTTTGAATCAAAAATTGCATGTGTTTATGTTAGGGTTTGTTGGAAAACCCATATTGTTCTAATTATGCCCTAAAAGGGGCACTCTAATCTTCTTCTTCCATATCTCCCACCATAAGCATGGCCAATTGTCCCTTGAAATCCTTAGGAGTCAACTGATTCATTAGTTTGTTATGGGGAGGAGAAATAGTTTTGCATCTACATTGAATTTTGTACTTCAGAAGTATGTGGCAATCTATACAAACTTCAAATCTTGACTAACCACCAAACTAGTCTCATAGCTTTGCATCTTTTCATGAAGCATCACTTGCCTAAGCAATGTCCCATCCAAGGAACAAGGAATCACTATTTCTTACTATTTCTCTAGCCTACTCAAGGGTAAGATTGTAGTAATCAATTCCCACTTGGGGGCATGTTGCAAATGGTTTGAACTGAGATCTAACTGTCTTCTTGCCCTTTAAATCCCTCAACTACTTCTTTTACCATGGGCCCCTTCCCCTGTATCTTGTTGATAAGCATAGGCAACAATAAAAGTTTGAAACTCCTTGGTCTTAAAGAAGTCATCATCATTCAAAAATCTATTGTGTTCAACCATTTGTTCATCCTCTAATTAGTCCAATGTATAGAATTTCATTATTTCTATTTCCTCTACCTTCACATCTTTGACCTATTTGTGGATCCTATGAAGTATAGAGTCTCCCTTCTTGTCTCGTGTAAGACATGCTTACCCATATCTCAATATCTTCGCCCTATGCATATTCACCTTGACCTTCTTGGATTGCTCCAAGGATATCAATTGCCAACTCTTCAACTGTACATTCCTTTGGGAACCCCTTTGTGCAGTTTGAGAGTTTTGTGCTACTTGCTCAAAATTTACACTTGCCACACTTGCTTTAGGGACATCTTCATACACTTTGTTTTTCAACTCTAACCTCCTGTGGCACAACCAGCATAGACTCACCAGTGAACTCATCACCATCATCATTCATGGCAGCTTGTTGTTTTTCTTCCGTATGGGATCTATAAGTTTATCAATGTTTGCTACGATCTTTTCTATTCGTTTAATAGGATTCTCAATGTTAGAAGAGGCTCCTACATAGGATGGGTTTGACTTCTTTTTCCTATCTTCAGTCATCTACAGCCTAGCCCATGTCATTTTTCTATCCATAACTTCTCCAGTCAGGCAATTTATTCACATATCCTGCATTTCAATGTAATTGTGGGGATACCCACTCCTCCTAGTGGCCTTTCTCTTGTCATTGATGATTTTATCGAGATCACATCTTGTTTTTCCATCATCCTCGGGCATAATTGGGAGATGGCATTCCTAGTGATCGCTAGAGCACATATGTGGTGGAAAGTAAAATCTTCAATAGTTGATGCAAAAGATAAGAGACTTCTCTTTCCAAATCCATCAAAGTGCTCTTGAGCAGAAGTTATTTGTCTAATCAACTCTTGACATACAGTTTTTAAAGACACATGTAGAGGGAGAATGAAAGGAGTTGCATCAATTCCATATTCTTTTATGTAAGTCCCATTAGGTGTCAACAACCAATCAGCCCAATTGTAGGTGGGAATAGTTTCTAAGGCAAAATGCAAGGGTCTGAGAACCTTCATTGAATCATTTCTTAACCTGGGCCTCTCCCTACCTTGGAACAAATTTAATAAGGCTTGTACAAAGTAATCCTCAAAGCAATGATAATCCACCTTCAAACAATGCTTGTCCAAATGACCAATCCAAGCTTGTACTAGTTTGCAAAATTTCTTACCTATCTTGGCCTCATGTGCCAAGTCCTACTTCTTGTACCATGGGCAAAATTTCTTACCTATCTTGGCCTCATGTGCCTAGACCTTGCAAACTCAAACACTTAAGAGCGAACATATAACAGAGCACAATTCACCATAGCCATTTATCGTGTTTGTGGACTTAGAATATTCCACAATATTTGCCTATAAGCAATGAACCGACCAGCTTTTTCATCCTAAATTACCCCTTTTGGCCTTACACCCTTGGGAGTGTTTAGATCTCAAGAGATTCTTCATTATAAGCCCAGATATCGAACAATGAGGAGATTCTTTACCATTAATTTCTTTACTCCTTGAAAAAAAACTTCCATTTCTGATGTCCCACAAAAGTGCTCTCAATACCACCGTTATCAACCAAAACCTTAAATCTGATAAACGGAAAGACTACAGCAGGAATTGAAAAATTCAGAGACATAAATCTGAAACTTTTTTTCCTTGTTTCCTTTTGAACACTAAAATCTTAGAGAATCTCAAATGTACACTATTTTTGAAATCGGACTAAATTGTTTGAGAAATCATGGAAACAAGAATTTACTGTATTAAATTATTGTCAACAGTACACAGCCGATACAAAATTTCCTGGAAATACATAGGTTCCAACTCATGCCACATACAAGAGCACTATATGTAGCTGCATTCGGCCATGGACAATCCTTCCACATGCTCTTGCTCGATATTTTTCAAGTCCAAAAAACAACCTTTTACTTGGGGCCTAAGGGCCTTTATAACTCTTATAGAATTAAAGGCCTCATAACAGAACTAAAAGATTAGAGGCCTTAGTTTAACTGACCTAAGACTCATTTTGCTCCTTGTAGGTCAGTTTGATGTGACTGAAATAATCCTAGTTATCACTGCACAACTGATGCCTAGCTGACAACATAATTGTTGACCTCATAATTGATAAGTAACTGACAACATAATCGATGTGTAATTGATTCTGAATCAAAACATAAGTGACATATCCCTCAATAACTCATTTACTCCTCTGCAGACCTAATTTATTTCTGCCTAACTGATTTATTTCTGCATAGTTGATTTATTCCAGCACAACTATATAGGAATATTAATGCTTAACACAGACATGCTTCCTCCAAGGTTCATAACAACTAACGCTCTAAAGAGGTTTACAAGATCTAGAATTTGCACGAGACTTCAGAAAGCCCTATGCGATTTGATGTGAGCTACTAAAACAGCATGAAATTTTTGAGATGTTGAAGAAATTTGACAACATAAAGGTTGTATCTAAGTATTTAAAGTCCAATATCATAACATCCTAAGTATATCTCATGTCTATGTCCCAGCAACATACCAGCTAGTTCCCCATGGCCAACCACCCGCCAGTCTCTATAAGTCGTTCAGGCAAACTACCCCACCGTCCCATTTCAGAAGCTGCTCAACTAGAGCCCAAACCCAGTGAAAGTTGTGATTCTACAAATGACAAATATGTTTTGATACTAATTTTTTATCTAAAAGCAATGAACTAGAAGATGGTGATGCATACATTGTATATAAAATTTAGAATTTTATATACTCACAAAATTGGTGTCTATATTATCTTGGCACTGAGATTTGTAGGAAGTCACATTTTTGGTGAATTATAGTTTTCTCCAACATTTTGATGTCGGGGGTTTCTGATTTTTTCTAGTTTGTCATATTGAGTACTAAGAAATTTCAGTTTGGATTTTTGTACTTGGAGGTGCATTATTATTTTCAACATTTTGCAACAAGTTGACACTGATAAAGTGTCACAATATTTGTGACTTCGTTTTATTTCAAAAAATTCAACTCTATTTTGAGTTGCTACCTACTCAAAATTGAGTATGCAACTAGATTGTTTTTGAAATTTTAAGAGTAAAAATTATTTTGCATGTGGTTCAGCAACTTTGTGGAGTATCATAGAAATTTATTTCTTGCAACAATAGCTGTGTCACTTTTTGGTTGGATTTTGCATCATTTCCTTAAAGGTGTTTTGGTAAAGCTTTGAAAAACATCAAGTAATTGCCATATGTGTTCGTGTTGCACATTTTAGGATGAATGCAAGACAAAGGCAGACAATCAATTTGGGATTTGAATGCACTAGATGGTGGAGTACGACAATGTTGTCGTACTGACATGTTCAAGGTTGAGGATGATGAGAACCATTTTAATTTTAGTTGCACTGGTCACAATGATTCAGGCAGTCTGATTTACAATACTCGATCATTTTGGTGACACTGAATTGACCAGAGATGTTCAATTGGTGATTCATTGAATTCAACTAGTTATTCCCATGAAGTATTCCAGTTGTAGGTGGATTCGCAAGTTTGTGTTTACTAATAAGCTTGGTCATGAGGTCAAAACTCAGCAGTACAAAGCTTCAACAATATATAAGAAAAATTGAAAACAATCCGCTTACGGGCTTCCATAATGGAGTCTCATACACCAAATTGGTCGCTCACTTAGTATGACCTAAAAAACTACCTCTACCTTTAATAATTTGTTAACAATATTGCTTCCAAGGGAATAAGGCCACCATTTGTACTAGAGGCATCATGATATAGATTGTACAAGCATTTTATCAGATTGGACCAAACTAAAGAATCACGGTTCCACTCCAAGTTATGGCAAGCATTTGACAAGTGGACACAAGCAGTCAAGCAATGGCAGTCAGATGATCTTGCATGCATCTTGCATCCAATGGAAATATTGAAGGTTTCAAGAGTTTTTAACTATAAAGGACTGTGATGCAAAAAAAAAAAAAAAAAAAAACTTTTTTTTTTTTTTTATTGAAAAGCTTATCCATTATATTAATAAAACATTAGTATAGAAAGCTAATCTTACAAAAAAGTGAGCAGAAAATCACACTCTTAGCAATCATATCAACCAACATGGAGAAGGAGGAGGTGGCAGATCATTCGGCTTGTCACCCCAACCACGACCAACAAGTAGGTCCGCTGCATCCGATAAGGGCTTCCAACCATCATTATCATTTTTTAATCTTTATCATCAACCTACTTGGGGGGAGAGATGGCAAGTGCAAGCCAAGGAAACTTTCTCTGTGAGGATGATGACTGCCCAGACCCACCAACAACAACAGGACTCACTAGTGACGGAGGAAAGAACTGTTGAGTAGAGCCACTACGTCGTCTGCTTGCAAAGTAAGATCTTCACCACTACTTGAAGCCTCGGTCCTGTGGAGTCGATCAAAGGCAAGGAGAGTCAAGAGGGACCCGACTAACAGCACAGTGACACTCCCCCAATGATCCAATAAAGTTTGGAGGTGCTCAACCTCCAAACGCACCTTCTCCACTTGTACCTGAATTTGAAGCATAACATTAGATAAGCCATTAACCCTATTAGAAGTAGGGAAATAATCTTCCAAAGTAACATGAGAAAAGATAGCATTATTTATGTTATTCCATAGTTAACAAAGAATCAGAGCTCAAAAAATATGTCAAATCTTTGTGAATTGTGTAGGAATCATGACCAAGTCCCCTAACAGCACCATCTTTCAGCTAAACATTTCTAGACGGAAGAACTTGCATAGGGTGTGAATCCAAATCCAGGTTGACTAGGCATGTTTACATAACCCAAACGCATGCTTTAAAGTCTCTAGGTGATTACAAACTGAACAAAGAGGGTGAGCCATCCCCATGTGCACAAGCCCAGTGCCAATAGGAAGTCCATGGTGAAGAACACACCAAAGGAAGTGTGCCTCTTTGGGCTCAATAATAGCAGCCCGCACACGCTGAAATCTTCTTTTCCACCCCTATTCGGAGGAATTGACTCTCCACTTGGCATTGAGAGCCTCAACCCAAAGGTGTTGGGGGGAAAGAAGTTGAAAACCTAACCAGTGTTGATACCAGAGGAATGGCATTTCAACAAGCCAATTCCAATCACTCCGCCATTTGGTCAAAGATTGAACTCAAATTTTGTGAAGATGCACTTTAGGTAGAGAGTTCTGAATTTCCAAAATAGACTTATGATCTGTTGCCTGCAAGTTATACTGAATTCTAAGAGCTTGCATGGGATCTAGTTTTTGGTTTGTTTGCAAAATAGATCTAAACTAATCTTGATGCCTTTTTCTGAAAAACCGAAGGCTCTTGATCTAGGGCACAAGGGCAAAAGGAACCTCATGATAAGTAACAACAAAAGACCACCACAGAGAGTGGGATTTGAGAGAGAACCCAGATCTGAAACCATCTCCATCCCATTGCAAGTGTTTTTTAAGGAGTTCCCAAGCTTTCTAAATAATCTTGGCAACAAATGTTCTCACAACGGTAACCGGACCCATGTGATAAGAAGAGTTTGGAAATTCAAACCTTTCCAGGCTTGCTTTCCCGTAGGTTTTCCTTGAGTGATACAATTTCTAAGCAAAATCTTCCATGCTTCCTCCCCTTCCAGGGCTCGCATGATCCATTTGGCACACAAGGCCTAGCCTTGGATTTTAATGTCAAGAAGACCAAGACCTCCAAGAACTTTTGGTGTGCAACAAATATCCCAGGGAACTCAATGAAACCCTTTGGTTCCTTTGGAGTTAACCCATAGGAAGCCCCTCAAGATCCTTCCAAGTTTGGCATAAGCAGCTTTGGAGGGGGGGCAACACAAGGAATAATATATATAAGTAGCAGCCAAAATCTTAGAGCAGATTTTGAGACTTTCCTGCTTGAGAGAGAGGCTTAGAAATCCAGAAACCAATTTTTTTCTCAACTCTTTGAACCACATAACCCCATAAATTTGAGGGAGTGGCATGAAAAGCAAAGGGTATGCCAAAAACTTTAAATTGCACACCCAACTGAATCTAGAGCCACCTATAATGGCAAAGCCATAGGCTGCCTATAGCATTGGGTTTTCTTCCATTCGATAAAGAAGCCAAAGGCTAAGAAAAATAAATCCAAGCATTTCATAGCTTTGGACACATAATTTTCCTCCTCGGCTAAAGTGAGGAAAGAGTCATCAGCAAAGTGCCCATTAACCATTTTCTTGTGAGACTGAGGAAGTAAAATACCTTTAATCAATCCTTTAGAATTGTAATCTGCCTGGAAATAGTTAAACCCTTCAACAACTAGAACATAGAGGGAAGGGCTAGAGGACAACCCTAGCGAATAGAACAAAAAAGGCCAAACTGCTCAAACTAGACACCATTAATGGTGATGCAAGCTCCCGCCTCTTGAGATAACATCCTAATTGTGCTCACAAATTTGCAACCAAAACCAAGTGCCTAAAGCATATCCAAGATGAATGGCCACTCAATTTTGTCATAAGCTTTTTCAAAATTAGTCTTGATGATCAAAGCCTTTTGATTTAACTTCCTAGCCAAACAACAATAATGTTATCAAGGATTTAGCAGTTGTAGATAAAACCAATTTGCTCAGGGTGGATAATGAGGGGCAGCAAATACCTGATTCGGAAAGCAAAGGCCTTAGCGATGATCTTGTAGGAGATATCGAGAAGGGTAATAGGCTGCCAATTGGTAATGAGTTCAAGATCCCCAGACTTAGGGATAAAATCAATGTTACCTTGATTGATAAGCTTGCCAAGAGAATTGGTTTGGACACCTTACAGATAGACTCTATGTAAGTCAGGACCCATATTGTCCCATAGTTCTTGATATAACTCACATGGAAACCCATCAATACCAGGTGCTTTGCCAAACGCCATCTGCAAAGCAACCTCTTGAAGTTCTTCAAAGGAAAACAATCAATCACAAGCCACTCTCTGAGTTTCAATGAGCTTGCAAGGCACAACCTAAAGGCGTTGGAGAAGAGCTTGATCACATTCTGGCTAGGAGGATTGAGCGGCGAAAACCTTGTGATAATGAGAACAAAAGCTTTCAAAATATCAGGAACGCTTGTAAGGTGGGAACCAACTTCCTTGATACCTTTGATATGATTAGTCGCTTGCCTGGAACAGAGGAGAGCAAAGATTTATTTAGAAGCTTTATCTCCAATTTCTAGCTAATGTCTTCTTGCTCAAATCTGAGCTCCTCGAGCTTGATAATGCTCTTAAACTTTGAGTTTGTGCTGCCACATAGCAGTCTGCACCTGCAAATCCTGATTGAAAGAAGAGAGCTCTAATTACTGTGTGATACGAATGTACTCACGGTATGAAGTCTCATGCGCATTGCGACGAAAAATAGTTGTTTGTTTGCCATAGATGTGAAGAAAGAAGACTGTCCTACAACAATAATGTTATCAAGGATTTAACAGTTGTGGATAAAACCAATTTGCTCAGGGTGGATAATGAGGGGCAGCAAATGCCTGATTCGAAAAGCAAAGGCCTTAGCAATGATCTTGTAGGAGATATCAAGAAGGGTAATAGGCTGCCAATTGGTAATGAGTTCAAGATCCCCAGACTTAGGGATAAACTCAATGTTACCTTGATTGATAAGCTTGCCAAGAGAATTGGTTTGGACAACTTATAGATAGACTCTATGTAAGTCAAGACCCATATTGTCCCATAGTTCTTGATATAACTCACATGGAAACGCATCAATACCAGGTGCTTTGTCAAACGCCATCTGCAGAGCGACCTCTTGAAGTTCTTCAAAGGAAATTCCATTCCCTCCCAAACATCAATAATGTTATCAAGGATTTAACAGTTGTGGATAAAACCATTTTGCTCAAGACGGATAATGAGGGGCAGCAAATACCTGATTCAGAAAGCAAAGGCCTTAGCGATGATCTTGTAGGAGATATCGAGAAGGGTAATAGACTGCCAATTGGTAATGAGTTCAAGATCCCCAGACTTAGGGATAAACTCAATGTTACCTTGATTGATAAGCTTGCCAAGAGAATTGGTTTGGACACCTTACAAATAGACTCTATGTAAGTCAAGACCCATATTGTCCCATAGTTCTTGATATAACTCACATGGAAACCATCAATACCAGGTGCTTTGTCAAACGCCATCTACAAAGCGACCTCTTGAAGTTCTTTAAAGGAAAACAATCAATCACAAGCCACTCTCTGAGTTTCAATGAGCTTGCAAGGAACAACCTAAAGGCATTGGAGAAGAGCTTGATCACATTCTAGCTAGGAGGGCTGAGCGGTGAAAACCTTGTGATAATGAGAACCAAAGCTTTCAAAATATTAGGAAGGCTTGTAAGGTGGGAACCAACTTCTTTGATAGCTTTCATATGATTAGTCGTTTGCCTGGAACAGAGGAGAGCAAAGATTTATTTAGAAGCTTTATCTCCAATTTCTAGCTAATGTCTTCTTGCTCAAATCTGAGCTCCTTGAGCTTGATAATGCTCTTAAACTTGGAGTTTGTGCCGCCACATAGCCGTCTGCACCTGCAAATCCTGATTGAAAGAAGAGAGCTCTAATTACTATGAGATACGAATGTACTCACGATATGAAGTCTCATGGGCATTGCGATAAAAAATAGTTGTTTGTTTGCCATAGATGTGAAGAAAGAAGACTGTCCTACAACAATAATGTTATCAAGGATTTAACAGTTGTGGATAAAACCAATTTGCTCAGGGTGGATAATTAGGGGCAGCAAATACCTGATTCAGAAAGCAAAGGCCTTAGCGATGATCTTGTAGGAGATATCGAGAAGGGTAATAGGCTGCCAATTGGTAATGAGTTCAAGATCCCCAGACTTAGGGATAAACTCAATGTTACCTTGATTGATAAGCTTGCCAAGAGAATTGGTTTGGACACCTTACAGATAGACTCTATGTAAGTCAGGACCCATATTGTCCCATAGTTCTTGATATAACTCACATGGAAACCCATCAATACCAAGTGCTTTGTCAAACGCCATCTGCAGAGTGACCTCTTGAAGTTCTTCAAAGGAAATTCTATTCCCTCCCAAACAACAATAATGTTATCAAGGATTTAGCAGTTGTAGATAAAACCAATTTGCTCAGGGTGGATAATGAGGGGCAGCAAATACCTGATTCGGAAAGCAAAGGCCTTAGCGATGATCTTGTAGGAGATATTGAGAAGGGTAATAGGCTGCCAATTGGTAATGAGTTCAAGATCCCCAGACTTAGGGATAAACTCAATGTTACCTTGATTGATAAGCTTGCCAAGAGAATTGGTTTGGACACATTACAGATAGACTCTATGTAAGTCTGGACCCATATTGTCCCGTAGTTCTTGATATAACTCACATGGAAACCCATCAATACCAGGTGTTTTGTCAAACGCCATCTGCAGAGCGACCTCTTGAAGTTCTTCAAAGGAAAACAATCAATCACAAGCCACTCTCTGAGTTTCAATGAGCTTGCAAGGCACAACCTAAAGGCGTTGGAGAAGAGCTTGATCACATTCTGGCTAGGAGGATTGAGCGGCGAAAACCTTGTGATAATGAGAACAAAAGCTTTCAAAATATCAGGAAGGCTTGTAAGGTGGGAACCAACTTCCTTGATACCTTTGATATGATTAGTCGCTTGCCTGGAACAGAGGAGAGCAAAGATTTATTTAGAAGCTTTATCTCCAATTTCTAGCTAATGTCTTCTTGCTCAAATCTGAGCTCCTCGAGCTTGATAATGCTCTTAAACTTTGAGTTTGTGCTGCCACATAGCAGTCTGCACCTGCAAATCCTGATCGAAAGAAGAGAGCTCTAATTACTGTGTGATACGAATGTACTCATGGTATGAAGTCTCATGCGCATTGCGACGAAAAATAGTTGTTTGTTTGCCATAGATGTGAAGAAAGGCGATTGTCCTACTAATGGCATCACCCCACCATTCAAGCCATCCAAGATCATCATGGGGTTGAGGAGCGATATTCCAAATTCTAGCAATGTGCTTCTTAGTCCATAAGTGGTAAAGATGAGCACTGTTAAGATAAAACTATGTTATGGACCCCCTTGGAGAGAGAAAACGCCATTCCAGCTCAAACTTGATGGCAAGATTGTCTGAAAGAAGAGCATCAAGAATGAAAACTACAAGGCAGTGAAAATTATTAGCAAAAGAAAAGATGTTTTGTTTTGTTGGTATGGCTCTATCAAGCCGCTCAGTGACCCTATAATGTGTCATGTCCCCTTCTCAGTGACATATCTCGGAGCACAGGATTAGCCTATCATACGACCCTCGTAGGCTGATCGTTTGGATAGAGGGTCACCTGGGAGCTTGGCACATGCTTCAGATTGGCAGAGTTTGATCAGTTGGCTTTCGTTTGGGCTCGATCGGACACTTTTGGCAGAAGTTACTATTTTTAGCAGTTCTTGGTGGTCAGTGTGGGACCCCTGCTATTTTTGGCAATATGGGTTGACAGCATTCGGAATCACTTCAGTATATGACCGCTTCAGACGGTTCGGTCAACGGGCGAGTAACGAGGGAAATATTAATATTTAATTGTATTAATTAAATATTAATATTGCGAGACTATTATATTAAGTTATAATTAAAAATTATAACTTAAGTGTTCTAATGCTGAGGGGGCGCCCATCATCAGGAAGGGGTCAAATTTAATATTATTATAAAATTTGGCCTAAGTTGAAAATATTAAAATATTAAAGAAGTGTGATTTTTAATTAAAAGCCCTATTATGGAGGAAATCGCACCTCTTTGGTTATATATACTTTTGCATTGGGAAGAGCGCCATTATGTCATTTTGGAGAATTGAAAATTGATCATTTTGGTCTGAGCAAGAAGCTTCAGGGTTTCAGGTTCAAATTCCTTGGAGAACGTGCCATCTCCATTGGAAGCAATTCAGAGGGTGTGAAATAACCCCTGATTTATTGCAACAGGGGGTTTCTTCATTCAGGAGAAATCATTGATCTTCAGAAGATATCATTACAGGTTTCATTAGAGTATTCATCCTACAGACAAGGGTTATTTAGGCGCCTAATTTTGGAGATTGGGAGAGCAGAAAGGGCAGGCCGTACAGCAGCATTAATTGCTGGGTTTTAACCCAGCCGTACCTGTACCTAGCCGTACTATTCACAGCAGGCCGTACCCTTTTGACATTGGGAATTACGCCCCTTTTTATGGTCTTGTTCTTCATCATTTGGGAGCGCATTTGTTTTGGGAGCAAGCAGAGGTCGTCAGACTCAGGAAAGGATGCCAAAAACATGAGGCCATACCATCTCCAGCAGGGCATTTAATGCTGGACCAGAATAACCAGGTTTTTAATACATTATTGTTTTTTTTACCTTATATGCATCTGGTTTTCATTGTAATCGATTCAGGAAGATTTTATATTAAGAGAAGCTTGGAGTTTGCAATATAGTTTTCAATTTACGAAGTTAGATATTTTCTATAGAATTTATTTATCATTTTTATGCAAAATCGCATTTCCTTCAAATACTGGCAAAAACCCAAAAACATCAAAAAAATACAAAACTTCAGAAAAAACCATATAAACAGTCAGTTGTCAGAATCAGAGGGAACTTGGGGTTCCTACAGTGGTATCAGAGCTAAATCCTGCCATCCTATGGGTTTAGCTATCTTATGCAGCTAGATCAGATTGGGTCACCCAGGTATTACACACGCAGGCGAGCCCTGATTGACAGGCAACAGAGTTTGAGCCGGCAGCTGGGAAATATGGCTGACAGAACAGATATACCTAGGACAGGACATAATGACAGAGATCAGGAGGGTGCAGAGTTCATGCATACACTCAGAGATCTTCGTGCAGGGCAACGGCGGTCCGATGAGGTATTGCAGCAGGTGGCAACGGCACTGCAAAGGTTGGGTACTTCGAGGAGACCGTCACCTAACCGTGACGATGACAGGAGTGATGTAGGGTCACGGAGAGCTACTAGGGCAGCGTCACAGACAGCAGATAGGCCTACTAGGCCCACTTTCACGAGACAGGAGCCCAGTGAGGCTATACCAGATGAGGAGCATGATGAGTTATTCGCTGATACCCTTATGGCAGCTCATGAGGAATGGGAGTTGGTACCGCCTGCGGTCAAAGAGATGATCACTTTTGACCGTTTTATTACACAGAGGCGAGAGCATAACAGATCTCGACAGGATAGGAGACCTCGTCAGCAAAATAATGATCTAAAACATGCTACGAACCGGCTCACATTGGCGACGTTCGATGGTAGTGGTAAGATGACTGCCCAAGCTTGGATTAGCAAGCTTGACACATTCCTTACACTGCGCCCGATGGCTGAGAGTGACGCCATTAGATATGCTACATTGCATCTTGAGGGGGTTGCCTACGACTGGTGGCACCACGGTATGGTGACTTTACAGCATGACAGGATCACTACTTATCAGGAGTTTGTGGACAGGTTGGTTGAGCGCTTTGACAAGAAGGATCCAGAAACCTACTTCCGAGACTTAGCACAGTTGAGGCAGAGTGGCAGTGTAGAGACCTACATAGGTGACTTCCAGAAGTTATCCGTTATGGTCCCTAACATCTCAGAGAGGCGCTTGGTAGTACTCTTCATGGAGGGGTTGTCAGAACCATTGCGAGGTTGGATCAAAGCTTTTGATCCTCCTTCGTTACAGGAGGCGATGAAGAAGGCACGAAACATGGAGTTAGCAGCACCATCGAGTAAATTCAGCTCCAGAGGTTCTTCATCATTCAGGGATAACAAGGGCCTTAACAGGAATAAGGATAAGTCTGATTTTAGCAAAGAAAAGTCAAACTCTAGGACTGATCCAAAAGGTAAATCAGCAGCCCCACCTTTGGATCATGAGGCCCTTAATGACCTACGCAAGAAGAAGCTTTGCTTCTACTGCAAAGGACCATATGACGCTAATCACGATTGTCCTCTAAGACCTAAGGGCAAGGCAAATCGTATAATGTGGGCGTTCTGTGAGGACTCGGAATCAGAGGATTCCGAACAGCAGGAGAGTTCCGAGAGTTCAGAGCCAGAGGCTCCAGAGCATAGAGTTGAGACAGAGCCCGAGCTTCAGGTACAGGACGCCCGTTTATCTAGTATCCAGCAGGAGGGTTCTTTCCGGATTCGTGGTGTGTTGGCAGGACAGAGGGTCATTACCCTACTTGATACAGGAGCCACGCATAATTTCAAAGATGCTAGATTTGTTGAGAAATGTGGACTCATCACTGAGGAGTTCGAGGGCATAAGAGTCAAAGTGGCCGATGGGTACACTTTGAAATGTGAACGCATGATTAAGGATCTCCCTTTATGCTTGAACAAATATGAGTTCAAGGCAGATTACTATGTTGTTAATATGGGGGACATTGATTTGGTCTTGGGGATGAAGTGGTTACATTCATTGGATGAGGTCACACTTCGTCTCAAGGACATGGAGATCCGTTTTGATGTTGACGGAAAGACACACATACTTAAGGCAATTCGGGACAGCAACATCAAAACAATTTCTTTCCGCCGGATGGAGCGGCTTATGCGTCACGACATGGTAGAGTGGGTTGCCGAGTGTCATTTAGCACCTATACAGGAGGGGCAGCAAAAGATAGACTATCATCCGGATATACAGGAGTTGAGAGTCAGGGATGACAAGGTGTTCAGTGATATTCCGCCAGGTAGACCTCCAGACAGGGGCATAGAGCACATCATTGAGCTCGAGGAGGGTGTGAAACCCGTTATGATAACTCCTTACAGGCATCCTAAAAGATTGAAGGATGAGATAGAAAAGACAATAAAGGAGTTACTTGCTATGGGTCACATTCGGCCTAGCAAGTCACCATTTGCTTCTTCGGTTGTGTTGGTGAAGAAGAAGGATGGAACATTACGCATGTGCATTGATTACAGGGTCCTGAATAAGAGGACAATTAAGAATAGATACCCGATACCGAGGATTGACGAGCTTATTGATGAGCTCCATGGGTCATGTTACTTCACTAAGATTGATTTACGATCGAGATATCATCAGATCAGGGTCCGAGAGCAGGACATAGAGAAGACTGCTTTCCGATGCCATTGTGGGCACTTCGAGTTCGTAGTGATGCCATTTGGACTCACTAATGCACCAGCCACTTTTCAGTCTACGATGAACCGGGTTTTTCATTCATTGCTGAGGAGGTTTGTGTTGGTCTTTTTCGATGACATCCTTATATATAGCAGGACTTGGCAGGAGCACTTAGCTCATTTGGAGACAGTGTTGAGTATCTTGGAGAGGGAGTCCTTGTACGCCAAGGAATCCAAGTGCGACATAGGGATGACCGAATTGCTATATCTCGGTCACATCATTAGTGCAGATGGAGTGCGCATGGATCCTGAAAAGATCCGCGCCATTGTTGACTGGCCTACACCGGCAAACCTAACACAGTTGAGAGGGTTTCTCGGTTTATGCGGGTTCTACCGCAGATTCGTGAATGGGTATTCACGACATGCAGCCCCGATGACAGATTTATTGAAGTAGGGGGCCTTTGTTTGGACTTCAGAGGCACAGGGGTGTTTTATGAAGTTCAAGGAGTTGATGACTACATGCCCTGTTTTAGCACTACCCGACTTTACGAAGCCGTTCGAGCTTCAATGCGATGCATCAGGTGAGGGCATTGGTGCGGTGCTTATGCAGGACAAGCACCCGATTGTGTATGAGAGCCGCAAGCTCAGAGGACCCGAGAGATTGTATAGTATATATGATAAGGAGATGCTCGCAATCATGCATGCCTTAGCAAAATTTCGACAGAATCTTGTCGGCAGCAAATTTTGCATTAACACTGATCATAACAGCTTGAGACACTTCTTAGGGCAGCGAGATCTCAATGATAGGCAGCAGAAGTGGGTCAATAAGTTGCAGGCTTATGACTTTGATATCTCATATATCAAAGGTACACAGAACGTAGTCGCTGATGCACTTTCACGTAAGCCGTACTTGAGCACTATGGTTCACATTTCAGAGGATTGGAGGCATACGATAGTGGCAGAGTATGCCAAGGACAGTTGGGCCTCCAGCATTGTTGAGGGATCAGCAGTTGATACCAGGTATACACTTGTGAATGATTTGATCATTTACAAGCACAGGATATATTTGATCCCAGGGTCAGAGGTGAAGAACATTGTTATGCGAGCCTTTCATGACACGCCTACAGCAGGACATCCTGGATATTTCAAAACATACAGGCAGATTTGGGAGAGATTCACTTGGAAAGGACTCAAGACAGATGTTCTTCAATATGTGCGTGAGTGCCCTGTTTGTCAACAGAACAAGCAGGAGAACACGTACCCGGCAGGTTTGTTGCAGCCACTTCCGATTCCTGACAGGAAGTGGGAATACCTGTCGATGGATTTTATCACGGGCTTGCCTAAAGCCCAAGGGCGTGATTGCATTTATGTAGTTGTGGATCAGCTTACGAAGTATGCCCACTTCTTTCCGATCACCACGACTTACACAGCTACGCAGGTAGCAGAGGTTTTCTTTCGCGAGGTATTCAGACTTCATGGGTTGCCTCGGAGTATCGTGAGCGACAGAGATAGTCGGTTCCTGAGTAACTTTTGGCAGGAGGTTTTCAGACTTTGTGGGACTGAGCTCACTCCGAGCAGTAGCTACCACCCGCAGACTGATGGGCAGACAGAGATTGTGAACAAGTGGGTGGAAGGATACCTCCGAAACTACATAGCAGGGCAGCAGAAGGCGTGGGTCAAATGGATACATTTGTGTGAGTATTGCTATAACTCGACATTCCATATGACCATTCAGATGTCACCCTTCATGGCGTTGTACGGGTATGAGGCGCCGAGTTTCCTTGATTTGCTACTGAGCGACAGTAGAGTGCCAAGTGCAGGGGGTTGGTTGCAGGAGAGTCAGGACACTATGAGGGCTCTCAAGGAAAATATAGCTAAGGCACAAAATCAGCAGAGACAGTATGCAGATCAGAAGAGGACGGAGAGGCATTTCGAGGTGGGTGACATGGTTTACCTCATGCTACAGCCCTACCATCAGTCCACTCTTAGGAAGAGTGGGTCAGAGAAGCTCAAGCCGTGTTATTACGGACCTTTCAGGATCCTGAGGAGAGTTGGCGAGGTGGCTTACGAGCTTGAGCTTCCAGCAGAGAGCAGGGTACACAACGTTTTTCATGTATCACGCCTCAAGAAGGCGTTGGGTCATCGTGTGGTACTGTCTGCAATTCTACCTCCCTTAGATGATGAGGGAAAATTGATTTTAGTACCTGAGTCCATCCTGGAGTATAGGGAGAGACAGTTGCGTAGGAGGACTATCAGGGAATATCTGGTGAAATGGAGAGATTTGCCTGTTGAGGATGCGACATGGGAGAGTGAGGATATTCTACAGCATCCGGCATTGAGATTGCTTGAGGACAAGCAATTTCAGGAGGGACGGACTGTCATGTCCCCTTCTCAGTGACATCTCTCGGAGCACAGGATTAGCCTATCATACGACCCTCGTAGGCTGATCGTTTGGATAGAGGGTCACCTGGGAGCTTGGCACATGCTTCAGATTGGCAGAGTTTGATCAGTTGGCTTTCGTTTGGGCTCGATCGAACACTTTTGGCAAAAGTTACTATTTTTAGCAGTTCTTGGTGGTCAGTGTGGGACCCCTGCTATTTTTGGCAATATGGGTTGACAGCATTTGGAATCACTTCAGTATATGACCGCTTCAGACGGTTCGGTCATCGGGCGAGTAACGAGGGAAATATTAATATTTAATTGTATTAATTAAATATTAATATTGCGAGACTATTATATTAAGTTATAATTAAAAATTATAACTTAAGTGTTCTAATGCTGAGGGGGCGCCCATCATCAGGAAGGGGTCAAATTTAATATTATTATAAAATTTGGCCTAAGTTGAAAATATTAAAATATTAAAGAAGTGCGATTTTTAATTAAAAGCCCTATTATGGAGGAAATCACACCTCTTTGGTTATATATACTTTTGCATTGGGAGGAGCGCCATTATGTCATTTTGGAGAATTGAAAATTGATCATTTTGGTCTGAGCAAGAAGCTTCAGGGTTTCAGGTTCAAATTCTTTGGAGAACGTGCCATCTCCATTGGAAGCAATTCAGAGGGTGTGAAATAACACCTGATTTATTGCAACAGGGGGTTTCTTCATTCAGGAGAAATCATTGATCTTCAGAGGATATCATTACAGGTTTCATCAGAGTATTCATCCTACAGACAAGGGTTATTTAGGCGCCTAATTTTGGAGATTGGGAGAGCAGAAAGGGCAGGACGTACAGCAACATTAATTGTTGGGTTTTAACCCAGCCATACCTGTACCTGGCCGTACTATTCACAGCAGGCCATACCCTTTTGACATTGGGAATTACGCCCCTTTTTCTGGTCTTGTTCTTCATCATTTGGGAGCGCAGTTGTTTTGAGAGCAAGCAGAGGTCGTCAGACTCAGGAAAGGATGCCAAAAACATGAGGCCGTGCCATCTCCAGCAAGGCATTTAATGCTGGACCAGAATAACCAGGTTTTTAATATATTATTGTTTTTTTTACCTTATATGCATCTGGTTTTCATTGTAATCGATTCAGGAAGATTTTATATTAAGAGAAGCTTGGAGTTTGCAGTATAGTTTTCAATTTACGAAGTTAGATATTTTCTATAGAATTTATTTATCATTTTTATGCAAAATCGCATTTCCTTCAAATACTGGCAAAAACCCAAAAACATCAAAAAAATACAAAACTTCAGAAAAAACCATATAAACAGTCAATTGTCAGAATCAGAGGGAACTTGGGGTTCCTACATAATGACCTTGCCGGAGATTACACCACGTAAACCACAGCGAGTTAGCCAAAAGATAACGGTGGTGGTTAGGGTCAAAGAGAGAGAATTTATTGCACATATAAAACCACGCCTCTCTTTCATAGGCGCACCAATGCATTGGAAGCAACCCCTCTTTGTCATCGTGAGACTACCATGTTGAAATCTTGACATATGATCAAGTTGGCATTAGGAGGAGAATCTGCCAACCAATGCCAAAACGTTGTCCTTTCCACCACATCATTAGACACATAAATATTGGCAATGCCAAGGGTAAGGCCATTAAAGTAACATAGGGTCTACACAGCACGATGAGTAGAATCTGAATCCCAACTAACAACATTTTACGAAAGGGATGGGGAAATTAAAATTACCACTCCCCCAAGTCCCATCTCATGATTAGTCATCTGGCAGATAGTCCCCGGCCTTAGTCACGTCATTCAGCAATTTTAAAGGAAAAAATGTTGAACTCGTCGAACAACAAGCAGCAAACAAAAAATCATTAAAATTCACGAATTAAATTGCTGCTAGTAATACTTGCCACCTGGTATTGGTCATTTGAACATTGTGCCATGTTAAAGAAAGTTGCTAACTGCTAAACTTGCCAGTGATTTAAAAGTTGTCCAAGAAACTACCCATTTCTACCGATCACACTTGTAGTTGCCCCCCGAATCGCTGCCCGCCGGTAAATTTTGTAGTTACATCATTAACGCAAGTATCCCTCTTTATTCTATGACATACTAGAATTAATATTTTAAGATTTATTAAGATTTTCCCAACATACACATTCACTATCCACAACGAACAAACTAATAAAATTGCAATGCAATATAATATGTATTTATAATTATATTTAATAGTTTATAGAATATCAATATAATATATAATATATATTGTATAATATATTTTATTTATGATTATATTTAAGTTTATAAAATATTAAAATAAATATATAATACAATATTAGAATATATATAATATATACAATATTAGATTATTAAAATATATATAATATAGTTATATTTTAGAGTTTATGACTGAAATTATATACATTTATTTAATATTTTTAAATTTATTATATATAATTTTTTAAATATATAGATTTCAAATATATTAAATGTGTATATTTCTTTCAATCGAATTTAAACACAAATTTTAAAAATGATTTTTTTAGCAATGAATTTTATCCTCCAAGAATTCGAACACAAATTCAAATGCAGTGACTTAGCCGCCAGCCAATTGTTTTGACGGCAAATGTGAGAGAAAATCTAGAGATTTTAACTTCTTTGAGACACAAGAATTTCATATTTGTAAAAAGTTGACATATATCCCGAACAATATATTTACAAGTCGTGTCAATATGGCCACACACAATTCAAAAGTACACAATCATTAATCAACCCCAGTTTGCATAATGGTTTCCTAATCAATCTCAGCTAAAGCAAAAAAGTTGTTAGCCAAGTAGGATTGATGGTTACCTCTCATGAAATTGCCTAACTAAATACTTTACCGCTTGTCTTGAACATATTCGCCATTATATAGAGGTGGTGAAGGGCTGTGTTCATGACTGTAAACATTCTTGCAATCTAACTCCACAGGGTTCTCAGTTGTTCCCAATAAAATCGCCTCCGAAGAAGGAAATGATGGTTGGGAAGTCGTCGGTTGGCTTTGGGAAACTAAAAACATAGCCACAACTTGAGGGGTGCAGACTGGTAGTAGCACCACATGTTGGGCAATAGAAACTAGCTAATGGATAGCTAACGAAGCTCCTATGGTTTTGTACACAACAATTGACGCTGTTTGAGAATTTTTTTTAATCTTGGAAAAGGTTTTGGGAGGTGGTGTGGGTTTGGCATTGGACATTAACAGGTATTCACGGATTTTGTGATCTGTAGCTAGGCAACGAAAGTGTTGGGCAAATTGATATAAAGCACACGTTGTGTGATCCTCTTTATCACTAACTTGAATGTCAACGGTATCCTTAAGGTCTTTAGAAAGATCTAATTCAACACAAATGTGTTTTTGAGGTGGACCGTATAGAATTTATCATGTTCAAACCCCATGAAACGCCCTAAGGGTTTGACCAATTGCTACATAAAACCCCACAAGGGCAAGGGGAGGTCGGGGAACTCTATCTAGATAGGGACATTGAGCCGAGCATGCTCAAAGAGGACAAACTCTTGGGTCCACTAGGAAAACACTACCAGAGTGTTTCGAATGAACCAAGGTCCATGAGCAACAATAGCATGACAATGGTCGACATTGTCAAACTTAAACAAGAAAAAACCTTTGGTTAAATTTTGAACACCCTCAAGCTTGACACCACGAGGTGCCATTCAAGTATTGTGAACCCAAGATTTCAGCTTTTGGGGGGGACACAACCAACAAAATAAGCTACAAGCATAAATTGTTCAAAAAAGCTACAAGCTTCATCAACATCAAGGCAATCTAAAACAACATTAGGAAGAGTTACAGGGGTAGTATCAATACCTCCTGAAAGACTTTGGGGACAAATTTTTGAACTCACTTTGTGCCATTGTTCTTTGCAACTCCATCGAAAGCACCAACAACAAATGTTGCAAGACCTAAGGAGGAGGACATTTAAAATAAGGCAAGGGCGGTAAGGAGATGGATGCAATGCAATAAATGTGTGATCCTATCAAAAGGAAAAATCAAGTTCCTACTAGACTAGTGATGGCGGTGTGACATTAGTGCATGGCAAACCCTAGCAGAGCCCTTTTAAAATCAGTGACCATGAGAATTTTGATTTTGCCAGAAAGTTGAGCATATATCATAGCACTCATGTGTTGGAATGTCTTTTATAGAGTTCTTTACTTGGTGATATCTCATTGACATGTGGGGTAGATTGTTTAGGTCAATGAGATATAAAGGTTAAGTTATATGCATAACTAGAACATTGAATCTTAAGTTATGCAAGTGGTTAGGTAGTTGTAGGTTGAACCACCTCATAGGTCTACTTACTTGATCTGGTATGGTCATAGAGCTATAGGCCGGAGATATAGTTGTGTTTGTATTGTTGTGTCATGGTCCAAGTGGGGGCTCATGTTCTATGGGTCTAGGGTTGTCCTTATACAAACTTCAAGTTTACATTAACATCAATTTTAAGTTTTTATTAGACACTAGGTGCCTCTAATATTCCCATAAATACGTTTTTGTAGTTCATACAACAGTCATCCTCTGTGTACTCCATACAATGGTTGGGCACTTTTCTATAGTTTGAATTCCTAGCAATTTTTATAAATTTGCAGCCAACACCCCGGACGTACGAAGAAGGCATAAGGTCATCACGCCCTGATTTCTTGTAGTTTGAGCCCTTTGCAATATCACCCAAGCTATCTAACGAAAACTAAAACAACCAATGCCATTCATGAACACATACAACAAGCTCATCAACAATGCCATTTGTGGCAAGTGCAAAAAATTCTCAACTGTGAGAACTATGCCATAATCCTAGAGTGAGTCTCATAGAAAAAATTTCATTTGCTTTGCCCAAAATGTGTGAATATTTACCCATGTCTCTAAGTTCCAATGTTTGTATCCAAAATATTTACTAGTTGAGATGTCATTTGCACAATGTGCTCTAAGACGATGTATTTCATGGCAAACTGAAGTTCACTGGAAAAGATGAGCTTGAAAACAATATTGCATGGCCACCTTCAAATCTGACAACACTGACAAAGAATTAAGCAAGAGTAAAAAAAATTAATTTACTAGCGAATTTACAAGGAACACCCCTTGTCTTAGTGCATTAATTACTAGTAGTTGAGGCCCTGAGGGCATTAAAAATTACGGAAATACATGGCTTGAATATATGCATCATGGGAGCCATGCCTTACATCAAACTTTTGTGGACTTTAGTCAATTTTTAAGCCTCAATACGTCGAAGCATCAAATATTTTTTCTCCTTTTTCGCCTTCTATTGCATTTAGTTGTTCACCCTTGCAATTGTGCAACATGCTTCATTGTCAACATTTGACCTATCTAAGCTTGACCTTATATGTTAGAATATCGACATGTCAAGCACCATGGCAATTTCTCATTTGTTGCCTTTTCCATTTTCCCCTTTTTGTTACTAACCAACTCCAACACTTAGCCAATTCTCCTTAATGGGGAGTCAGTGCGTCAAAGCATCGAAGTATCAAGGCAAATTTCCTTTTTCCCTCATTTCTTCAACTTACTAGGTTTTTATGACTCACACCAAGATTTGACTAATTGTCACTTGTTGAAGCCTCGAGGTGTTAAAGCTCTTTTCCATTTTACCATTCTTCAAATTCCCTTTCTTGTCGATGGTTGCCACCAACATTTAGCCAGTCCTTTAGTTGTCAAAGCATTGGCACTTCAGGATTTTAGGGCCATTACCCATTTTGCAATATTGGCTAAACCTTAAGGACACCTACTTGGACAACCATTTTTCTTTAGAAACCTTAATTAATTGGCTCACAAAGCGAGCATCCATAATATTCCCTTTATATCAACAAGTCTTGCTATGCTTAGTTTCATGTAAAAAGTCATCAGCCTTTTATCACCCTTTGCATGTGCAATAACTTTTTCTCAATTTTTTTAAAGAAGCTCTCACTAGCCAAGTCCACCATTACAACTATGAATTTATTCAAACAACACCTATGCTCGAAGATGATGATGGCTCACCTATCTCCACTTTTTGTGGAAAGATGAGCTCACTTTTGCCAATCTTTTAATAGGTTGACGCACCAGTCAAGCTTTCTTGTGGAAAATGAAGCCCTGCTGCCTATTTACTATTTTTTAAGCATTTTTTGTCCAAGTCCATACCATTTTCAACACAAGGTAAGATTTGATTCAACCTGCGAATCACCACTTGCTGCATGGAATTGAACATTATTCTATCTATTGATCTTCGCCAAACGAGGACCCAATGAATTTTCTCATGTGGATTTGTTTCAAATCACTTAATTTCCCTATATTTAATTTGGATCCATTTCATAGCTCTTATTGATCTCATACTTGCCTTTCTTTCCTCTCATCCAAGCTCACCAATCCCAACCAGAGGCAACAAAATGAAATCCCACCATAGAATTATAAATCAACATGCTGAGTTTCCTGATTTTGGGAAGGAAAAGGGATAGCGAACATGATGTTCCATGCATGTTTTAACTGTATACACTCGAAACTCGACCACTTTTATAACATTGAGAGTAATGTATTCAAAATTCAAAATAATTATTTAGTACTTTTTATTTTAGACTCAAATTAGATAGTCAAAATTGAGTATAACATGTTGAAATTTTGGAGGTACAAAATGAACTCAGTCTACTAAGAGAGGGGTATGATGTCACATTGTGACATTTACCACTGAATAGGATCTCGATGAGAAGTTTGGTTGATCACGTAACTTTCTTAATAGGCACAATTTCAACAAATAGTGAGTTGTACTTAATAATTGAATATGTGTAGTTTATTCAGTACATTTGCATTGCTCCATGTGTTTCAAATGCAACAAAGCAATATGTTATGCATGTAATGTCAAATACATTCATAGTTTCCTCAATTCACCAATATGCCTTCAAGTACTTATAAATGTAATCAATTTTCTAACACAAAAAGGGGCTTTAGTAAAAACCCGTGCATAGAATAGTTATTATTTCATGGTTTTCCCACTTTCCATCAACTTCTTTTGCATCTCTAGCCAATTTTGTGACAATTCATTTGGCATTTGCCTTTTACATTGATGGATTTAGATTTGTTGAAAATAAACACCAAGACAAGGTCTAAGCTCCATCCAAACCATTATGTTTCATTTTCCACCTAATATGGTGCAAGAACTTATCTACCATAGCATGCAACAAAATCTTGTAGAGAATAAGGATGCAACACAAATTACTAGATTAGGATTGGTGATATGTCATGTTCCCTCTTCCCATCAACACTCTTGTGGAAGAATGTAAAGCTATTATAAATCCTAAAGATTCACTAGAAATATTATATTGCATCAAAATGAATGAGCAGATAGCAAAAGCCCTTTACAATTCCAAGAATTAGTTTCAAGTATTAAATATGGTATTGTAGTCACTCAAATTTAGTCATGAATACTTGATAATGTCAATTTTGGCCCATTTTCACTTTAATTGACTTGAGCACTTAATGTGGACATATTCGCCACCTTACTTTATCCTAAGCACCTATACAAACTTATCCCCTTCTAAATTGTTATCTTGCGCCTATAGAAATTTTCTAATTTGCTAAAAACCTCTCTAAGCATCTGTATGAACATCCTAGATCCCAATATTCACACATTTCCCTTCAGGACAAAATTGACTAGTAGGGAACAATAGTACCAGGCGATTTTGACCCTATGGATCGACCCTGTCCATCCTAGCAACAGTTACTTTTTAGATTTAGACCCTTACTTGAAAGTTGGTTTGTATTTTTGGAATACATAGGATGGGGTTTTCCCCCTTTGGATTGCTATAAAAACACATCTAAGTTACTTATTCTATCACTTGGCAATTTCAATATTGAAACACACTGACACTATTGCACACTAAGCAAAGCTTCCCTACTCTTTCCAACTTGATTCTAATCATTTTCCTTAGCCAAGTCAAGAGTTTGTTTTATCCAAGCCAAAGCCAAGCATTATCAAGTATTTAAGCCATCTCTAAATGCATACATGTAGTCAAAAAAGTGCAATTGCACAAAGCACTCTTAAGTGGGAGAACTATGTGGACTTGATTTTCCTCTTCGAAGTATTGGATACATCGACAGGAATCAGTCATAGTGGAGGTGATTGGGGTCAACTCAGCCCATTACACACTCCCATTTTTCTATTTGCAGGTTTTCAACTATTGCAAGCCCTATTAGAGTTTCAATTTTAAAGAGGTAAGTTGCAGGTCTTTCACGCACATCCAAAGGTCAAATTTATGCACACAAGCGTGATTTAAGTTGTCACAAACAATCGTGCCCTCCTTTCCCTATTTTCCTACAGAGGACGGAATCGACCAATAGAGGACAGTAGTGCCAATCGATTATGTCCCCTTTCTGATGATCTTGTCCTTGGGCAGTTACACTTTTAGTTCAATTTGTACAGCCACAATTAGTCTCTTTTGATCAGTTCCAACCACTATTCATTTTCATAAAATTAGATCACAGATAGCAAACAACTAAGTCTTTTGTTTTGTTCATAATTAGTCTTCTCTCGTTCAATTATGCTATGTCAATTTCAATAATTTACTTTCATTCTGTTTGTCGCAAGTTATTTTACATCATTTGCTATATTTTATTCAATTTATCTAAATTTGATTCAATCACCACATTAATTCCATATTCTGATAAAACAAGTATGGACTGAAATAGTCAACTTTTCTCTATTAACTAATGGTTCTTCCACTTGTGCTTGCTTTGTTTACATTCCAATCATGGTTCCTGTTGTAGGCTAGAATTGCACCCTTTATGGGAGAGTTTCTCAGGCTCTCTCACTCCTAGCTACAAGCGTTGAGACAACCTCCGACTGTGGGTATCCTATAGTGATGTTGAACCTCTAAGCTTTTTAATGAGGCTAGTTCCTCAAATGCTTCACTTCAGCTCTTATTTCCCACGCTAAAATATACTGCCGACTAAAGGGATAGGAGGATAACATAAAAAGAAAATCTAAGCTAAGGGAGGTGATGCACCAAATAGAGAGTGATCCACATAAGCATGAAATAAACATTAATTCAACATAAGATAATTCTTGCTCACACAACCTCACAAACTAATTAATTGGCATAAGTGTTTCATAAACTAGGTTCACCAAACAATACATGAAGCAAACTGGAATTTCAAAATTCACACCAAGCATCCATTAATAGCAAAAAGAGCTCAAATTCAGACCTGCAACTAACTTGAAAACACCTAAAAATAGGCAAGAAAGAAAGACAATGGACATGGAAGAACACTTCTTCACAAGGCCATCATGCACAAGCTTGCTAAGCACAATTTTCAGACAAGAGATAGGTAAAAATTGATCTTTATTGCTTCAAAAAGTCTTTCTTACAAATTTTGACAAGGTTTCTCATTGTCAAATGAAGATATCTTTTTTATGGGGGAGCCAACGAAGATATATGAAAAAAGGGAAGAAGAAAAAAGAAGAGCAAGCAAAAAGAAGTCAATAAATGAGATCCAACCACCCTCCGTGAATTCTCACCCACATTTGGGTTAATTAGAACTAATCTTTCTTCAACAAATTAACCACCATTAGCTCCAATAGTCTTCAAGCCCTCTCATAGGTTGAGAAACATACTAGAAAACAAGAACTTATTGAGGATGATGATGTCATGATCCACTAAAAAAGAAAAGTCCAAAAACATATTTAATGCCCGAGCTACCTTTTCTAATCACCTGATCTTCATCTTTCACTTCCACGTCATCCTTCACTTGTCTTACACGTATAAGGACAAAATCCCCATAACTTTGAATCTGGACCGAGTCATGCTGCCTCTGAATTGAGCGACTGTTTATCGGAGATGATGGCCATGTCAAAGGACGAGAGCCTCTCCATTAATTGTATACACCAACTCCTGCTTTGAAACCTGGGCCAAATCTTTTCTATAGATGGAAAACCAATCTAAGGACATTGGTTTTCCTGTATCCATTTATGTCAATACAAGTCCATAGATTGTGTAGCTTCTTTTGATCTTTTTAAATGCCAACGGCTACTTGCAAGGGTTCAAATTTTGACGTTTGTGGGCCCGTCATCAATTCTTTCAGACAACTTGCTTCGGCCATTTTCTTTGGACAATTCCTTTGGAAGAATTTCTTCGGGCTATTGTTTCGACCTTTTCTTCCAAAAGAATCCATTGACTTTTCTTCGGGCAATTTGCTTAGACCCTTTCCAAGGAGAATTTGTCCGAAAGAAATCATGTCTTCGGATTTTTTAACAAGGATCTTTAGAATTAAATGAAATGGACCCTTCGGAATTCTTGAAGGGAAAAACTGTTTGGGCACTTTGCTTCGATGAGACCTTTCGGGCCTTTGAAACGGACCCTTCGGCTTTTTGTAAAGTTCTTTTTCCGAAAGGAAAGGATATCTATTGGCCATTTTTGGCCCACATACCAATTTTTGTCCAAGTGTGAGAAGGTGGACTTTCAAGCAAAAGTGGCAAATTCACACAACTTCGGGTTCTTAGAAGTAGAAGTCTTCGGGCTTTCGAAGTCGCAAGACTTCAGGTTTCCAGCAGTGCTTGACTTCTAAAAGTTTTATAAGTAGAAGTAATTCAGGGTTATGAACCCGAAAGGATATCTATTGGCCATTTTTGGCCCACATACCAATTTTTGTCCAAGTGTGAGAAGGTGGACTTTCAAGCAAAAGTGGCAAATTCACACAACTTCGGGTTCTTAGAAGTAGAAGTCTTCGGGCTTTCGAAGTCGCAAGACTTCAGGTTTCCAGCAGTGCTTGACTTCTAAATGTTTTATAAGTAGAAGTAATTCAGGGTCATGGACAATGCAGATCAAATTCTCCAAGGTGAACGACTTTAAGCTTCCTCTTAAAGAAGACTTCGGTTTCTCTGACAAAGACAACTTCAGGTTTCTAAAGGAGCACTACTTAAAAAACCTTATAAGTAATCAGCAGTCAAAACCCCGAAGCAAGTAAGAAGGCTTGAAAAGCCCGATTTGGTCTGGGCAATGTATTTTGGGTTCTCCAAAGAGCACTACTTAATTACTTCATAAATTGTGAGCAGTCAAAAACCCAAAATAAGGAATGAGACATCAAAAGCCCGATTTGATCTTAGAAGTGCTTCTCTGGTTCTCAAAAAAACAAGTCTTCTCCAAGTGTAAATCCAAAGGACCATTGCAATATTTTCGAACGTCTCAAGCAAAAGTCCGAAGGATGTTACCCTTCGGGAGGTGCCATTGACAAAGCCCGAAAGTTCTCTTGCCCTTCAAGAAAGTCCTTGTCAAAAAGCCCGAAAGGCAATTATGGAAAAGGTTCCTAATGAATTCCTTTGGACTTTTTGTTCGAAGAAAATAAGCAAAAAAAATGTTCCAGGGAAAATAAGCCCGAGGGATAAGTTGCAAGGAGTGCGAAGCTCGAACAAGTAAAATGGAAAGTTCCGAAAGGAAAATTATGGAAAATAGTCTGCGGAAAGCAAATGGCCGTGGAACATTAAGGTCAATGGTCAGCAAATCCAAAGGGCCAATCAGCCAAGGACAAATGGCACAAGTACATACAACTCACTTCCAGAACATGCAAAGTGGTCAAACAAGGATTAGATGCGTCCAGATGGAGCAACGAACATGCAAGGACCGATTGGGATAGTCCAAGTTGCAATAAAGAACACACCAAGCTTTAATGCAAAGATAAAAACACTCGGACTTGGTAGAGACATGCAGCTACCACCGGTATGGCTCGCTCAGTTCCGAAGAGGAAGACTTGAATGCGTGAAGGGCTCGAGAAGATTTTACAATAATCTTGGGCGGTCCATTTCATGGTCAAAGTAGTCGCAACAGCAGTGGCTTCGATCATCAACAACTTCTTCTCCCCTTTTTTCGTTTTCTCACGCAAGTCCCTCTTCTCTCTTGTCCCCTTCTATATATACGGGCTTTCAAGCCACTGTAATGGTTCCTAGTTTTTAGACTTTTCTCATCTTTCTGGGAGACGGACATTCATTGAGATACTACAACGTATGCTCTGCTTGATTAGGCTCGACCATGTCAAGTCTATTGTAAGAACTACCTCTTGATGTAATAAGATGATTTCTTTGCCTATCTCTTGTCATTGATCAGTGCCTTAGTATATTTGTGCTTGGTGGATTCGTGAAGGAGATTCTTCCTAGTCTATCAGCGTTCTGCTTGCCTCTTTAATGTATTTTCAAGCTCTTGCAAGTCTGGATTAGTGTTTTGCCTGAACCTCTTCCAGTGTGTTAACTTGATCTCGAGATTGTGTAAGCCATAGTTGTCTTATGACTGATCTAGTGTGGGTTCGAGCTTAGATGAGTGTTCATTTTACTTTGGTGCATCGTCCGGTTAGCTTTCTTAGGAGCCCTTATCCCCTTTCTAACCCTTTTCCTTGTGAACCATTAGTTTAGCTTTTAGTTTAGGTGAGCATCAAAGAGAAACCAACCTACTCCGGAGGTTCAACCTCATTACAGGATACCCACGGCCTGAGGTTTTGTTCCCACACTTGTGGCTAGAAGTGAGAGAGCCTGAAAAACTCTCCCACAAGGGCTCAATTCCACACTACAACAATATCTTTCAGAAAAAGTGTTTAGTGTCATTTCTTTTGAAAAGTGTCCTTCAAAAAAATGTTTTGTCCCTTCAAATCTTGAAAAGCTACCCCTTCCCCGAGAAAAGAGTCTTCGGAACCTTTCTTTCGGACAAATTGTTCGAAAGAATTCCAACACTTAATCGGCAACAAAATTCCCGAGAGAAGAGAAACACTTAGTCCCATACAAAGTCCGAAAGAATGAACAAGAAAGACTTAACCAAAAAAGAGACTTTGCCCTTAGCTTTTTTAGCTTGCAAGCTTATACTTGAACACTGTCGTTGGATTCTTAGAAAACCTTGCTTGGACCCTCTCTATTTGCAAATGTTGGATCCATTTCTATGCCTTTGATCCACTTCCTCATCAAACCATGCAAGAGCTTTATATGTGGCCAAAAATGGCCAGCAGTTCCTCCATGTACCATGCGATAGGAACATTGTTGATTCAAGCATTTAGCCTCTGGGGTTTTAGCTTAAATTCAGCTAATCAACATCTGCAGCATCCTTAAATTGATAATAAAGAGCTTTGACTAGCCATATCGTTCAAACAGCTAATAGTTTGTTTCAAGCTCTTTAATTTCGCAAATCCTTTTCAATATTGAAAACAACAATAAAATTTTTAAAAGATTTTTGAATTTCATGAAGCCTATATGTTGACCAATTCTAAAAGAGGCAAAAAATATATATTGTTTTACAGAAATTGTGACAAATCTCCATTCTCAATTAGCTTAGGAAAAAGCACATCTGAAAAAATAGTTTGATGAATACTATCTGCTAAGAGCCTTTGAAGAATAAATGTTTCAGAATCAGTGTTTTAAGGCTTCCACAGTCCATAATGATAAGAAAAAAGCTTCCAAAAAGACCTGTGATGCAGATTTTTGAACCATCAACCCTTTGGATCACCCTTTATGTGGTCCATCATCAGGACAAAAGCAGAATCAAAAGTCGACAGTTCAAAACAAGGTAATCTGAAACTTTGATGGTTCAAAGATCTGTATGACGGGTCTTTGGAAATGTTTTTTTTCTAACATTTGCCAAAGCTCTTCTGGATAATATGCTTAGAAGTTTTTGTCTGGACTTTTTAAAGTGAGTTACCTCACTGCACATCAAGGAAAAGTGACTTGGTAAGGAATCATAGACAGGCAGGTTATCCAGAAGAGCTTTGGCAAATGTCTTCCTGAGAAAACGAAATTAAGAAAAATTCCTAACATGGAGTGTCGTTTAGAAGAAGAAGAGACATACCGACATGGCTGTATTTTGATAGTGTTTAAACATGGCCATAGAAGGAATGGCAGCGCCGCTGTTCCAAATGTTGTTGGCAGGAGCAGGGGCAGGGGCATTACCCTTTGAATCCATGATATCGCGGCAAGCAAGCTCTTGAAGGGGGTGCCTTTTAAAGGCGGACGGAGGTGAAGAGGAAGATTGCTGAAGTTGCAGTGGCTTTACAATGCAAGTATAATTGCTGCTGCTATTATTATGCTGGTACCTCCGTGAATCATTATTATTATAGTTGTCGTTGTTGTTGTTGCAGTTGTTTTCGTATCTGGCAAATTTTTGTGGAGGTGGGCTCGTCCAGGGGCGCTGCACCACTTCGCCGCTAGGGGAAAAGCAAGAATCCTCTTCCACGTGGAACCCTGTTTGAAATCTTTTCTGGTTTTTCTGGGCCCTCTGTGGAGTCGGATGTAATGAAGAAATAGGAACAGGGCGGGGGTAAGGGTAAACATCTTTGGAAGGAGAAGGGGGAAGCTCCGTTACCACAGGTGCGCTCGCTTTTTTGGAATTCGTCTTATGGTGGCTTTGCGGTGGAAGATAAGGGAGCTTATTACGAGACTGCTGTTTCTGAACGGAATGAGAGGCCGCCACGGAGTCGATGACGGCCCAGAGTTCGGCATCGTCCAACTCGCTGTCGTCTCCGCAAAATTGAACCAGAGCCATTTCCCCTCCCCGACTCTCGAAGGTCTGAAGAAGGCAAGGGGCTTCGAACGGTTACCCTCCTGCTTCTCTTGACTGGCTTTGACTATAACTGTCCCAAAGCGACCAAATTTCAAATCGTAGAGCACTTGCTCGTGTGCATCTAATTTGAAATTTGAAATTGACGGATTTACTGAAAAATTATTATTTCGAAACTATTTAGTGTTTTTTGAATTTAATCAGGTTAGCACGTGACACGTTTTGCTTTTGACATCGCTCTATAGGTTACGAACTACATTTGATGGCCGTATGGCCGTATTTACGTTTTTCCCTTGAAATGTATTTTTGGAGATTAGATTAGATGGCAGGTGAAGGTGAAATTTAAGGTAGACTCTTTTTTTTTTTTTTAAATTCAAAGGTTAGAATAACTAAAATCAGTATTTAAAGGTGTATGTGAATGAGTAAGAGATACTAGTATTTATAGTGGTATTATTTGTGTCATGTAAAATATTTTTGTGTAAGTTTATGTTAATAAATATATAAATATTGGTTTTTATACGTTATTCGCAATTTTTTACAAAAATATTTTTGTAGAAATTTGTGTCAATAGATTTATAAATATTGGTGCCTATAGATTATTCATTATTCATAACTCATTATTCGCATGCACCTTATGTGTTGATTTTAGTAAAATAAAAACATGAACAAGTAAAAAAAATATATGTTATGATGACTTAATATTATAGCTTATTTTCATTATATGATTTATGATATGTAAATATGCATCTTCATTTGATTATGTTTTTTGTAGGAATGGAACATTTGACTTTCTTTTGATTATGTTATTTAGGTATATACATGAAAATGACAGGGATCAAATATCCTTATTTTATTTTATGTGGAAGGAAAGTGACTCAGGGTTTATGTGCTATGCCCTTAATCAAAATGTGTCTAAGGATATGTATGTCTAACTTATGGCTTACATACCTTCATATTATTTTATTGTATTTATCGATGTTCTTAGTATGGTTGGCCTATGGAATAATCATGGCTAAGTATAGTGTATATGAAATGTCCCAAAAAAGATAATTTGTTGAATATTAGGATTATTTGAAAACCATGCTTCAATATGAAAAAAAATTGATTTAATTACAACAAATATTAGTTGCCAACAACCCTTCAAATCTTCCTCAAAATTAACTTAAAATGGGGCAAACCCCAAACAATTAGTAGTTGCTCCAAATATGAAATTATAGCTCTTTAAAAAAGATTTTATTATTCAAACCTTAGGCATCCTTCGCTGCAAATTTAAACTAAAAATAATAGATTTTTTTTTATGCCACAAATCTCATGAAACCCTCAATAAATTGCATAAATATATTTGCAATAAAAGATAGAATTTTTAATAAACTTTCTAAATGTCTTTGTGGTTAAAAAAGCCCAAAAGCTAATCGCCCAAGTTGAAAAAATATAAAAAAAATTGCATAATTTAATTCAAGATAAAATGACCTTCGCAAGAGGTCCAAACCTCTCCCAATTCAAGTCACCACTATGCATAAAAATAAAAATAATTCCATAATTGCTTTTAGGGCACAAAAACCTCCAAAAACATGAGATTGTACTCCCAAACCAAGTCTCCACTCTCCCAAAAGCAAGTTGCCAACCTGAAAATGACTAAATGGTGTCTAAAACACCCTTGTAGGACTAGTTAATTCTAATGATAACCCCTGAATGAAGTTACCTCGAAGAAAGAAGAGAGTTTTTATCCATTAACTTCATTGCTTGAAAGATTTTGTCTTCAAAGCAAATGGCTTAGCATTTTCATGTTAATAGACCAATTTTTAATATCTAAATCATAACATGGCCTCTGCAAATGATTCCTTGTTTACTTTTATAGCCCTCCAAATGTGGTGCCTAAAAAAAGGAGGGTAACTTAAATAATTTAAAAGACCTTTTCTTGTGGTTTTTTCTTAAAATCACTTATGCCTTCAAGGCCCTTAAAGGTCTCCTCTTTAAGTGAAATAAGAAACATAAAGTAACTTCCCAAAAAGGTAATCTTTTACAAATATTCAATCAAAATATATAATATGTGTTCCCTTTATGTTTGTCCCTTAGCCCTTAGGAATAAGTTAAGGCTAAGGGTCTTCCATGATGTCTATGTCAAAAGAAGGACATGACAATATATGGGAGGTAATGGTTAGTCTTTTATCATTATATTATGGATTATGTTCTTATTATATTATTGTGGAGATTGTCTATTCAAAGTAGCTTAGTCATAATATTCAAGTATTTCATTCTTTCATCAATTGTTATTGTAGATTTGCCTATTATATTATTAATTTTACGATATATTATTCTATTGTTGCAAATCAACTAAGTAATTTCATTACAAGTGGTATCAGAGATTTGATTTGGGTAAGTTTCTACAGCGTAATTTTTTTCAGATCTAGGGTCTTTAGCACTCAAAGGTCGAAAAACATAACTTTTGATCTAGGAAGGATTGAATTTTTTCATCATCGTAATTTTGTTCATGGATTTTTTTTACAAAAAAGAAAAAAATTGAAAAAAAATTATATTAAAAAATCTAAAATTATTTTTACCTTGTGTAAATTAGCAGTCATTGGATTCATCTATGTGAGACGATCGTAACAGTGTATTCTATTAGTACACTTTTTTAGGCTGAAAATTTGCACCCTTATGCATATTAGCAGTTGTTAGATTCATCTTGGTGAGGTGATTGTAATGGTATCATCTACTAATACACTTTTTTTTTGTTACAACCTTCTTAGGTTTTGTGTATGGCGGGGCCTAAAACTCATGGATGTGAGAAAGAGAAAAAAATGCCTAAAAGTCCTCACAATGATGACATGGAGTTTGAAACTTCTGATCCATGTATTTTGGAGGCAGTTCAACAACATAAGTCAAAGTTGCAGGGCATGGTGTAGAAAGATAATCTCAATGCAGTTAAAGGGGACATCAAGGGGCTGAGAGGGGACCTGAATGGCTTGCAAGATAAATTACAACAAATAACTGGGCAATTAGCCAACTTTCAGCTCAACAATTGTAAAATAACCCTATACCACTCCAATTTGGTTCTCCTCCAAACAATTACAACACCAACCCTGATATAAAGTCATTGTTGGCAAAAGTGGACCTATGGAAGTTTGATGGTAATGATCCACTCACATAGATTAGTCAATTTGAAAAATTATTTGATCTACATCAAACTCCCTATTCACAAAAGGTGGTCATGACCTCTCTATCTCTAGAACCTGAACAATTCATTTTGTATCATTAGTTGTGTGCTCAAAAGAAAAAGGTGTCCTAGTTTCACGGTTGATATTTTTTGAGAAGTTAAAACTCCATTATCACAATAATGTATCCAAAAACTACATCATCCAACTAACTAAGTTACAGAAAATAGGGATTATAACGAATTGCATTCATCAATTTTAGAATCTCTTCTTATGTGTGGTAGACATCACCGATGAAAATCTAATTGACCTATTTTTGGTTGGCCTCAAAGCTATCATTTAATTAGAGGTTCGCATGTTTCATCCCAGTAATGTATCTGAAGCCATACCAAGGGCATGCATGGATGAGAAAAAATGGTTGATCAAATGAAGACATTTCACTAATGTTCATGAATGCACATTCCCAACACCATCATTTTCATAGCCTACCAAATTGACACCTTAATAAATTAAATAAAAACATGCAAAAGGTTTGTGTTTTGGCTATGATAGCAAATAGATCAAAGGACATCAATGAGCTAAAAAGTTATTTTAAATTGAAGTTGTCAATGAAGAGGAAGAAGATGATGAGGATTCTAGGGCAGGTTTGAAAGAATTCGATGATGAATCTAAGGATTTTCAACCTACTATTTCATGTCACATACTTTCAGGTATTAATACTCATCAAACTCTTAAGGTGGTGGGTTTCTTGAAAAAATAAAATGTGATTTTGTTAATTAACTCTACGAGTACACATAATTTCATCAATAGTAAGTTGGCTACTCATTTGAACTGTTTCATTTACCCAAATCTAAATTTTTAGGTCATGATTGCATATGGTGATATTGTCAAATGTTCTAAAAAATGTCATAGCATTAAGTTTGTTATAGGAGACTACTTGTTAGATTCCCATATGTTCACTATTCCCATGGGAGGAGTTGACATTATATTGGGAGCAATGACTCATCACTTTGGGCACTATTGAGATGAATTTTCAAGAACTATCATAAAATTCCATTCAGAAGGCAAGACCTTTAAACTGCATGGATGGGCTAAATTTCTATAACAGGTTTGTTCCCATCAAAGGATGAATAATCTTAGAAAAGATATTGAGGGATTTGTGGCACATTTGTTTTTCATTAAGGTTCAACCAACCAAGGAGTCTACACATCCTAATTTACAATGGGTGTTAGATGATCATTCTATTATTTTTGGTGACATGCCAAAAAGACTTCCTCTAAGCTACATGCATGATCATGCCATTAGGCTCATTTTGAAAATTACACCATACCCAAAAGAGTGAAATTGAAAACATGTTATATGAGATGTTGGAGGCAGGAATCATCTAACACAGTCAAAGTGAATACTTCTCTCCTATGGTCATGGTGTGGAAGAAAGATAACACTTGGAGGATGTGCCCAAATTACAAATAACTCAACAAGTACAACCTAAAATATAAGTTTTCTACTCCAATAATTGATAATTTACAAGATGAATTACATGATGTTATTTATTTTACAAAGTTAGACCTTAGCTCTAAGTATCATCATATTTGAATCCATGATGAAGACATACCTTTAACAGCTTTCAAAATTCATGAAGACCATTATGAATTTATGGTCATGCCTTTTGGCCTTATAAATGTACCATCTATATTTTAGATTTTGATGAATACTATTTTTAGGCCATTTTTGAGAAAGTTTGTATTAGTGTTTCTTGATGATATCCTCGTCTACAACAAAAATTGGGAAGACCATTTGAAGCACGTGAAACAGGGACTTTTAGTTCTAAAATAATATTAGCTTTATGTCAAACCTTCCAAATGTGATTTTGGTGTCCAAGAGGTAGAGTAATTGGGTCATATTATTTCACATGAAGGAGTGAAATTTGATCTTGAAAAAATTCAAGTGATGATGGAGTGGCAGGATCTGAAGACCCTCAATAACCTTAGAGGATTTTTGAGGTTAACTAGTTATTATCATAGATTTGTTAAGAATTATGATAGCATTGTATCCCCACCCACATCTTTGTTGAATAAAGACTCCTTCTAGTAGACCAATTCAGCTACCAAGGTGTTTGAATAGATGAAGATTGATATGTGTACAAATCCATCTTTGGTTACTTCTGATTTTTCAAAAACTTTTTTTGGAGTTTGACGCATTAGGATATGGTATGGGGGTTGTACTCATGCAAGAATACAAACTACTAGCATTTTAAAGTCGCCAACTGAAGGGAAAAATAGACTCAAACCAATATATGAGAAATAAATTATGGTTATTTTGCATGTAGTCAAGCAATGAATACCTTATCTGATGGGTCATCACTTTTAGGTAAACACTGATCATGATAACCTCAAAAAAAATTTGGAACAATGATTATCATCTAAAGAACAACAAAAATGGGTTACTAAAATGTTAGGCTATGATTTTTAAATAGTGTATAAGAAATGAAAAGAGAATATGGTGATAGATGCACTATTTCGGAAGGATGAATCAGTTGAGGCATTATTATGTGCAATGATTATTTGGCAGGTAGATTGACTAAAGGAAGAAAGATCAAATTAGGAGAATGATAGTGTTACCCATTATTTGATTCAAAATATTTAGTAGGTTTTTGGGGAAATTATAAACTTTACATGGAAGGAGAATGCATTATGGTATAAAGATAGATTATATCTCTATAAACATTCTCTCCTCAAACATAAAATCCCTTAAGAACTTCATGCATCTCCACTAGGAGGTTATTCAATATTTTTGAAAACATATCGTAGAATCAAGTAAGATTTTTTTTGGGAAGGATTCAAGGGGGGTGTACATAAATATGTGGCTGAATGCATGGTCTATCAATAGAACAAAGGTGAAACCATTAAGACCCCAGGTCTTTTACAGTCTTTATCCATCCCTAGCCCACATTGGGAAGAGATTTTCATGGATTTTATTATTGGGTTACCATGATCTGAGCGTGAAAATGTTATCATGATAGACGTGGATTGACTCACCATGTATTCTCTTTTTTGTTCCTTATCACATCCATTTGTTTCCAGTACAATAACTTTTACTTTTCTCAATATAATTCAAAAATCGAATGGTACTCCAAAGATCATTGTGACTGAGATCCCATATTTACTAGTAATTTTTGGACTATATTATTTGCATGTTTGGCATCTATTTGAATCATAGCTCATCCTATCATCCTCAATTTTATAAAAAAATAGAGATAGTCGATAAATATCCAAAATGGTATCTTCGTTATTTTGTTTTTGACAAACACAAATGGGTTCATTAGCTACCACTTATTGAATGGTGGTATAACACTTCTTTTCACATTTCTTCCAAAATGTCTCTCTTTGTGGCATTGTATGGGTATCACCCCCCATCCATCACTTCTTCCTTGACAGTGCATCCTAAAGTTTGAACTATTGAGGAACACATTCACCATCAACATGAGGTACTAGTTAGTTTATGAGAGAATTTAGGAATGGCATAATATATAATGAATCAACAAGCAGATCAACATCATAGAGAGTGACATTTTGACATAGGTGATTTGGTATTTATGCATTTATAGCCATATAAGTATATGTCTCTAAAATAACAAAAAAATATGACAAGTTGTCACCAAAGTATTATGACTCTAATCAGATCTTGCATAAAATTAATAGTGTGGATTGTAAGCTAGAATTACCCCTATCCACTTGTATACATATAGTTTTCCATGTATCTTGCCTAAAGAAGGTAATTAGATACAATTTTTTCACTCAAATTGAGTTACCTGAATTGAATGAAGAAGATCAAGTCATTTTGGAGCCTAAAAAGATCCTTTATACATGCACTAAGTAACTGTAGACTATAGCGATTAAAGAATATTTGATCAAATGGAAGAACCTACATTCTGAAGATGCAACATGGGATGATGCAACTTTCCTAAAAAAACATCTAATATTGATTCAACATTGAGGATACCATTGTTCTAAAAGATAAAGGCATGTTATGCCCTTAATCTATAGTGCATCTAGGGATATGTGTGGCTAGTTTGTGGCTTACATATCTTCATTTATCTAATTACATTTCTTGATGTCTTTAATATGGTCAGCCTATGAAATAACCATGGCTAATAAGAGTATATATAAAAGGTAGTGGTTAGTCTTTTATCATTATATTATGAATTTTATTATTATTGCATTATTGTGGAGGTTGCCCCCTCAAAGTGGCTCAGTCATAATATTCAAGTATTATGTTCTTTCACCAATCATTGTTGTAAATCTGCCTATATATTCTTAATTTTGTAATATATTATTTTATTGTTGCAAATCAACTAAGTAATCTTATTACAAGTGGTATCAGAGCTTTAATTTGGGCAAGTTTTTGTGGTGTAGTTTTTTTGGATCTGACATCTTGAGCACTAGAAGCTAAACAAAACATAACTTTTGATCTGGGAAGAATTGAATTTTTTCATCATCACAGTTTTATTCATGGTTTTTTTTATAAAAAATAAAAATAAAATAAGAAACAAACTGTACAAAAAATATATTTGGAATTTTTTTCACCTTGTGTAAATTAGCAATCATTGGATTTATCTTTGTGAGATGATCGCAATACTATATTCTACCAGTGCACTTTTTTGGGCTGAATTTTTTCACCCTTATGCATATTATCAATTGTTAGATTCATCTTGACAAGGTGATCGCAATGGTATCATATATTGTTACACTTTTTGGGGGGTTGCAACCCTCCTATTGTGTGTGCATGTTGGGGCCTAACACTCATGGATGTTGGAAATGGAAAGAAATGCCTAAAACTCCTCATAAGAACAACATGGAGTCTGAAACTTTTGATCCATGTATTTTGTAGGTAGTTCAAGAACATAAGTTAAAGTTACAAGGTATGATGCAAAAAGATGATCTCGATGTGATTAAAAGAGACATCATGTGGCTGAGAGGGGACTTAAATGCCTTGCACAATCAATTGAAACAAATAACTAGGTAATTTTCCATCTTTTAAATAACCCTACACCACTCCAATTTGGTTTTCCTCCTGTAAACAATCACAATGCCAACACTTGTATGATGCTATTGTTTCCAAAAATGGACATGTGCAATTTTGATGGTAATGATCCACTCACATGGATTTCTCAAATTAAAAATTTATTTGATAAAAATCAAACTCCCTATTTATAAAAGGTGGTCATGACCTCTCTACATTTGGAACCTAGACATTCTATTTGGTATTGCTAGTTGTGTGCTCAAAAGAAGAATAAGGGTGTCCCAGTTTCATGGTTAGCATTTTATGAGGAGTTGTAGCTCCACTATCACAACAATGTATCCTAAAACTACTTCAACTAACTACCCAAGTTGTGCCAAATAGGGACTGTAAAAAATTACATTCATCAATTTTAGAATCTCTCCTTACATGTGGTAAACATCAGTGAGAAAAATATGATTGACCTTTTTTTGAGTGGCCTCAAAGATATCATCCCATTAGAGGTTCACATGTTTCATCCCAGTAATGTGTTTGAATCTATACCAAGGACACGCATGGATGAGGAAAAAGAGTTGATCAACAAATACCTTTCACTAATGTTCATGAACGCACATTCCCAACACCATCATTTTTGTAGCCTACTAGATTGACACCTCATCAAATTGAAAAAAAACATGCAAAAGGTTTATGTTTTGGTTACGATAACAAATGGATCAAAAGAAATTGATATGCTAAAAATAAGTTATTTTAAATTGAAGGTGCAAACAAGGAGGAAGAAGATGATGAGGATTTAGGGGTAGGTTTGGAAGAACCCGAGGATGAAGCTGAGGATTCTCAACCTACTATTTCTTGTCATACACTTTCAGGCATTAGTACTCTTCAAACCCTTAAGGTGGTGGGTTTCCTAAAGAAATAAAAGGTGAATGTGTTAATTGACTCTGGGAGTACACAACTTCATCAATAGTAAGTTAGTTACTCATTTGAACTATTTCATTTACCCGTGTACAGAATTTAAGGTCATGATTTCATATGGTGGTCCCATCAACTGTTCTAGAAAATGTCATGGCATTAAACTTGCTATGGGAGACTACTTGTTAAATTCCCTTGTGTTTGTTATTCCCATGGGAGGAGATAACATTGTTTTGGGAGTGCAGTGGCTCATCACTTTGGGCACTATTGAGATGAATTTCTAAGAACTATTCATGAGGTTCCATTCAAAGGTAGAACCTTTGAACTACGTGGATTATGGGCTAAATCTCCACAACTAGTTAGTTCCCATTAGATGATGAAGATTCTTAGAAAAGGTTATAAGGGATTTGTGGCACGTTTATTTTCCATAGAGGTTCAACCAACCAAGGAGTCTACACATCATGATTTGCAAAGGGTGCTAGATGACCATTCTATTATTTTTGGTGATATGCCAAAATGAATTCCTCCAAGCCTCACACATGATCATGCCATCAAGCTCATTTTGGGAAGTACACCATACCTAAAATATTGAAATTAAAAATATGGTACATGATATGTTGGAGGCAAGAATCATCTGACATAGTCAAAATGAATATTCTTCCCCTGTGGTCATAGTATAAGAGGATGACACTTGGAAGATGTGTCTAGACTACAGAGAACTCAACAAGTACACCCTTAAAGATAAGTTTCTTATTCCAGTAATTGATGATTTTCTAGATGGTGTTATTTATTTCACCAAGTTAAACCTTCAATTTTGGTATCATCATATTCAAATTTGCAATGAGGACATACCTAAAATAACTTTCATAACTCATGAAGGCCATTATGAATTTATAGTCATACTTTTTAGCCTCACAAATGTGCCATCTACATTTCAAAATTTGATGAATACTATTTTTATGCCATTTTTTAGAAAGTTTGTATTGATATTTTTTGATGATATCCTCATCTACAACAAAAATTGGGAAGACCATTTGAAACATGTAAAATAGGTGCTTTCAATTCTAGAATAACATCATTTTTATGCCAAACCTTCCAAACATGATTTTGATGTCCAAGACATAGATTACTTCAGTCATGTTATTTCACGTGAAGGCGTGAAAGTTGATCCTAAAAAAAATTGAGCGATGATGGAGTGGTAGGTTTCTAAGATCCTCAATAACCTCTGAGGATTTCTAGGGTAACTGGTTACTATAGAAAGTTTGTCAAAAATTATGGTAGCTATAATGACCTAAAATTGGTATTTGGATGTTAAAGGTGTTGCTTGAGTTAGCCTATTCGTAGTTTATCCATAGACCTATCTTCGAGCCTTTAACACACTTTTCTAGCCATTGTACAGGACATAGACATCTATAGTCAGCTCAAACACAATCCTATGATAAATTTCTTAGATCCCAACCCAGTTCACCCAGTAGTCTACCAAGTAGACATTAGTGCCACACTAAAGACATTACAACTACATGGCACTAGTGTTCCCAACTGGGCAATAATGTCCCTTGCCCTATCTCTCTTGAACAAAATCTTTTCCAAATGTGTGCCCCTCCAAAATTTAGCTTGAGTACATTTTCTTATTCGCACAAGCTATATAGATCTATAAATACAAGACTATTTAACCTTTATTGACTAGATAGAAAATAGATGCAAAAGACTATCCAAGTAAGAAACACGTTGAACAAAATTAAGGTATTTGATTCCTGTTATGCCCTACTTCTACATACTACCATTTACAACAATCTTAATCCTAGATTTTAAATATTCAAAAGCTCAAGCATACTCAAGGCATTCAATACCAGTCTCATTATAACATTCACTTGTACTTGTACAAAACACTAGGTAAAAGAACTACATCAGGCTTTATCTCTCATCAGAGTATTGGTATGTAGCCAATTCTCTTCATAATGGGATGTTAGTGATATCCAACCTATCCTAATAATAAACACACATTTTAAGATCATGCCATACTTGTAATGAGGATTAGGGTTTACACTCTAAAATAGGTTTTTCAGGCACTACACATAGTTATAGATTTCATGCACATAGAAATAAGACCCAAAAACATAGGTGCAGATGCTCGTAAGAAATAGGAACAATCTTGCAAAGAAGGAAATAACACTACTTTGAGGACACTACAATAGTATGCCACTATTGTCCAGGTGGGGTAATACTATTTACTTAACAAACATATCTACGGACCTTATTGATGACACTCATAACTGTTTAGAACCTAGTTTTTAGAACCCAGATCATCCACGATAGTCACTTCCCAGGTAAGTCTATATTTATGCATATTTATTATTATTTAAAAAAACACAAAAGAGATCAAAATCTATAACTAATTAGTGGTTATTTACTGCATATTATTTGACTAGTTTAGACATCTCAACCCTTTAATTTAACTTAGAAATTACACTTATAAAACCCTAAAAGGTTAAATCATTTTGTGAACCTAACTTACTTTGAATATTACTTCAAACATTAGTTTGAATTAATCTAAATTTTTGTGCAATAAATTAGGGTTTTATATTTTTGATTTTCTAATTTTTTTAGACAACCTAGCTAATTATATCAATTTCATACTAAGGTTTCAATTTATTTACATATAATTCAAATTGGTGCAAAGAAACCCTGGATTCAACAAAACCCTAAGCCTATATTCTCTTAGGGTTTATATCATTTTTTTCCTATTTTCATTAGTTTCTATTTTTTTTTAGAATTCATATGTTTTATTTTAGTAGCTCTATTCCAAATTGTTTGCTATATGCCATCTAAAAAGCTCTCTCTCTTCCATTAAGAAGTGCTAGACTAGGTGGTAATGTTATATAACATATTCAAATTCCTACTATCCAAACCTATAACAAGGACAAGGAACCCATCAAAACTCTAGATTTGAATCCTTTACACCCGAATTATGTGGATTTCAATGATAATGCATCTGAATATGAACAAAACAACCAAGAGCAAGATGAGGTACACATTAAGAATCATGACACTCTCCCTCTACTTAACAAAAATGACATATTTATGAATAAAGATGAGGTATTACAAGGCTTCAGAGATATAATTCATGAACAACCCTTTGATCATGCATAGATCCTATAAGCCATATTAGAAAACAAGAATAAAATAAATAATTGTCAATCTTCAACTCCCCCGGTTAATAATCTTGTTACACCTTAAGTGGGGCCAACTCAACCAACTCAGATAACATAACCTAAGACTATTATCCAACCATTAGTGATAGCTACACCACTTATGGCTAGTTCCTCCACTCCATATGTACAATCCCTTATGATTAAGATTCATACTATGCAGTCTAAGGTGTTACATCTCGATAAGGGAGCCACTAGGCCATCACATGCCTTGGATTTTAACATTCTCTTGTATACACCTTTAGCACATCACATAATGTCAAATCCCTTTTCATATAGTTTTTTAGCATCCAAGCTTACATTATATGATGGCAAATGTGACCCATAACATCATCTTAGATGTTTTCATGCAACATGTTTAGACTATGTAGCCAATGATTAGCTTCTTACGAAGTTATTTCAATGCAATCTCAAGGATTATGCCCTACAATGGTTCTATGATTTACCAAATAAAACAATCATGACACTCAATCCTTTAGCCAACATGTTCCTAGCACACTTCTCTATCAACATTAGTGATAAGATATCATATGCACAAGTGGCACAATTAAAGTAAAAAACAAATGAGCCTATCAAAAATTATGTCTTACAATACAAGACAATATTAGAGAAATTGACTAGCCCCATGGAAAACCGAGAGCTTCATGATATATTTAAATAAATTCTATTACTAGCATTGCATGAAGCTATCTTATTATAGAAGTTTCCTACATTTACTAATTTGTGTGACACAATTAAGGAACGAGAGGTTAATCTCTTATTAATGGGAAAACTCAACTACACAAATGAATTAGATTCAACTATTAAGAGTTGAAACAAACCTCCATACAAGTTAAGGGACACAAAAAATAAAAGTGATCAAAAATCCATAGTCAACGCAGATTCTAATCCATCTCCCATATTGGTTTTATTCGTTCCTCAGTGTAGAGTTTTCATGAATCTTTCAGAGTCACTAGCATAGGTTCTACAATAGCTATTAGAATGAAATGTCATATCTTTCCCTCCCATTAAATTGGCTGATATGGCATGACCTCTTTCAGAAAACTATGATTCAAATACATTTTATGAGTATCATAGGGCACCAGGCCACACATCGAACATATGCATTAGCCTAAATCATAAGATACAATATCTTATTGAGGCTAATATTATTGATGTAGGCACACCCATAGAGGCACAAAAACCACAAAAAATAGAGGCTAAAACACTAAATATATTTTTAGATCCTTTCCCAAAACATATAATGAATGAGGTAGGGGCACATCAAGTGTTCACGTTATATACTAGGTGCATCCACCACCATATTCCTATCATACAACTACAGAGGAGGGACATCCATTACATAACATTATTGGCATGTATCACACTATAGTGCCACCTATACCACTTATCACATTTTTAGAGTAGGATATTGTGGATGATGACATATATTTACATGCACATTTCATACTAGCATACATAGACCACCTATGTAAACGTTCTCTCCTCAAACATAAAATCCTTCAGGAACTTCATGCATCTCCATTGGGAGGTCACTCAAGATTTTTGAAAACATAATATAGAATCAAGCAAGATTTTTTTTGGGAAGGACTCAAAAGGGATGTCCTAAATATGTGGCTGAGATCCCATATTTATCCATCTCTAGCTAACATATTGAGAGGAGGTTTCTATGGATTTCATTACTCGATACCATTGTCTGAGGGTAAAAATGTTATCATGGTAGTTGTAGATAAACTCACCAATTATGCTCATTTTTCCCCTTCTCATAGCCATTTGTTGCTAGTACAATAGCTTATGCTTTTCTTCATATAGTTTAAAAATTGCATGGCACTCCAAAGATCATTGTAAGTGATTGATATCCCATATTTACTACTAATTTTTGGATTAAAATATTTGCATGTTTGGGCACCTAGTTGGCTCATAGGTCATCTTATCTTCCTCAATCTCATGGATAAATAGAGGTAGTCAAAAAATGTCTAAAAGGGTATCTTCATTGTTTTTTCTTTGATAAATAGGATAAATGGGTTCATTGATTGCCACTTGCCAAATGGTGGTATAACACTTCTTTTCACACTTCTTCCAAAATGTTTCCCTTTGTGGCATTGTATGGGTATCACCCCTATCCATCACTACCTCCTTGACGATGCATCCCAAGGTTCGAGCTATTAAGAAACACATTCACCATCAACATGAGGTACTAGTTAGTTTGCAAGAGAAGTTAGCAATAACATAGAAAGGAATAAAGCAACAAGCAAATCAACACCATAGTAAGTGGCATTTTGACATAAGTGATTAGGTATTTGTGCATTTTTAGCCATATAATCATATGCCTCTAAATCAACAAAAAAAGGATAACAAGTTATCACCTAAGTATTATGGTCTTGATCAGATTTTATAGAAAATTGGTAGTGTGGCTTACAAGCTAGAATTGCCCCTGTCCACTTGCATACATCCAATTTTCTATGTATCTTGCCTAAAAAAGGTAATTGAACACAAAGTTTCCACTCAAACTGATTTACTTGAATTGGATGAAAAAAATTGAGTCATTTTTGAGCTTGAAGAGATCCTTCAAATGTGCACTAAGTAACTGCAGACTAGAGTGATTAAGGAGTGTTTGATCAAATGAAAGAACCTACATTCTGAAGATGCAACATGGGAGGATGTAACATTCCTGTAGAAACATCCTAGTTTTATTCAATGTTGAGGACAATGTTGCTATGAAGGGTAAGGGCATGCTGGAATCTTAATATATAGTGCATCTAGGGATATGTGTGGTCGATTTGTGGCTTACATACCTTCATATCATCTTATTGTATTTCTCGATGTTCTTAATATGGTCAGGCTATGGAATAACTATGGCTAAGTAAATTATATATAGGAGGTAGTGATTATTTTTTTATCATCATATTGTGAATTTTGTTTTTATTGCATAATTGTGGAAGTTTCCCCCTCAAAGTGGCTCAGTCATAATATTCAAGTATTATGCTCTTTCACCAATTGTTTTTGTAGATCTTCCTATTATGTTCTTAATTCTATAATATATTATTTTAATATTGTGATTCAACTAAGTAATTTCATTACAAATGGTATCATAGCTTTGATTTGGGCAAGTTTCTATGGCATAGTTTTTTTGGATCTGGCATCTTGAGCACTAAAAGCTCAAAAAAAACATAGCTTTTGATTCAGGAAGAATTGAATTTTTTCATCATCGCAGTTTTATTCATGGATTTTATTTTTTGTCACCATAGTTATTGGAATATTTTGCCCTAATTTTATTTTGTATCATCCTTGTAGTTGTATTATGTGTGTGTGTGTGTGCGTGCATATGTGTGACCGACCCCTCAGTTCTACCTAGAATACACTATTATTCTAAATGAATCAAAACCTCAGTGTGAAGTGAAAGGAGTCAAGGCGAGAAATAATGTATAAAAAAAATGAAATGATAATAGATTTTATATACATGTTAGCACTATAAAAATAGTAAAAATTATCGATTATCATGTTTAAAGGTGTACAAATTTCCTTGTAAAAACATTTAATTAAGTTAACATAAGTGAACTTTCTATATTATAAAGACATTAATTTTGCACGAGGTTTGGCCTTTGTTACACTTTAAAACAACATGTAATATACATTTTTTGGTAATTCTTGATGGGTCTCATTCCTACAATAATTTACTAATTTGAATGTTTATTTAGAGATTTTATAAATACTATGCATGCTTGAAATTCAAGTTTAAATTAGATTTTTTAGTTATTTTACACACACACACACACACACACACATACACACATACATACATACATACATACATACATACATACATACATACATACATATATATATATATATATATATATATATATATATATATATATATATATATATATATATATATATATAATCTAATTTAAACTTTAATTTCAAGCATGCATAGTATTTATCAAATCTCTAAATAAACATTCAAATTACATGACACACACACACATATATGCATTGTATGCATGCATATATATATATATGTATGCATATATACACACACACACACACACACACACATATATATATGCATATATATATATATATATATATGCATATATATATATATATATATATGCATATATATATATATATATATATATATATATATATATATATATATATATATATATATATATATATATATATATATATATATATATATATATATATATATATATATATGCACATATATATGTATATATATGCATATATATATATATATATATATATATATATATGCATATATATATGCATATATACATATATACATATATATATATATATGTATATATATATGCATATATATATATATATATATGCATATATACATATATACATATATATATATATATATATATATATGTATATATATATATATGCATATATATATATATATGCATATATATATATATATGTATGTATGTGTGTGTATATATATATATATACATATATACATACATATATACACATACATATATATATGTGTGTGTGTGTGTATATGCACATATATATATATATATATGTATGTATGTGTATATATATATATATATATATATACACATACATACATATATACACATACATACATATATATATATGTGTGTGTGTGTGTGTATATATATATATGCATATATGTCATGTAATTTGAATGTTTATTTAGAGATTTGATAAATACTATGCATGCTTGAAATTAAAGTTTAAATTAGATTTTTTAGTTATTTTACATACGCACGCGCGCGCGCGCACACACACACACATGCATGTCATGTAATTTGAATGTTTACTTAGAGATTTGATAAATACTATGCATGATTGAAATTAAAGTTTAAATTAGATTTTTTAGATATGATACACACACACACACACATATGAAGGGAGTTTCTAATGTATAATTGGCATTTCTACTTGCATGTACAATTACATAAATTATTTCTTTGAAGGAAACACCCTATGTGTATTTTCCAACTGTATACATTGGTTTCATTTTGTGGAACATTTATGCACTTGAAACAATGAATGTATATGTTTATATTGATCGTATACTATGTTTTTTAGTTGAACATCCTTCTATTGACCATAATAAATAGATATATTTTTATTTTCAAAGTATATGTCACTAGTACAATGCAGTTTTAAAGTATTATAAATACCTAAGCTGTATGTATACTTTATAAACTCCCTTCATATATAATAAAGCCTCACTATAACATCACAAGAAATTCATAGATTTTAGTGAATATAATAGACATGCCAATGTCAACCAAAAAATTAATCTATATGTGATGGCAACCAATTGCACGAAAAGTACATCATACATTAATACATATATATTGAACACTACTTATAGGGAAATTATTATTATAGTCAATTTATCCATTGTTTTATAGATGAACATCGTTAGATATGATGTTTGAAAAACTCCTGTAAATCATAATTATAAAGTGTATTATAACCACACCAATATATAATTAACACACAAAAATAAACTATAAAACATTACCATAATTACAGCCATACAAATGGTGTGGGCGTAACACTTACAATCACATGGGTTCAACTTAGAACTAGTGTCACATGTATATGGAACACATAACATAGGCATTATGGAAGTCAATTTATGCATTGTAATATTATTGTATATTATATTAGCTTTGTCCTAAGTGTTTGATAACTTTTATCTTATTATAGAAGTTGAATAGTCATTGTATAAGGTGAAACAAACAACCAACGTGTAAATATATAGATTTGTATGAATTCTTCATTTAATGAAAAGAATGCAATTTTATTTTGTACCAAATTTATTGTCAAATTTATTTAGCCATTTCTTTTCTTGACATTGATATCAGAGTATAGGCTTATTAATCTAAATTTTCATCCTCCTTCCTTTATAAATCCTAGTCGTATGCCTTGCAATAAAATTTTGCGTAGCAATCAAATGTGGCATTTAAATTTATAAGCTACAATTTAGATATTCCTTGAGAAGACTAACATTTTCAACATGTAATCAGGAATATTATCTTGGCATGACCTATGCTTTATATTTTATTTCTGCTAGGCATTTCTTGCATTTATGTGGCATCATAAGTTTAGTCTTTAGTTAGAAACAACACATTTCTCATTGTTTAGGCATTGGAATTTAGACTTGTGCCCCATTTTTAGTCAAAAGTATGTTGTTTCAGACCCAACAAATGCATCAAACCTATATTTTTAGATTGGCATTTCATCTACACTTCTTAAGCATAAGAAATTAATTAAATAATGTTGTTTTAGTCTGATAAAAGGCATCATACTTAATATAGAGGCATTTCAATTGCATTGGCATCAAATTTAATGTTGGAGTATGTTGGAGGGGCATGCCATTTGTAAATATGAGGCATGAATATGTTTTAGGATGACCTAGAGGCATCAAAGTGGCATTGAGGTGGTTGCAAATAATTTTGCTCTTCTCTCTCCATGTTTTTCCATTTTAGTGCAGCTTCGTATATTCTTTCTCTATCTGTAGTTGTCCCATAAATGAGCCAAGTCTCATTAAATTTTATTTTTTACCTTTTAAATTAAAAGCATATACGAGGATTTTCATATTATTTTCTTACTTATTTAAATAAGTCATTATATTGTAAACCATTTCAAAATTTTAAACCAAAATAAATTTTGAAAACCCAACAAGTGCAATGATAGATATTAATAATGCCTCCAGTTCATGTTTACAAGTAATGTCATTGTGCTTGAACTATTACATCTATAGCCTAATATATCCAAAATAATAGTGTTTGAGGCATCGTCCCTATAAATATCCATATATAAATAAGGATAAAACTTATTTTTCTATTTTCCCTCTGTTGCCATTTGTGTTTATCGCTAGACGTAAAGCTTGAAATTAATAAATTCTTATTATATAGGGTTATTATGCCCACATACAAGGAATTATTGCTAAGCAAGTATCATATATAGAATGAATCTTTTTTACTTACTATTTAAGTGCCACATATCATTCTTATCTCATGTACTTTAATGTCTCTTTCACATATCATTTGGTATATAGAAAGGATGAAATTTTTAGTATATAAGAAGGGTGAGCATATTGAGAGGTTTGGTATATAATTTTGGCCATATATAGAAAATAAAAACTTTTAGAGTGATAAATAATGAGTGCATCTTCTTTCATAGCTAAAAAACACTCAACAAAAATAATTATTGACACAACACTAACCAAGAAGGACACTTGGTTAGAATGTTTTAAACAAGTGGATAACACTCTCATATTCAATGATTTATGGTTTGACATTTTTTGGCAAGGATGCACAACCAATTAAACCAACAGAAGCAAAAGAATCACAATTTTAAAAGCACAAGAATTCAAAAGCATTGACCTTGATAAGGGCCTTAGTTGATGGAAAAGCTTTTCATTATATACAAGGGTGAACACTCCATGGGAAGTGTTGTATAAATTTAATTACTTGTATGATTTTAATTTAGAATTGCATTTCATACAATTTTAATTGAAATTATTCAACCTTGAGTTGAAAAATGGTGATATAATGAGTTTGGCCTCAAAATTTGACATTATCAAGCATGATTTTGATGTTACTAGTGTAAAAAGTGATATATATATGATTGCATTCAAAAAATCTCTTTTTCCCACATATTCAACCTATTTTGAGTCTTTGCAAGAAAACAATCAACTAAAGACTCTCACATTTGATCAATTGATTGAAAATATGGTTGAAAGTAAAAAGGATTTTAGAAGAAAGACTAGCACAATAGGTTAAAGCATTTGTTATGCTTACCAGAAAGGAAATTATTCTAAGGCTTCATCTTCCAATAGGGAATTGTCCTCAAAAAATGAAGGCAAAGGGTAAAATAAGGGATGAGGAGCCAAAATTGGAAAAAATATTGGTCAACATCAGGAAAAGTATAATGATAGACAAAAGTGTTTTGAAAATGTTATGGTATAAAAGAGAGTCTTGAGTTTATGAATGCAAAACATCATAGGACAAAATTGAGGCCTATCGTAAACAAAAATAACAAAAGGACAATAAAAAAACCTCAAAATCAAACTCAGCTCATTTCACAAGTGAATGTGTGTTTTTTTAATTTTAGATGAAGTCAACAATGCCTCCATCAATTCAACATGGGATAATGTTTGGGTCTTAGATATTGGTGTCACATAACATATGACTTCTAAAAGGGTCTTATTTGAGGAGTTTTATAAATATATATGTGGTCTAGTGTATTTGATAGATAGAATAAGTCTACAACTTGAAGGAAAAGGTACAATTCAACTTCAATCACTAGGGCTTCTATATTTCATTCTAAACAATGTCTTAAACCTTCTTTAATTAAAAATATTTTTTTTGTGTATAGTGTTCATTCAATAACAAGACCACTCCATTCTATTAGATGATGGAGAGGAAAAATCAAAAGAAAAAATGCAATACAGATAAATTGAGTAGATTTTAGGAAGGAAAGTTTTTGAAACTCAATGGTGAACCTTCAATTTCAAGAAATTTAGTTCATCTAATTGAAGATAAAATGTCATAAAGTCTTTTATGGCATGCAATATTTGGGAATACTCACTATGACAATATTCAAACAATGCAAAATAATGGTGTTGTAGGTTTGTCAACTTTGCCCAAATGCATTGAAAAATGTGAAGCTTGTATATTGACTAGATGCAAAAGAGAACCATTTTAAAGGTTAGAATGAAAGCTGACATAAAATTGCAATTGGTTCACTATGATTTGTGTCCTATGTTAATTATTTCCATCGGTGGTCATAATTACTTCATATTGTTCATTGATCACTACAATATAATGACTTGGATATACTTTCTGAAACAAAAATCATGGGCATTTGAAACTTTTTAAAAGTTTCAAACAATGATTGAAAATGAAGCACAATCATGTGTTGGGACACTCAAGACTATTAATGGTGGTAAATTCACATCAAAGGTGTTTGAATCTTATCTCAAGCAAAATGGGATCAAGCACAATCTCATAGTCCCTTACACTCAATAAAATGGAGTAGTAGAGAGGACAAACAAAATCATGATGAACATGGTTCGAGTAATATTGTATTTTAAAGGGGTAAATCTACATTTTTAGGTAGAAGCAACTCAAACAAAACTGTATCTCTAAAACAAGTCACCATCAACAACCCTTCAAATGAAGATTTTATATTAAGTTTGGTGTGGTCATCTTCTTTCAGTGCGACATCTTCATGTTTTGGGATCAACTTTATACACATTGACTCCCAAGGAAAAAAGAATACGTTGGAACACATGAGTCACAAATGCATTATTTTGGGATATTCAAAATCCTTAAAGGCCTATAGATGATTTGATAAGAAAAACAATAATTTTATCAATGCGATAATTTTATCTTATGTGAAACAATAAAGGACACAACTAGAATGATTTGACAATTGAATCAACTTAAGAAATATGTTAAAGGTGGTATTTTCAAAGAGATTGATATGGAGGTACCAAATAGTGAAGGGGGGTATTGTAATTGGGAAATAGTTAAATCTCTACTAATTCCTATAATTGAAAACAAAAATCCTCATATGGTATTGTTGTCACCAAATCTCGCACCCTAGAAGAGGGTGTTCAAGTTTCTTCCTGATTTGGACAACATGGGAACACTTCCAAGTATGTGGGTGTACCTATAGTGGAAATTAAGCCTCGAGGTTTAAGGGCTAGCTCTCTAGTTGTATCTTGAAAATATTACTCCTATGTTAATGATTTATTATGGTAAAAGATTTAGAAGTTGCATGAAATAAATCTAATTTAAGGGGGTGATACATCAAGATGTATTCTATATGACCATCATACTTTCCTGCGCTAAGAAACAAGGTGCACAATCTAATTTCTAAGACCTATAGATTATAACACGAGTATTTCAATATGAAGGTGAGATGTATGAGATCTATATAAGGAAAGTAAACCGTAGGATAGTTGCAAATACTAAGGCTCATTATACACTTGACCTGTTAGAATAGAACTCTCACACAAAAATGAACGGATAAGGTGAGAAAAGGATAGAGAGTAATCACTTTGCACTACCATACATCACTTGCACACTCTGATAATTGTCCAAGAGCTAAAAAATCTAAAATACATTAATGTTCAAAGGCACAATATGATGTCATTCCAACAAGGCTTCACCATACCTGAAGTGGAATTATTTATAATAACTCAAGGTCTATATATATAGGAGAAGACCAAGAGAAGGACCTTGGTGCTAGGGGAATCAATTACTCTTGAAATCTTTAGCTATGGTTACAATTGCTTCTATGAATTATGCTCCTTCAAGTTGTTTGATTGATCCCTGTCACTTTCAGTTGCTACATAGTTACAATATTCCCTCTTTGATACTCCCTAACGGTTGTAATGGTGGAATCAAACATTCTAACTAGTTTCCAACATCAATCTAGTTATAACAATTAGATTAATATGTTAGGGCCTTATCTTGATGCTAAATCACTCCTAACTGGTTTGTCAAAATGTGTATAGTGGAGGGATGTGATCCCTTTCATGTAGTTGGTCCCAGAGATGAAACCATTTGAGTCTACATGTCTACTCTAGTAGCATCTTTCAAAACATTTTGATTTGGCTCTAATTGAACCATGCTTGAGCTTGGCTTCATACCTTTTGCTTACTTTACTTTTTCATAATTACTTTGTCAAACTTTGCTCTAATTGGCTGTCAAAATCTGACTTGGCTCATTGACACATTCACTCTTGTTCACTTTATTAGATCTTCTAGATATGAACAAATGTGATCCCTTAGATTGACCTTTGAATTGTCAACCTTATCTCCACTTATATCATGTGTCAGATGTGTGTTAATCCTTAGGATCTTATTATCAGTCCATAGTTTCATGTGCTTGTGCCATGTGTTGACCTCTCCAGCTCTCTGATTATTTGAATCATCTCGAATTGTTGAATTTAGATGTACAATTGAACAAAGACCATTGATCTTGATGGGACCCATTATTTAAAAGCTAATGGATAGTCTATGGTCTTAAAATTAATAGTCTATAGGATGTTATTTGACATTCACACAACCATCATTGATGGTCATACAACCATCAAATTTAATCTCAATAGGATTGTTTTACTCTTTCTTTAAATTTGATGTTCACACAACCATAATTCATCATTATTCAGAACATGATTGATGTCTCGTAGAATGTCAAATTTAATCACAAGTAGATTTTTGCCTGAGCTTTAAATTGATGTTTGCATGAATGTTTTATATTTTTTGACGAACTTTGAAATCTTGGTTATTAAAGCATGAGAAATATGGAGGTCTCAAGTTTGAAAGAGATGATATTATTACCAAAAAGGATAAATCCATTTGATTTAATGGTCCTGAGAGCATATCAAGTAAAGATATTCAAAGTTCAAGAAGGCTAGTTCATAACTACTTCTGCATGACATCCCACAATGGCTAAGATCAAATGATTAATATAACTCCATTTGTGCTTTAGTGGTGGACCTCAGACTTAGCACATAACAACTTGGGACCAATGTGAACAAATCCATGTGACTAGTTTTCCCTGCAACTACCGTACATGTGAAATATGTCCTCAACAAACTACCCACTTGCACTTTTTACCACTAGACCCAAAATGCCTAGGTGAACACAATGAAGAACCAGATGAATATCTAGAGCTTCCTAAGCCATTCCAATTACTCTCTTAAAAACCTCATAGGGTCTACAACACTCTACATCTACTCATCTATTAACAACTTGACCCATGCCCTAATTGCATTGATCACCATGAAGACATACTACTTGTATAATATGACTCTAAATTGGTCTCGTAAATACCAAATGACACAAGGACCAAGCTTGACTATGACTAAACTAGAATGGCATAAGGAATGACACTAAATGATCTACATCATAGCCTATAACATTATAAAAATCCCCTATACAAGACTTTGACTATAGGGGGTTGACCCATTTTGGCTTGTGGGGAAAAATTAGTCAACATTCTTGGCAGTTTCCCAGGGGTGGCATGCTTTCTATGCCATGAATAGTTGTCTAATCCTGTCTATTGGGCTATTAGATCACATGTATAGTAGGTTTGAAATACAAAATGCTTGGAACAACACACCAAACAATAGAAAACAATAGGAACCAAACACAAAACAAGGAACTAATCAAAACACACGTGTTTAAGAGCACTTATTGGAACACAACAAAACAAGAAGGGAAACACACACCTAACCTACTATTTATAATATAGACCTTCAACTCTCAATAACAGGGTTTTAAGTTTATCCTATTCACAGGGATAGGTAGTTCTTTTCCATTCATCTTTGCTAACTGAAAGGATTTGCTTTGCTGGCACTTGGTGGTGACATACAGTCCAATCTATAGGGCATCAAACTTAGTATGCCTACCTAAATTTGCTCTATCTTCACCCCATTTTAAGACTATGTCACCTTTTTGAAATGATCTTGGAGTTGCCTTTCTATCAAGAGACCTTTTCATCATAACCTGGTGATGTTTCATGGCCTGATGAGCCTTACTTCTAGTCTTTTACAACTCAATTGGTTCTGTCAGTCTCACTTATATGGGAGTGTTCTCAAGAAACTCTAATTGGTGTGCTTATTCCAAGGCTAGTAGCTCTTGAGATATGGATAGCCTAGATTCCTTTCCATAGATAAACAAAAAAGGAGAATTCCCTATTGACCTCTTGGGAGTTATCCTATCAACCTATAAGGCTATCTTTAGTTTGGTATGCCAAGCTATTTGGTTATACTCCAAGGTTATTTTAATGATTTTTATCAGGTTCTTATTGCTATATTCAGCCAACCCATTACCTTGAGGATAACAATTGGATGATGTGCTCAAGAATATGCCATTGTTATTTGCCTACTTTATTATTTTAACACCCATAAAAGCAAGAACATTATCTGAAATGATAGTAGAAGGGGTGCCAAACATCATTATGATGCTCTCATAGATCTCCAAGATGGCTCTCTCGTTAGCCTCCTTCAATGCTAATACCTTAATCCATCTAGTCAAATAGTCAGTTGCTATGAGTATCCATATGTGACCAACATTTAATGGGGAATTTATCATACCAATGAAGTCAAGACCCCGTTACATGAAAGGTTGGTCCACTTGGATAGGCCTTAGAGGAAGAGATGCAAGCTTCTACTTTCCTATAAAGAAGGCACAATGTCCACACCTTCTCATCCAAGCATGGTAATCTTTGAAGAGGTTGGGCCATGCCAACCCTCATGATTTTGGTAGCTATGGTCCTTGGAGAGTAATGACCTCCTGCTATAACATCATGGAACTTCTTAGGTAATACTTTGAATTGGTCATTGTCAATGCATCTCAATAGCACACCATTGATGTCCCTCCTAAATATCATGCCATCCATAATACAAAAGGGGATAAATTTCAATCTAAAATACCTCCTTTGTGTTTTATTCATATTATTAGGGTACTCATCATTTTGGAGAAATCTGATCATGTTCTATGTCTAATCTTATGGAGGTAATGGGCTAGCTAGTTGGGGATACTCATGGTTGACTAGAGCTTCTTCTTTTGATTCACGAAAATATGAAGCTAGATGTTCACAAAGGCCTTTACCCCTTACCAGTTTTGTCACTTTGATATCAACATCATACTCGATCACTTTAGTGATCCACCTTGCCCTCTTTTCACTAAGGTCTCTACTCAAAAGTAATTCCTTGGTGCTAGGATGAGATACCATGACATGAGTCTTGTTATTTGACACCATATGTCTAAATTTATTTAGTCTTTTTATAAAAATAAGGACCTGCTGCTCTATAAAGGTATATCTAGATTCATATTCTTCTAAACCTTGACTGAAGAATGCAATTGGTTACTTCATGCTCTCATGATTCTTCTGCATCAATATGGCTGAGATAGTATCAAGGCTAGAAAATGAATACAACATGAAGTCTTTAGTAAAATTAGGATTCACAAGGGTCGAAATTTTTGTAATTGCTTTCTTTATGGCTTTAAAATTGCTCTTACCCTCTTTAGTCCAAGAGAAGGTCTGGTTCTTTGTGAGCATAGTTGTGATAGGTTTTACTAAAGATGCAAAACTATGTATGAACCTTCTTAAAAAAATTATCTTTCCAAGAAACTTTGAAGACATTTTTATGCAAAAGTAATGATAAGCCCATGATAGCCTTTACTCTCTCAGGATCAAGGGTTAGATCATCCTTGGAAACAATATGTCCCAATACCTTACCTTCATGAACAACAAAGATGCACTTTTTTGGTTTAAGAGATACCTCATATTGCCTGCATCTTTCAAAAACTTGCCTTAAATGTTGCATGTGTTCATCTACATTCTTGGAAAATACTGTTATATCATCTAGATAAACTAGTACCATCTCATTGATCAAACCCTTAAAATCTATGTCCATTACTCTCTAAAAAGTGGCACCAACATTGGATAGACCAAAAGGCATTTTCCTATAAGCAAAGGTTCCCCATTTAGTCATAAATTTTGTCTTAAACTAATCATCTTTATTGACTAAAATATGATTGTAGCCTGAATAACCATCTAGAAGAGAGAAATGCTAAGAACATGAAACTATTTGTAGAATTTACTCCATTGAGGGTAGAGGATAGTTGTCTTTGAGTGACACTCAATTAAGGTCCCTAAAGTCTACACAAAGCCTTATCTCCCCATTATTATTTATAATAGTTACAAGGTTAGCTACCCATGTTGAATGCTTGATGGGAAATATTATCTCAGATTCAAAGAGTTTGGTAAGCTCTAACCTCATGAGTTGCTCAACCTTAGGGTTTATCGGTCTTTACTTCTATCTAACCAGTTTAAATCTAGGTTCCAAATCAATGGTATGATGTGCTAGGATAGGATCAAATCCTTTGAGGTCCTTATATTCCCAAGTGAAGATGCCATGAAACTCTCTACATAGTTCAATGAATGCTTGGTTTTTTGATGCAGAACATACCTTGCCTAGTTTGAGGAGTCTATCCTTGAAGATCAAGAAGCTTTCATAATTTTCCTCTTTTTTAGATACACTCACTTTCTCCTTCCTTTTCTAATCATTTTCACTAAAGATGATATCTAAGGTCACCAAACCCTCAGGTATCTTATTGGTCCTTAGTTCAATAATCTTGTCACCCAACTGTTCTTGGAGCCACCCTTGGTTTCTTGAAGAAAACTTAGCCTCATTCTACAAGAAGCATGTAATGTACTTGTCACTATCAAAAAATTTCCAAGACACTTCACTATCAAGTATAGAAGGTCTAATATGACCTTAATATGAGACTGATTTCCTTCTTCCTTTATGGTAGTTGGAGTGTCAAATTGGGTTCCTATGGTAACTAGTCTATTAGCATGATTATTAAATTCCCTTGGGACTGAGTGAATATTAAATGCATTGAAGTCTTCAAGTAGATCCCATACCCTATGCTCATATGACTTAAGTGAAGGTTTCTTGGTGGCAATCACATTCCTCACCTGGTGCATAACCATCTTATTGTCTCCATACACTTGAAGGTTCTTGATACCTTTTCTCCTTGCCTATTGAAGGCCATAAATCAAACCTTTATACTCAGCCACATTACAAGTGAAACTGAAGTGAAATTTGCATGGAGCATAATACTATTATTTGGATGGAGAGACCAACATAATTCCAGTTCCTATACCAACTTTACTTCTTGAACCATCAAAAAACATCTTCCATAGTTCATCATCTTTACCCTTTTCCTTGGCAAGTAGAGTTGTTTGTATTCCTTCCTCATGCATACAATATGTTCCTAGATTAGTTTCCTCTATGAGAGCATAATGATCCTACTCATAATTATTAGTACCGTATTCATCAAGAAATAAATCTGCAATACCCTTAATCTTGGAAGAAGTGTCATCTTCTAGAATGAAACACTTTTCTTCATGAATGATACAATTCAAATTAGAACTTATCTCAATGTAAGGCTCAATATGAAACCTTGCAAGAGATTGCATGCTAATTATCACCCTAGTCCCATATCTTGTTTTAAATTCTAAGAAAGACCAGTTATCTGAGAGATAACCACCTATTTTGGTTGTGAAATCCCTTGATAGGTAGATTGTAAAGTGGGTTGGGAGATCAACCACAACTATGTCCTACAAGATAAGAAAATTGGGATAACCATGCAAGAACACCTTTAAGCCTTTTATTAGCCCTACTATCTTGGAAAGTATACCATTTAATTGAAGGACCCCCTTGCTATGTGGCTCATATTTTAAGCCCAATTTTTCAGCTATAATTTTGGGCATGATAGAAGTAGAAGCTCTACTATCAACTATGTAATTATGCACCAATTTGTTATCTCTAATGAGGGTGATGTAAAATGGTGGAGGATTCTCAACTCTAGTGGATGGTTCCATAATGGTACTAAGATCATTTGACAAATAAAAATGGTCATGGATTTGATTTGGAGATGAAGGATTAGTAGGAATAATGGACAATTGCTTTTATAACAATTCTTTTTGGCTAGGCATATGAAGGATATCCCATAAGGAGATAGATGATTTAACACTCTTCAAGGAATATACTATGTTTAGAGCACTAATACTCACCTTTTCTTATGTCCTTAGAGGTAAAGAATTGCTTGGAACTTTAGACATAGAGGTACTTTGAACAAGCTCTACCACTTCCTGACTTGTTGGAGGTATGGAAACCTTTAGAGCTATCACAAAAACCTTTAAAACTATCACACTTGTAGCTACACCTTATTGCCTTTTAGGGTGACTAGAGGAGCTTGTGGGCATACCACTTCTATTTCCTAGAGTCATCTTTTTGGCCCTTGTATTGTCTGCAACAAAGGCTCCTTAGTTTAGCACAAAAATGTCTTCAACTAGGAAATTGATGAAGATTTATCCTTGAGGTTGCCAAACCTCATTAGCTTGCATCATCACCTCATCTTCACTTGATAAGAGGGGAGTGAATACCTCTTGAGACACCAGGGCTTGCTCTCCATTTTGATTGGCATCCATGAATTAGTCATGCTGCCAATCTTTTCATTATACAAAATTACTATAGATTGGTATTATTTCCTTGGTATTGGTGGCAGAATTTGGATTGTGTGTATTAGCAGGCCTATTGGAATTGGGCTGCCATTATCCTCTCCCCATTGGATTTCTAATCAACATTATTTTCTACTTGATTGGGAGCCACTTTAGCTTTGGTATTGGCATTGAGAACTTGGGTTAGATCTGGAATGCTAGCTGAAGTATGAGATAAAGGAGTCATAGACAATTTAGGTGGTAGTCTTCCATCTTGGATAAGATTATTTTTATCTTTGATATAAATCTCATATGCTTCATGGAGGGTAGATCCTCCCATATATTAAATCATAATAGCGATTTCAGTCTCAATGGCTCTCAAGGAAGTGCGGAACAAAAAAATAACAGGTGGCGTCATAGGGGGTAGCAACCTATTCCAAATATTCTAAAACCTTTCATTGAAGTCATGCATTATTTATTTGGTTATCACATTGAGCTGATGTATGAGAGAAGCATGATCACTTTCATTCCCAAACTTAGAAGTCAATAATACTCCAAACTCATCCCATGTTGTGATGCATCCATCTTCTATATTTCTATACCAATCAAGAGCTTTCCATTTAAGGGACATGAAAAGAATTATAATATCAATGTTCTCTCGAATAATGTTGTGTAAACTACAAAAAATAGAGATATCTCTAATGTGCTCGCTAGGTGTGATATGACTCTCACCATTGAATGTGGGCACACCTTTTATGGCATTAGGATGGATGGCATCATAAACATGAAGTTGTATTGGATTATTAGTGTTAAAGGTAGGGAAAGCATAATGTATAGCCATGTCTTCTTCTTCAAGATTTTCAACTTCTTTAACCTCTTCCTCTTCTTCCTCTCTAGAAAATCTACCCATTCTTCAAAGGGTAGATTAGGCTATGGATACTTAATTGTAAGAAATATCTCAGGCTAAATGGGTGGATTACTAAGATTGGATGGTTTAATCGAGGATGACCTAGTGAGGACCATGAATTATGGAGGGCAAGATTAAAACAAAGATGTTTTTGAGACTAGATTTACTTTGAGGAGTCACCAAATGCTAAATAGCACACCACTTTGTAGCTGGTGTTGTCAAGACTAGCATTCACCTTGATAAGTTGTCTTTAAAGATAATGGGGTCCCACCGGGCATGCAATAATTGTTATCACCAAATCTCACACCCTAGAAGAGGGTGTTCAATCCTCCTCCTCATTTGTACAACATGAGAACACTTCTAGGTATGTGGGTGTACTTATAGTGGGAAGTGAGACTTTAGGTTTTAGGGCTAACTCCCTGGATGCATCTTGAAATAAATCCAATTTTAAGGGGGTGATACACTAAGATGTATTCTATATAACCATCATACTTTCCTACACTAATAAACAAGGCACACAAATTGATTTCCAAGACCTATGGATTCTAACATGAGTATTTAAATATGAAGGTGAGATGTATGAGAGCTATTAAGGCAAGTGAATAGTAGGCTAGTTTCAAACACTAAGGCTCATTGTACACTTAAAAGATAGGGCCATACACTTGATAACACTTCATATGACCTATTATGATAGAAATCTTGCACAAAAATGAAAGGATAAGGGGAGAAAAGGATAGAGAGTAATCACTTTGCACCACATTACATCACTTGCACACTCAGAAAATTTTCTAGGAACTAAAAAATCAGATATGCATTAATGTTCAAAGGCACAATATGATGTCATTCTAGCAAGGCTTCACCTTACCTAGAGTGGAACTCTTTACAATAACTCAAGGGCTATATTTACAAGAGAATGACCATAATAAAAGGGCCTTACCACTAGGGGAATCTAGTTCCACTGAAAAGCTTTAGCTATAATTAAAATAACTTTCATGAATTATGCTCCTTCAGACCATTTGATTGATCCCCATCACTTTCAGTTACTACATAGTTATAATATTCCATATATGATCCTCCCTTATAATTGTAATGTTAGAATCAAACATTGTGACTGGATTCTTACATCAATCTAGTTAGAACAACAAAATCAATTTGTTAGGGCCTTATCCTGATGCTAAATCACTCTAAACTAGTTTGTCACAATGTGAATAGTGGAGGGATGTGGTCCCTTTTATGTAGTTGGTCCCATAGATGAAACCATTTGAGTCTATGTGTCTGATCCAATAGAATATTTTGAAACATTTGGATTTGGATCTAACTGAACCATGCTCAAGATTGGATTCATACCTTTTACCTAATTTTCCCCATCAAAACTACTTTGTTGACCTTTGCTCTAATTGGCTATTGAAATCTAACTTGGCTCATTGAGACATTGACTATCATTCACTCCATCAGATCTTCCAACTATGAACAAATGTGAACCCTTGTATTTTCCTTTTAATTATCAACCTTGTCTCTACTTATACCACATGTCGAATACACATTAATCCTCAAGATCTTTCTGTCAGTCTATAGCTTCATGTGCTTATGCCATGTGTTGACCCTTTGAGCTCTCTTACTGTTTGACTCATCTCGCACCATTGGATTAAGATGTACAAGTGAGTGAGGATCATTGATATTATTGGGACCCATTATTTGAAATCCAACAGCTAATCCATGGTCTTAAAATTGATAATTTATGGGACATCATTTGACATTTATGCAACCATCATTGATGGTCGTGCGACCATCATATTTAATCTTAATAGGATTGTTTTGATCTGTATTTAAATTTGACATTCATGTGACCATCAATCATCATCCCATAAAACATGATTGATGTCATACAAAACATCAAATTTAATCACAGAGAGATTTTTACTCAAGCTTTAACTTGACGTTCGCATGAATGTTTTATTCTTTTTGACCAACTTTGAAAGCTCAGATCTTGAAGCATGAGAAACATGGAGGTCCCAAATTTATAGGAGATGCTCTTCTTGCTAAAAAAGATGAACATCATGATATTTTTAAGTGAATATATTTGAATTTCAAGAAGGTTGGTTCATAACTACTTCTACGTGATGTCTCATGATGATCAAGCGTAAATGACTAAGTATGGGAAACTTTAACAAAAATCCCTGAGATCTTGAATTTGCACATGTATAACTCTATTTATACTTTGGTGGAGGACCTTGTACTTATTGAATAATAACTTGGGGCCAATGTGAACAAGCCCATGTGACTACTTTCCCCTGTAACTATTGCATGTGTGAGATTTGTCCTTAACAAACTATCCACTTGCATTTTTTACCACTAGACCCAAAATGCCTAGGTAAACACAATGAAGAGATAGATGAATACTAGAAGATTCCTAAGTCATTCCAAGCACTCTTAACACCTCATAGAGTTTCTACAACACTCTCTATTTACTCATCCATTAGCAACTTGATCCATGCCCTAACTGTATTGATCATCATGAAGACATACCACTTGCATAAAATGACTCTAAAATGGTCCTTTAGAGACCAAATGACACATGGACCAAGCTATACTATGACTGAACTAGAATGGCATAAGGAATGACACCAGATGAGCTGAAACACACCCTATAACATTATAAAAATCCTCTATACAAGACTTTGACTAAGGGGGTTGACCCATTTTGGCCTATGGGGAAAAATTGGTCAATAGACATAAAATTAAACTTCACCTAAAGCTGAATATATGTCAAAAAATGAAGGATATTTAGATCTAGTAAATGAGTCACTAATGTTTTCATAATAAAATTACAAAAATATTCCAAAAATGGGCCACACAAACATTGAAAGTTGTCAGACCTGATGAAGTTGTAAAAATAAAAATTGGAAGTGCACGTACAACTACACTATAATAAAACATGTTCCCATAGTAAATTTAAGATAAGATAGAAAAATTTACCTTGGATGACCATCTAGAAGAAAAATTCAACATTTTTTTTGATACAAAATCTACTTCCTTCAAGCAAGTTAAAAATATTGATGTATGGAGAAAAACCAATAAAACTTGAATATGATGCTTTGCTCAGAAATGGAACTTGGGAGTTAGTTAATCCTCTAATCAGCTATAAACTAATTAGTTACAAGTGGGTCTTTTCAACAGATACAAAGCAAATGGCTTACTTGACAAATAAAAAGCATGACTTTTCACAAATGGAATTACTCAAAAGGAGGAGATAGACTACAGTGAGACCTTTACACCAACAATGACATGGACTATTGTTTAGGATTTTTTGGCTTTAGAATCACAAAATGGATGGAAATATCATTATAATAATGTAAAAACTACTTTTATAAATAGTTATCTCAAATAAATAGTTTACACAAATCAACTAGAAGGTTTTTTTAGTTGGTGGCCAAGAAAATGAGGCGTGTTGGTTGGTAGGATTGAGATATGGATTGAAACACGCCCCAAAAGTATGGTATGAAAAGGTCACTAAGCACCTCTTAAGCATAAATTTCAAGCATTTTTAATTTGAAGATGGAACCATTTTTGATTTTAATAATTTTATTTCTAATTGTATATGTAGATGATTTGATCATCACAGGGAAAAATTAATGAAAGATACATTATAAAAATCAAAACATAGTTGATGAAAGGTTTTGAAATGACAAATTTAGGTTAGCTTAATTACTATTTGGGTATTGAAGTGATTAAAAAAAATAAGTACATTTTCATTACACAACAATAGTACATTAGGGAAATTCTAAGTAAATTTGGAATAACAAAGTATAAACCACTCATTACAAGCATGGAACAAAATTTGAAGTAATATCAAATGATACCATAGAATTTGTAGAGGCAACTAAATATATTTAACTCATTGGAAATGTGATCTATGTAAATATGACTATACCATACATTTATTTTATTATTATTTTTCTTTCCAAATCCATACAACGTAAAGAAATTCACTGGGTAGTATCAAAAAGAGTTCTTTGATAACTAAAAGGAACACAAAAATTTGGACTCAAATAATCTAAGGTAGTGGACTTCATACTAGTTGGATATTTAGATTTTGATTATGTAGGTAATTTTGAAAATGGGAAATCTACCTCAGGTTTCCTAATGAATTTTGGAACAACATTCATCTCTTGGAAGTCAAAGAAGCAATTAGTTATAGCAATTTATTTAGCATAGGTAGAATATATGGTAGCTTCAAAGGAAACTTGTGTAAGAATTTGGCTCAAAATGATTCTTATAGATTTATAGGTAACACAGGTTTCATCAATGCCACCCATGGGCAATAACACTTGAGTATTTTAAATGGTAATAAATTCAGTATTACATGATCAAACCAAGCACATCAACATCAAATTCCATTTGATTCAACATTATGTTAAATATCATAGTGTAAAGTTCTAAATTGTCCTAGTGCATAAAAATTAGTAAATATGTCATGCCCATAAACTAACATAACAAAAACACACACAAACATTCCATTTAAAAAAAATGTGCAATGCATATCCTACACAGTTGCATTATCTATTAAATAGTGAATAACATGGCATGAGATGGACAATGCATCCAAACAAACTTGCATACCATAATGACATGGATGGTAATGCACAAGTGGTCACACAGTCACTATGCAACCATACTAGCCCCACTTACTCTAATTGGCATACAGGCAATCAAACAAGCCTACAACTCTCATAGTTAGCCTAGCAGGCCCCAAGACCCAAAAATAACATTTGATTGATGTAAGGTGATTTTGAGCAACCACTGACTCAAACTAAACTATCTAACTCTTCATGGTGCTCAAAAACATTTTTGAGTGAATTTGACCAATTAGAGGGCTCATCTCACACTTAAGTTGTAATAAAAGAATCAATTTTGACTTAAGTAAAAGTCAAGGTAAGATCTAAACTAAAGATCATATAGTCCCTATATGACCTCTAAAGGGGTCTAAAATATCCTAAATAAGCCCCTCAAGGATGAAACACTCCATCTCAACTATTGGATCGATTTATACTCGACCGTTAGATTTGGTCAAAGGTGAGGAAGCCTTATTAATGTTTATGGAAGTCAATAACTGCTTCAAATCAAACATTAAGTCACAAATTCAAATTTTGGAATGGAGGGAGGAGGTTTTGGAAGATGAATTATCCATATTCATCCCTTATTTCCTTCCTAAACCTTGGACAACTACCTTTAATGGAGTCTCCAAGCTTGTGATCCCTTTTTCACTTATTTAATTTTTCAATTTTATTTTGATGCATGCATACATGGTTTTTTTTTATAGGTACCCATGTTTTTGGAAAGGTTCCAAGATGTCTCAGTCTCCTAAATTTTCCAAAAAGGTCTAGGGGAGCTTCAATATTTACCTTGGCCATTAATGGCATCCAATAAGGTTTAAGGTGAAATTTTATAAAAGTTTTAGTTTTAGATTTTCAAATTTTTCTCATACTGAAGGGGACACAAAAAAAATGCGGTCCCCTTTTGGGTCAATCCAGTTTGGGGCTCCTAGGAGTCTATGATAGACAACAAGGCCCAAAAGGCCTCCCAAGGATAAAACATGTACAAAGTGAGAACCATGAAGTTATAGGTTCCAAAGTTACTTCCATGTAAGGAGGACAACTAATTTATGGGGGTCCCTTTTGGGTTCCCCCACCTTTGAGCACCCAGATTTCTAAAATTGTGGTTACAAAACAAGTAACTAGGTTGCCATAGGGGCTTAAATTTTCCCTAAGGATAAAGGGGTCAAATCTATAAAAGTATATCATTTCAGGATTCAAAACTTATTTTGTGTAGAAGAGTAAGATAAATGGAGGGGGGTATACTTTGGGGTTACCCCACTTTTGGGTCTCCACATCTTTGTAATGGAAATAAAAAATAGGCTTATTCATAGTGGAAATAGTTATGGTTTTGAATTTGATAATGTTCGGGTTCAATAATAAGAAAGTTCTTAGGTGCAAATCAAATAATATTTAATTTGAATAAATTAATATTAAAATTAATAAAAAATAAAAATGTTTAGCTTAATTTTAACCACATAGCCCATGCCTCCAAAGTCAATAAGGGTGGCAACCAACACATGTCGATCTCCCCCCTTCATTATTAAAACAAAGGGTGGTGACCAAGTCCATGACTTGCTTAATATGTTATGAAATCACTAGATCCCTTAGGGGCCTTACCCATTGCTTCACGGTCTAACCTAACACTAGGATACCCTATAGGAAAGGGCACAATGCCTTCCATTAGGACCTATGTGATTAAAAAAACTACCTTATAAAGAATTTTTTTTTCAAAAAATCATATTTGGAGAACTACTAAATGGAAAATTCCAAAACAAATGGCTAGAAGCTCAAAATTTTAATGATTTTTATTAAAAAATATTTTTAACCTTCCAATACATTGATTTTCATATGAATAAATTGGATGAAGTGGGAGAAATTTACAAAGGAGGTATGAGGGGTTTTAGATGTGAAACTTTACAAATTCAAATATATTCACTTGTAACTCCAAAAATTATGTCATAAATTACATTAATTATCTGATTATCTATAGACACTAAATATGAATTATACAATACCTTAGTCTTGTATACTTAACAAGTACTTGTCATGGCTATAACCCTTTGATTCTATGACTTCCTTGTTGCTGAAAGGCTAACATACACTATCTCTTATGATTATGGATTATATCTTAGTTTGACCATATGTTATTCTAATGACTATGCCTTCTGTACTACTCAAAATTCTATTAACCTTCTTATTATCATCCTCTACAAGTTTTAGTTTTCTACTTATTTTCTAGCTTTCTGGGCACCTGCATTCTAGCCAGATGCCTATGTTGATGCTAGTGTCATGTGCCAAACTAAGTGTCCAGTGACCTAAAGTCATTAAATTTACAAACAAAATGTATCTTAAAGGTTGGACTAAGTGCTTTAATGCAAGACATTTATAAAAGGGATTGGTATATATAAAAGATCAACCATCATTCATTCCTCACCTTGTACATACCTAATAACTCACAAGGCAACTTAAAAAAAACACTTAATCAAATTCAAGTGAACAAAGCTTCCCTATTCTTTCCTATTTTAATATCAATCATAAGGATAACCCATCTGTAAGTCTGAATCACTAAAGACATTCCATGAGCCATATTTTCTAGGCTACAAGATAGGTCACTCTATGTAGTTGCTTATCATATATTGCATCTCGATACACACACAAGCCAACGCATTGGGGAGAACTACATGAGTCTGAGGCCCTCTTCAGAGTATTGACTATGTAGGTAGTTCCCATTGATAGAGGGGTCCTTAAGGTATATTGACACCTTGTGTCTATTAACCCATTTTTCCACGTTCATTACAAGGGTGAAGAGCTAGGGTTTGATCATTTGACAAAGAGAGACCACCTGTGTGTGAGATCTAAATACATTAGAGTAAATATGACATAAAACCCAAAAGGTTCCAAGTGATCACATTTAAATGTAGTCGATATTCTATACTATAGATCCATGTCCAAGTTATATTATAGTATTGATGCAACCATCCAAATCTAATGCAAATGTCTGAGATAATATAATGCAATTTTACAGAATTTGATGATTGATCTAGAATCCTAATCTAGTCTACTTCCAACCTATTCTATATCAAATCTGAATGCACATAGTAAACACACTAAGTACTCTTATCTTTAATTTATCAAAATATCAATCAATAGTTTTTATTGCTATTTTTAGCACATGTTGGTATTTTAAATTTAGGACATTATTTATCTGGGTTTATAAATTAATTGGCCTAGTATAAATATGTTTATCACCCTTATGTTTATTCATTTCTATATTCTTAACCCTGTACTATATTAATCCATCTTAATTTAGGGTTAAACATTTGGTGAACCCAACCTATGATATAATTTATCACATAAGTTTCATAATATATGCTCTTCACCTTTTTTGCACTAATTTTTGTTTACTTTATTTCCTTCATAATAGATGATATAGATTTTTTTGATGACTATGATTATGAAACTATACTACTGTCTATCAAGGAAGGAGTAAAAATTGATTACTATTATGTTTTACCCAATACCCAAACACATCATCTCAAATATTTGAATGGTGGTAGATACCAATCCTCTAAGTAGGTCCATGCCACCACCATCCTAAGAGATGAGTTGAATAATCTTCAGGAAGGTAGACAACCTTTTCAATTACCTTCTACAACCAAATTGACTACACATGAGCAAAATGTTCCCTCATTCGATCAGTCTAGCTTTCATTAAATACATAAGGATATCATGGATGACTTACAAACTATTAAAAAAGGAGATTTTATTGCAAGCACATTGATTCAAACTCCTATCATGCCCACATTTCCAAATAATATCCATCTTATTGAGGGTGATGTTTCACTTTTTCATTCATTTGATATTGAATTTTCTTGAAAGGTAAATAAAGACAACATGAACTCTTTGCCCAATAACATTGAACCACCATGAAGAAAGGTGCGTTACAAACCTAAAGTGTCAAAAGCCCTCAATATTCCAAAATAATCTCCTTTACCAAAGACAACACAAATTCCAATTGCTATATCATTATAAAAAAATGGATGAATTATTATTGGATATGCCAAAAGTTCCAAAATTTTAAGATCTAGTACCATTACCAACATATCCTAAATTGAGTGATGTTGAGCTTGAACTTATTATTCATGAGGATAATAATACTAATATGTCTAAATTTAAAAGAGGTGGTGGATTAGAACCAATGATAACACCTTTTCCAAACACCACCATTACTAGTGATGATACCATATCCATGATGAGTGCTATTAGAGAGCTTAAAAGACAAGTTTATATACTTCAAATGCAAATGGATGACCATAATTCCAACATAAATATCACCTCATTCCATAATTAAATGATTTTAAAATATACACCTGGCTATCATTATCTTTTAGGTTTTAAACTACAACAATCACCACTTTTTGCTCATCATAAAGATCCCTTTGAGAACATGATTAAATATGTACATTATTTTGGTCAATTGGCTAAACATGATAAACTATTGATAAAATATTTTCATATGATTATCACTGATGAAGCTCACAATTGGTTCTTAAGCTTACCTAAAGGGTCATTAATTACTTTTGCATAGTTAGAAGATGTATTCTCTTTAGCTTTCACATACATAAGGTGCCTAGACTTACATTAGAACATTTGCATAATTTCAAACACATGATGATGAATCCATTCAAGATTGTGATCTTTGATTTAAAAGTACATCATATGCCTTAGCTTTTAGACCCTCAGATTTGAAATTACAATTCATCTTTATTCAATGTATCCTTTCCCCCTTAAGGAAAAGAGCATTGCATAAACAATATGAATCATTCACCTTCTTATACTTGGATGCTCATAAACATGTGCCATTCATATAACATATCTCCTTCTGAATATAATTTTTTAGTCCACATATAAATGAGGAAGATAAGGTACCAAATGAACGTTATGACAAAATGTGTGGTGTTATTCACATTTATATGGGAGTTTTATAATCATTGCTAAATATGGTTCCAATATAAGAGATGCATAAAAAACCTTCTCTAGTTGCACAAATAGAAAAAATCCACTCCAACAAAATATAACAATCACATTATTCATGGGTGGTGATTAATTTTGGCATATCAATTTTGATGCTACACAAATGAAAATCACTTGCAATGTAAGATAGTTACAAAAAATTGGCTTTGATCTAAAAGACTTGCAATATAAAGGAAGTTGGAAAGAATCCTTGGGCAACATAAAAATACCAATTACGTGTGGTCCTATAGTGATTCAAATAAGGGTTTGGGTTATACCATTAGAATCTCAATATGCATTCGCGTTAGGATCCCTTTGGTTATACCAGATGGAAGCAAAAATCAACCAAAATCAACAAGGTATCTCCTTTTCTTATGAGGGAAATTTGATCCATATCCCACATGATGGCAATCATTGTTCTACTTCATAAGTAAATCATGAGGAGAAATAGGTCATGAAACATTTTCAACCATCCAACCATGATCTAAACAATGCAAATGATCCAACTTAAGGGTAAAACATTTCAAATGTGCCAAAAATATAAAACAAAATTAAATAATTATAAATTACCCAAAAAAAATTCAAAAATTCAAAAATCTAAAAATATTTTTAGCTTTTACATGTTATATTAGCTCCTTGGTATCTATGTTGTTAGTTCTATGTAGGTAGATAACATATCATATATTTATATATACACATATGTTTCATGCATCTTTTGAGTGTGATTCATGCATACATAGGCACATGATCTATGCACTTTTGGATGTTGAGCCTTCCCTCTACTCATGTCATTTGGACACTGGGGGCATCTATTTATTTTATCACAATACACCTAGAATATATTATTTTATGATCATTATCCATTATCATGTTTGATCTTATATACTTACACATACCTTTATCCATGATTTTATCTTTCACAATGTACTTGATATGTTATGTACTTAACATTTTTGCTAACAATATATCTAGAAGATAATATGACATGCTTATGTTGGTTGATTATGTTCCATGATTTCCATTTTTGTCTTCCTTGAGTGTCTTTTCTTACACTTTAATTCTTGTTCAAGCATTTGCATATATTGCATTGATTGTGGCTCTCGTGCCTATGTTTGCCTATTGTGACATTTGCATATGTCATAGTTTGTTGTATGTTGACATTTAAATATGTCATTTCTTGTTTTATAAACATTTTACTAAGTCATTTTTTTTTTGATTGTGTGGCATTTGAACATGACCCTTGTTTGACGTCTCTTTGGACCATTGTATTTTGATTTATTTTTTAGTGCTCTCATGTGTGTGCTTGACTGTTTGTTCAACATGTACTGTTACTATGTAGAGGTTGCCATGATTCACATCATATATCTTAGGATTTTATGTGATCACATACTATTCACCTCATTAATATATCTATCTATACATGTTACTCTTGTATGTTACATGATACATTCACAGATTATACAATTATCTAAGTCATTTCCCTTTGATTGTGTGGCATTTTGAACATGCCCCTTGTTTGAGGTCTACTTGACCATTGCATTTTGATTTGATTTTAAGTGATCTTATGTGTATGATTGATTTAATTTTAATCTTATAATGTTAATATCTATACATTTATATGATTCACATCATGTATCTTAGGACTTGATGTGATCACATACTATGTACCTCATTGTTATAACTACCTAGACATGATATTCCTATATGTTACATGATACATTCATAGATTATATATTTAACTTATAATTTTGAGGTAAGGTGAATAATAGTTTATACTTCCCCTCACCTCAAAAGGGGGGTATATAAATGGGGGCATGACATAGAGGCATGGCTTTCAAATCTTCATAATTTCATATTTTAGTGGGGGCATGCCAAAAATATATGACTTCCACACTTATTCAATACTCAATATTTTAAAATTAGAGTGGGAGAATGTTATAAAAACATTTTATTCAAACCTATACCAATTATTAGTTTTATATTTTAGTGGGGGCATGCTGTGGGAACTTGTATTCCACACTTGCACAATTTACAAATTGGCCAAAATTGCACAATTATATGATTTAGATACATACTTGTTGCAACATTTTATACATTGGTATCATTGTTATACCCAATTATCATATTGAGACTTATATGAGGTGCATATTACATTTAAAAAATCACCTTAAATTACAAAATCAAATTAGCTTTCAAATTTCAAATACTTATATGGACTTTATCCTACATTAGGATGGATTTTTATGAACTGTTATTGAGACAATTTACTATAGTAGTTGGTTCAATTTTGGAAAGTTTTAGGTGATTACATCACTAAATATTACCAAATTTATAGGATAGAGTCATCAAACAATCCACCTACACTATACTTATAGTGTGAATTGACTTAGATCACTTTCATTCACCAAGTTATAAGTATGATTGGGTTGTATGGTTGAGTTAATCTCAATTATCAGGTGGTAACTCAACCTTTTCTCTAAGGTTGGGGGAAAATTTCCCTCCAATATTTATATATATTTGCACTTGTAGGTTTTACTATTTTACTAATTTCACCTCTAAAGCTTCACAATAAAACTTATCTTCAAATCAAATTGCCAAAAGGAAATATGGTTACATCGATACATGTGCACTCTTAACCTTGCTCTCTTTACTTTCAAGCATTTGAAATTATTTCAACTTTAGATTATATGCACTGATTATATATTGTACCATGATCTAGGTTTTAGATCAGTCACCAATAAATCACTCAAGTGGGACTCACACAAAGTACAAGGTGTGCTATACACACCCAAGTATGCATTCTTTTTCCTTTAAACTAGCAATTTCATTAATATATTAAATGGGATAAAATGTAGACACTAAATATGAATTATCTAACACCTCAATCTTGTATACTTGGCAAGTAATTCTCATGGTTGTACCCTTTAATTCTAAGACCTTCCTAGTACCAAAAGGCTCACATCCACTATCTTGTGTGCCTATTGCTTATATCTTAGATTGACCATATGTTATTCTAATGACCAAGATTTTTATGTTACTCAAAATGCTATTAACCTATTTATTATAATTTTTTGTAAGTTTTGGACCTATATCTATTTTTTATCTCCTGGACACTTATGTCCCAGCCAAATGCCTATGTTGATGCTAGTGTTCTATGCCAAACTAAGTGTCTAGTGTCCTAAAGTTATCAAATTTACAAATGAAATATTTATTAAAGGTCACCTTAAGTGATTTAATCTCAGATATTTATAAAAGGGATTGATATATATTTACAAGATCAGCCTTTAATTAGTTCTCATTTAACACAAACCTTATAACTCACAAGGCAGCTTACCAAAAGTACTTAATCAAGCATTCACATTAGCAAAGCTTCCCTATTCTTTCATATTTCAATATTATTCATAGGGATAACTCATCTATAGGTCTAAAGTACTGAGGGAGAATTCCATGAGCCATATTTTCTAAGTTACAAGCTATTTCACTCTATGTACTTGCTTATCACACATTACATATTGATACACATACCGGTCAAGATGTAGGGGAGAAATACATAATTCTAAGGCCCTCTTTAGAGTATTAGATATGTAGGCAGTGCCCATTAATAAAGGGGTCCTTAGGGTAGCTTGATGTTGTGTACACACTAACCCATTTTTCTCATACTCACTCCAAAGGTGAAGAGCTAGGTTTTGATCATTTGACAAAGAGTGATACCCTGTGTGCAAGATCTGAACACACCAAAGTAAAGGCAATAGAAAACCCAAAAGGTTTCAAGTGGTCGCACTCATATCCAGTCAATATTTTATACTAGACACCTATGTCCAAGTCAAAAAATAATGTCAACATAACCATCCATATTTGATGCACGCATCTGAAGCCATTTAATGCAATTTTATAGAATCTGATGATTGATATAAAATATAGATTTAGTCATATTCTAGCCTATTCCATATCAGATTTGCATGCACACATTAAACCAACTAAGTAATCTTATTTCTTATTTATTGCAATATCAATCAATCATTGTACTTTCTATTTTTAGCATATCTCATTATTATAAATTTAAAACATTATTTATTCAAGTTTAAAAATTAATCGACATGTTATACATCTATTTATCACCCTCGTGCTTATTCATTTCTTTATTCTTAACCCTATACTATATTGACCCATTTCAATTTAGGGTTAAACATCATCTTTACTTTACAATATAACAAAAATTGGGAGAAATTGGAATAATTTCAAGTGCGTAAAAAATACATGAATGTATCTAGCCTTCTTAACTTCACATAAATCAATGAATTACGTAATTGTATGAAAGATAAAACTTTTATTTTTAGTCCACTATAAAAATAAAGAGATATACATGTCCACTCAACATATGTAATTTTAATTTGAATACAAAATCATCATTCTATTACTTTTATAGTTTGATACATTTACTGTGAAAAGTATACAAGTAATAAAGAAACATCATACTATTAGCAATTAATACTTAAAGTTTGATTTTAATATATACATATTTTAAACTAAAATATAACAATAACATGTCTCTCAAAATACAACATATCTATATATTTTTAAATTTATACAAAAGTGTTGAACAAGTTGGTCTTCACATGGGCTCCAAACAAAATCACAAGGCCAACCAAAGGAGGGGCTCACCTCCCAACCTCTTTTCATCTTTAGGTGGCTACCCTAGGTTCACTTGAGTCTAATAATCTCAACTTTGAGCATCATCACATCATGGTTTAAGGTGAACAAGTCGATATAAGGGAGGTTTGGATGGTAACAATACTAGACAAGGAACACTCACCAGGAAATACATCTCAGAGGCTATAATTTCATCTACATAGAGCTTCCTTCTCCAAAAATAGTATATAAGGAAATAAAAACACAATATCAAACACCAAATGATATTAAACAACCATAATGTGTTTCTAATAGTAAAAATTATTGTCAAAGGAGAATAAGAACATGGGGATAACTCACACTTTTTCTACCATTTCTTGGCCATGGGCAAGCATGCGCACAATCAACAATTCCAAATAACCACCTAGAAGGCCCTTAGGAACTATGATTCCAATATAAAACTATCAATACACAAAAAAACCCACCACGTAGGAGGGCATTGAGAGGTCCACTTACCACTACGAATATAAATAATCAAACTATGTAAGAGGGCATCAAGAATTTGGTCCAATTTCTAGTACCGATATGTGAGATTGCACAACAAGCATACAAATTCACACAAATTTTAGCAATATAAATTTGTCATTTTAAGACAATAAACAAGCATAAAAAATATCTAATTATTTAAGAGGGTTATTACATCTCTAGGTCTAGATGGACATTAAAACCACATGGTGGCCACTAACACAACCATGGAATACAAGTAAAAAAAGATGGTAAGACAAATGGTCTTACACCTATTGAAAATTGCAAACAAATGAAATGAAGACGATAATTTTAATAAAAATAAAAATAATGTAAATGGGCATATAAGTATACCTTAACTCCTTTTTAGATCCACTCAAGAACATCTCTTACATGTTTGGGGAAATGGTTATCCCCCTCCTTTTCTAAGCTCTTCCTCCTTCTTTTCTCCACTTTCAATTTTTCCAAATTTCAAAAGAGATAAAAATTCCTCTCAAGGAAGTTTCTCTTTCCTCATACATCATAAAATCCTTTCTCTACAAGCCATTGGGAGGGTGACATGTGTCCCTTTTCATCTCTTGGATCATGGTAAAAAATTCTTCCCTCTCCAGAACTCCACTTACAAGCCCATGTGGGCAAGCAAGCAAGTCTGTAACTTATAAATGAACCCAATAATGGTTGACCCAAAATTCCTCTTTGGATCCTAGAATGACTATCCAACTTTCTTATTGGTCCAAGGACATAAAAATCAACCCAAAATATCTAAAAACTACTTTATGTCACTCTAAAAAGTTGGATCTTCCAATGCATCTAAATTTTGAGTCAAAGGGAGTGACTTAAGTGGCTTACATAATGATTTATGAATGAAATATAACTTAAATAGAATTCATAAGGTTAATAATGAAAGGTGTGAATAGTATCCAAGGGGGTGAATAGTTCAAAATGGGTTAAGGATGTCTACACTTTTGAATAGTTTAAAAAATGAAATAAGGAGTGGTTTGGATCATGATAGGGTGAATTAAACATGTCACCACTCTACCAATGGTGTGTTCATACCTGACATAGTCCTAGTTCCCTTGTCAACCTCCCTTATCACCTACACAACATTTCACACATAAAATGCCCTACCCTAGATAGACAAATCTATAGAATATAAACAATGTAAGTGATCTCAATCCACACAACATGCACATGAAAAATCCAAGGCATCAAATATCAATGGTAATAAAGCACCACAAATAATCTAAACATATGTATAATTTAATTGCATGCTTAAGAACAATTATAGTGGTACAAAACTAACACACATCATAATAGACAACCAAAATAGTGTAAGTAAAATGACATCATAATGAATAGAATAATGATTTAATCTAAGCATATATTATTCTTGCATAATCAAAACACAAACATATCATAATATAATGAATATCTATCTCATACATAAGGACTCAATAACATCTTTTATTTCAAAAACACATCTCAACATGACATGTGTACAACATAATGTGTCTAATTAATCACTTTTAAAATAGGGGTCTCACAAGATATCCTAAAAAAGGTTCTTAGAAGAGAAAAATTTGAAAAAATCAGAGACATGCTTAGTCTTACAAACAAATACATGCCATTTATTTATCCTGTAATAAATTAGCATTGGGTGTATAGAGGTGAGGTTATAGTGGTGACCAAAATTAAGTTTATTGATTTTACATGATCTCATAAATCATCTCCCAACATATGTGATCATCAATTATGTATCCTAGATACACCAATCTAATTAAAAATTACAAGTGACGAGAAAACAATTAATTATGTTATTGAATTTTATTAAATGATCTACTAGGAAATCAAAGTGACCATGCATTGCACCTATTTCATGATATATACTTCTATATGGTGGTTGTAGATGGAATCAAATGGAAATTTAAACCCTAATGTACTCCGTTGATATATACCAATAAGTATAAATGCATGTCGTCTACATTTTCTAATCAATATTGGTGGAATGAATCTTTTATTTTCTCTTCAATAATAGATAATTTTATATATAAGAATTTTATGTAGTAATATACACTTATTAAACACACACACACACACAAACACACACATGTTTATTAAATGATTAATTATAATTTAATACATCTTTTAAAAAAACTTATGCATGTAAAACTTAAGCAATACAATAAACAATTATAGTTGAAATTTAACCTCAGATTATCATAATGAATTATTGTTCATAAATAGTTTTTATATGCACAAGGAAAATAAAAATTTATTGAATAAATTTTTCTCTTCCAAAATAATTGTTATTGCAAGATTTTCTTGAATCTTTATGCTAGAAACCCGTGTCTATATATATTTATATTTATATGCATTCACTATTATGTTTCAAATCTCTAGAAAGTCTAGTTTTTAGTACCAAAAAATCATTTTAAATATAATTAAAGCTTACTAAAACATTTTTAGTAAACAAATATTTTTTGGATATTTATTAAGCTTTTAAATTTAAATTTTATTTTAGCTTATTTGATTTTATTTAAATTTTATTTTATTGTGCAAACTAAGAGAGAGAGAGAGAGAGAAAGGAAAGTTTGGCTTTCCAACACCCTCCCTCAAACTTGACTCTCTCATAGCTATTACACCCAAAGTTTTCCAAAAAAAATTGAAGTCATATTTTACTATAAATTTTGTAAATATATCTACAAATTACTCTGATCTGTAAAATTTTAGACTTATCTCTCTAATTCTGACCCGTTCCTTATAAAATGGTATAATGTGTTTATGTTTACTTCTTCCCTCGAATACTATATTTTTTGATAGTGTTTGGGATGAAACATTATCATAAAAAATTATATTACTCTAGTTTTCTATTTATTTAAATTTGATACATCTTTCTCATCCAAATTCCTTGACAAGTTACTAAAGTTATAGCCACATATACAACCTCATCGATAAAAAGAGTGACAATGGATTGTTTTTTAGAAGCCCATGAAAATGATCTTGAGCCAAAGTGAAAAACATAATAATAAGTTCTCTTTCTATAATTAATGTTCCCTATCTAATCATTATTTATATATCTAATTAAATTAAATAATCTTTTGGTGCATATAAAATATGATGATTCCAGGTTTCGTTCAGATATCTTAAAATTATCTTCCTAGCTTATAGGTGAATATCATTTGGATTTTCAATGAACTTGGATATTAAGCTCACTGCATACATAATATCAGGCCTTGTAGCTATCAAATGCATAAATCTTTCAACCAATCTTTTGTGAAAAGTTAGATCTACAACACTGATGTAATAATATTTGCATAATTTTCTACCTATTGTAATTGGTGTTTATACTGTGTTACCATTTAACATTTGATTTTTTTTCAAAACATCATTTGTATATTGGATTTGACATATAAAAATTATATCATTAATTTGATTCACCTCAATACCAAGAAAATATTTCATTAAACCCATATTTTTCATCTCAAACTTCATTTTCACTACTGATCTAAAATTTTCAATTGATAAATTTTCATTTGTAGTGAAAATAAAGTCATCTACATACAAGAAAACTATTAAAATATATCCTTGTTTGTTTATTTGTTTTTATGTAGAGAGTTGATTCATTACTTTAAAAAAATCAATGCAACTATAACAAGATTTGGGTTCCTGATTAAGTCTATATAATGGCTTCTTCAAATTTTAACTTTGTTTTCATGATCCATAATAATATTACCAAGTGGTTTTTCCACTTGCACTTCTTATTCTAATAGTTTATTTAAAAATGTCAATTTTACATCTATGTGATCAAATTTCCAATTATGGTGGGTTGTTATTGCCAAAAAAACTCTCATGGTGTCCAACCTTGCTATTGGTGTAAAAGTTTCATTATAGTAAATTCTAGGCTTTTATTAATACCCTCTAGAAACTAATATTTCATTGTGTTTCTCAATCTCCCTATTTGCATTTCATTTGATGAGTCATCAATTTATCATTTAATAATACTAATCGAGGGTTGGTGTCCAAGGTTGTATGTGATAGGAGAAAGAGATCTTTAGCAACCGATCTCTTCTACCACACTCCACACTTGCAAGAATTGAAAAGCACACTTGCAAAAAAGTAAATCACACCACACATTTTAGAAAAGTAAATCACACTTGAAAAAATAGAAAAACACACTTGCAGAAATTAAATCACACTTACAAGAAAGTAAATCACACTTGAAGGAAAGTAAATTGTTGAAGTGAAAATAAATGATAAATACAACAAAAAAAATATGTAGGTTCACAATTTTTTTTACAAAAAATAAATGTTTACATGAAAAATAAATAATATAAATTCAAAAACATAATTACATAAGAAAGAAATAAATAAAAATATATTTATCCATCTTCCTTGGAATGAGTGGCCAGGTCATTCCTCGGACGAGGATTTTAATTGGATCACTAGATTTATGTCACAAAGCTTCAAAATATATTATTGATAACCAAGATTGATTACAATGATGTGGGAGGTTGCATTTATAATCTCATGCTTCTAACCAACTCCTTATTCAGGAATACAAATCCTAGATGCTCTCTACCAAATATGGAGAGAAAGATAACAACTTAGATATTCTAGCTTATCTCAATATTCCACAAAATATGGAGAGAGACACTATTATCTATTTACAACATAAGCTCAATATTTATAAAATGTGAAGATAATTATTTTTGGAATAAAATTATACAAGTCTAAATTTACATACAATCCTGAATTAGTCTATAGATAGACCTACACAATCTGTAGATATGCCTACACAGTCTGTAGATATAACTACAAAGTCCATAGATTTTAAAACTTATAGAGTCTATAGATTTTAAAACCTACATAGTCATAAATTTTAGAACCTATAAAATCCATATATTTTAGACCTACAGAGTCTATAGATTTTATAACGTGTAGAGTCCATAGATTTCAAACCTGCAGAGTCTATAGATTTTAGAACCTGTAGTCTGTAGATTTTAGACCTACAGAGTCCATATCTTTTAGAACTTGTAGAGTCTATAGATTTTATTCAAGTTGCATTCTTTGAACTGTTGATGACTATGATGGATCCCTTGATGTTTGATGCTTTGAACTGGTCTTCAATCAATGAACTACATGGATGTAGAGCTACTAACTGAGTCCATAGATATGAACTGAGTGAGTCCATAGTAAATTTGGCTGAGTTTGTAGCTAGACTAGGTGAGCCTTAGCTATGTCTAGATTTCCTGTAGCTCACTCCAAAGTTGATATTTAGTTGAGTCTTTATGCTCAAGTCTAATACAACTTATTATGGGCTGCACATACACACATTAATATCTTTTTACAAAGATTTAGTAAACAAGAATCCGCAAATAAGAAGACAATGATTTATAAAGAAATAACCAAGATATAGTTCTCTATTTCATTATAAATAAATCATATGTTCAAAAACTACACTTAGATCCACTTCTTATGCAAGGAAAAAGGATGTTATTTCATAGATATAATGAGCCATTTTATGGTCTCATCAACATTTGTTTTATAAACCCATTTAACACCAATTACATCCTTTCCTATTCAACTATTTACTAAATCCTAAGTTTGATTTTTCTTAATTGCATTAATTTTAACATTCATTGCTTTCATCCAATTTTTATTTTTAATTGTATCTTCACAATAAACTGGATTATCCTATGTAAATAAAGTAAAAATAGCAAAAATATCATTTTTTAATTCTTTATTACCTCATAAATCTCCTTTAGGCTTCTCATCTTTAAGGGCAATGAAATGGTCTGGCTTCTTACATTTGGAGATGAAGACAGAGGTAGAATAGAATTTTTTACATTGTAACTACTCAACACTCATTTTCGAAATCTAAATTTGATCACTAATACTTGATCATGCTTATTTTATCCCTTTTTACCATTAGTTGACATTTGCACTTAGTTGATACTTATTTTATCATTTTATCTTTACTAAACATAAGAGGATACCTACTTTCATCACAAAGCCATCTATTATCATCTATAAAAGTGAGCTTACTATTGAAAACACCTTTATGCATCTATATGCCCTGACTCACACCCCAAGCTTAACACCTTTCCTAAAGGGACATGAATGCCCATAGGACAATAATGCCCATAAGACAAGAATGCTATATCTACCATTTATGTCTTTGCATCAAAATAGTTAAAATTTCAAAAATGAAAGTATCCTTAGGTTAGACCTTTAAATTTATAAACTCTTCAATGGGTATTTTCCCTACTTGAACCACTCTAAAAACACATTTAGTTCATTCATTTTTGGGATCTTGGTAAGCTTATCAATTCTAGTAAAAGAGCTTATTTACACAAGTGCACATTGATCAAGAGTTCCTTATTCTTTCTAAAATAGTTTCCAAGCACTTCAAGCAATCATGAGCCTAGTATGAATTCAGTTTTATGTAACCCTAGCCAAGCATGATCAAGTATTCAAGCTAAATCTAGTTATATTCATGTAGTCAAAAGAGCATAATTTCACAAAGCATTTAGGAGGGATAAATTCATGGATGTTTGACCCTTCTTTAGAGTATTAATATGTAGACAATGCTTAGCATAACAAGGTGTTGAGGTCTAGCACAACTCCAACCACTAACCCCATTTTACTCTACATCTAGTTATCTCCTTATGGGTCAAAGTTAGGGATTGTAATTTTAAAAAGTCACATATAATTCTCTACTAGAGATTAAATCAATATAACAAGACCTAATTTTCAATGTAACACCTGACTGTTTTAGAAGTTCTAGTTTTTGTAAAAAGACAAGATCAACCAATAGGGGACAAAATTGACTATTGCTCATCTTCTACTTGGAATTCCTATCCTTGAGGGTGTCAGGATCCCTACTCCTTAAGAGTACACTTGATTACCTTTGTATAAGCAACTAAACATGGAATTTAACCATAAGTAAAATGTAACTAGAATTCAAAAATAGCACAGAATATGAGAGACAATACAATCTTGTATTAACACTCTTCCAGAAGGAAATACAATGAAGAAATCACACTCTTTCCACACCTCTTGGGCGTACCAGTAATTTTCCCTCAAGATTTCTCTCTCTCAATTACAAACAAAATCAACTCAAACACAGAGTTGTTGTTTCAACTAGTCAGTAACAATACTGCCAGTATACCAACCAGTAAGTGACAATCAACTCAACTGTTATTGCCTACTTCCAGTACCAAGTACTCAAAGTACTCCAAGTAGATCTCCCTAATCTTACTCCTTGTTGTGTTGTATATCTCCTTTGACATTGCTACCCTACAGATCTCCTTTGACCTTGCACACACACAAACCTACATATCAACTGACCTTACTTACCATTTAGATCTTCTACCTGATCTTGCACAACCTGCAGATCAACCTGGTCTTGCACACCTACAAACCTAGATCGTACACACCTTGGAAGAACCCCTGTCCTTGCCTTTGCAAGTCCTTATGATTCTATAAATTACAATACAGCCCCATGGGTCTCTTAAATAAATCCCATACAAATAATAATTAGACTTCCTAATTACAATAATTAGAAATGCAGACTCAAGACTAAAATTAGTCTTTTACATGCAAACTGACTGTCTGTCTAAAATTAGACCAGTTCTGGAAGTGCATGCAAATGCACGCACACACAAGTTATTGACGTCGATTCCTATCTAACTGATGTCGGTCAACCCCTAACTGATGTCAGTTGCTCTGCACATTGAATATGATCGACGTCGGTTTGCCCGACCGACGTCGATTGCTCTGCAACTCAGCAACCTCCTCCATTTGCATTAGTGAAGATTTTAGCTCCACAACCTAACAGAGGGAACTCAGGTTCAACTTATGGAAGTTTTTTGTGTTTTCTATATTCTATTTATTTCTGCATTCTACTTTCATGTTCAGCTAATTGATGACTGAAAAAGCTAACAAGAGCATTGATGTTTTCACATGTTTATGAGATTGATAATGAAATTTTTAGGTTAAAACTATGTGCAAATTATATTTCTCAACATGTTTCAAATCACCATCCATGTTTTGAATCATGAATGGTGACTCAAAAACACATCGAGAAATATAATTTGCACATAGTTTTAACCCAAAAATTTAATTATAAAAAGACTAAGCTTATTTCTCTTTTGCTTATTTTAACCTTGTTTATTTCTATTTTGCTTGGTCTATTTCAATCATTTATCTTTAGTTTACTATTTCAAATTATATTTACAACACCCTGCTTCATTATATTCCATTTATCTAATTAAGTATTAATCACCATATTAATTTAAATGTAGATAAAATATTTGGTGAACCCTCATATTGGTTGAATCTTGTCTAACCCTAAGCTTTCCTTAGGGTTCTAACCTTCTAGGGTTTCATATTTATTTAGTTTATTTCATCGTTCCTAATCATAATCATATGGTTATAAAAGATAAAATTCAAACATCCTCAAGCATAAGCTATGAAAAGAAGACTTATATGTTTCCAATGCTATATATCTTGCTCAAAGACAACCCCAAATGTCACTAAATTCTCATTATTTCAATATTCAATTTCAAATGTTACCAATCACAATTAGATGAAAAAGGGCATCTATGACACCTTTCATTTCTTTGCCTAGACTCTAAGGTTCTAACAATTATCATCCTACTTCCACTATTTGGCCATGACTTATATTAGGTACCATGGTCCATAATATTAATAATCAATGAAATAGGCCACCACATGAGGGAAGTAATTAACATGTTCCTCTTTAACCCCCTCCTTCTCTCGTATGATAAGAAAATCAATCCAAATGATATGATATTATTGATCAATTAATGAATAATCCTGCCAAAATTAATTTTTTGGACTTATTAAAGACCTCATTAGTTTATCAGGATATTATTTATGCCACATTAAGGGAAATTTTTATTCTTAGCGACACACAACCCATTAGTTTTTCTTCATTCATGAATGTTTTCAAAGATACAAACACAAGAATCAATTTTCACAATGAATAATTGCCAACCCAAGATATAATCACACAAAATATACCATTGTACATCTAGGTAATAATGTAATACAAAGGCATTATAAGAGTATTGATTGATGTTGGATTTGGAATGAAAATTTGTATTAGTAATTTCTTACAACAATTGGTTATTAACATTGGTAGTCTTCAACAAATAAATCAAATTATCAAAGGAATTAATGGTTCTTCAAAACTAATTATGGGTTTAATCACCTTAGACAAAACATTAAGGCCAAAAATGATACCTTCTTTACTCCAAATTATATTTAATCAATCAAATTACCATTTATTATTGGGAAGACGTTGGATACATATGATGGAAACAATACCATCTACATTATATAGATGTTTAAAATTTGTGCATGAAGGATAGTCTTATGAGTTTTCAATTGATGATTCCCCTTTTTAATATTATAGGATTCAACCATCTCAATCAAAATTGGATGATATAACATTATTCCTCCTTCTAAAATTATTCTATGGGATCAAAAAGTCAAATATGAAATTGGTGAATCTAGTAATATGAACAAGCACATAAATCACAAACAATTATGCATGAATAAACTTGAGAAATCAAAGATAGAGATGGAAAAAGTACAAAAATAACTTCCACAATTAGAAGAAAAAAATCAAAAGTGAATACATAATGTATTGAAGAAAAACACTTACAAACTAAACACTCTAAGAAGGATGTGATATAAATCAAGCAAATTTAGCCATAATCAGAACTAAATTGTATTAAAAATAGGATCAACATAAACAAAAAAAAAAAAAAAAGACTATACTCACTCTCCCTCTAGTGGAAAATTTAGAATTTCAATATGGACATGTATCTAATTACTATGATAATGAAGAGGATGAGACCAATGTAGTTGATATGACAAATGATCAAATTCACAAATTCGATTTGAATCCTTTGGATGACTATTTATCTCATACCTTGGTTATGCCTATTGCTCCAGGAGTTTATTGAGATAATTTTATGAAAATTATTATACATAAATAAAATTCAAAGGATGAACAACATCTTAGAATGCCTATGAATTGTAACAATACCAATTTAATCACTAAAGATTCTAGTATGATCACATAAGCAAAACGTCACACATTACAAATTGACAAATTTATAAGTGAACAATTAGAAATCAAGAATTAGAGAATGTATAGTTATTTATTGAACAACATAATCAATCATAAGGAGAGATTCATTTAAAAATCAAGTCAACAAATAATATATTAAAAAATGGATTTTTACTAAAGGAATCCAAAAATCAATAAAAATCGACCAATGGAAATACATAGGAAGCCATTAAAAAGCATTCGTCATTTATCAAACCTTTGTTTCTCAACCCCCTTATTAATTGAAAGCAATGTAACAATGTTTAAATCACATCCTTTTGTGATGTTAAGATTTGTATCATGACACTTCTCCAATATCTTGGATATGATTGTCAATATGTAGGTCATATTATATGGCCTCAATGATGCATTGAATCCATTGAGCTATTAGTTACATTTGAATCAAAAACATGTTCCATCATATTTCATGTTGATCCTACATTGGATGATTGTAATGCAAAATTAGACAGATCATGGATGAGAGCCATATGGACAATGTTGGGCAAAGATCATGATTGTATCACATTTGAGCATGAAAGTGCCATGATCACAATTATATGAGATGACCAAATAATTAAACTGGGGAAAACAAAGAAAAACATGTCTTCAGATAATATTAGAACAAATAATGATTACTCATCAATGGTCATTCACTTACCAATCCTCACCTATTATTATGATCATCTTGAGATAATTGGGAAAATCATTGCATTTTCAAAAACATTCTAAATATATATTCAAAATAAAAATAAAAAATTGATTTTACATAGTTTTTGATTTGTTGCATCTTCTTCTTTCATTTATTTGCATTTATAGTCATTTGATCCATTCTTACATGCCCTTGGATTTCATTTAAGTTTTGGCCTCTTAACCCTTATATTTCCCATTTAAAATTAGGATAGTCTTAAAACAATGATCAAATTGGCTAAAAATACACATTTACCTATCTTCTTGCATAACTTTCACCAAAATTATGCTATCTTGCATACAAGATAGAATCACCAATACATGATAGGAACATCAACCACTACTATCTTAATTGATCAATATTTTCTTTTAGTTCCTTTTGCATAAAATATACATTTATAGAAAATAGAGCCTTAACTCTTCAATTTTCATATAAATTACTTAGTGATAGTATGCAATTTTCTATTTTCCATGTAAAATCTCTTAATTTCAAACTCAATTGTTCATACATGCAACATATTTCAACAAGTGTAGATTTTATGAAATGAGAATATTGGTTATGTGCATACATTTTTTAGTCTCCTATATATTTTTAATAGTTCTAATTCACATTCCATAGGGGCAATTTACTTATATTTGGCCATTCAAATCCTTGCTAGTGCACATCTTTTTCATTGACACTTGTGTGAACTCTCTAGTTTTGTCTCCTTTCTTATATTTTGATAATTTGGTTTCATTATAATATTTTTTATTGTTATTTTACATATTTAAAAAATACAAAAAAATCATATATTCTCAAAAAAAGCAAAAACATTCAAATATTGTCAAAAAATACAAAATCAGGACCCGAGCATGATTAACAATCTACTTTACATATTTGCAATATGTCTTTTTTATCTCATGATTCGTATATGGCATATTCTCTCTATATCACACATGAATTTCATTGGTATTCATTTGTTTCATGTAGGTACTACAAATATTTTCAAAGATTAAGATGTTGGACTCTCCTCTACCCAATGGCCTTCTAAGTTGGAAGCATATTTTTCATAGGGGATAGTGTGCAGGTATTATCATTATATAACCTCTATATTATTAAACTTTAAATTATTTTAAAATGTATTACTAACATTTATATCTTAAATTATTTACATAAACATGCTATTTGATAGGATATGATCACATGGCATATGCATAGCTTAGACTACCTTTGTTAATTATATGTTCCATTGATATTGTTTACTTGTACATATTAAATTATATACTTTTTCCTATTTTTTTGGCCCTTGGATCTTGTGTGAAATGTTCGATTGATGCATCTATATGAGATATTGTGTATTGTTTTCAACATTTAAACATGTCCTTAATTTTTCCCTTATCCCTATTTGTGTGTGACATTTGAAAATGTCTCTCTTTTTTACATTATTCTTGTCTATCATGTGTGCAATTTTTACTTTGCAACATTTGAACATGTCTATATTTTTTACATTATTCTTGTCTATCATGTGTAAATTTTTTAATTTGAAACATTTGAACATGTCCCACGTATGTGGCCCTTGGCCTTTTCACCTGACATTTATATCACTTATTATTGTTGTGTGTGATTGTTGAGCTTGATGAGTTTGATAATTTTCATGATCTATATCATGCACTTATAACATACTAACATATTAAAAAATTGACATACTAATTATATAAGCTTTAATGATATATTATACAGGCCTTGCATCTTAATTTATATTCAAATCAAACTATGCTAACATAATTTTTACGTATGCTATGATTTTTAATGATAATATCTTTACTACACATGTTACAAGTTAATTTTTATTTTAAGATGAGTGAATTTTTAGGAGAAATTCCCTCACCTCAAAATGAGGGCATTTCAATGGGTTTCCTGTGTATGAGATAAGCGATTTTCAAAAAATCAAAATTCAATTATTTGGCACAATCATAGTTCGAAGTTGCAAAATTTTGTAAAAATCAATTATTTGGCAAAATCACAATTTCAAAGTTACTAAATGATGCTAACTATTTATTGACACATAGGATGGTGACATATGCTATTGCATATGAACTCCTATGCCAAATCATAGTTTCAAAGTTATAAAATGTTGCTAGATAAGTTATTGGCACATAGCATGGGGGAATATACCATTGCATATGAACTCATATTTTGATTTCAAAGAATAATTTCACATAGTATCCAAATTATCAAACAAAAGTTACAATAATAATTCACATACAATTTAAAATTCTATAATTATAATGGGGGCATGATATAGTTTCTTGCCACTTTTATTATACTTTGATAGTCATGGACATAGTAGGAGTGTGGGTGTACTTAATTCTCTTATGATCATGATTTAATACAAACCATACTATACCAAACTATACCATAATATTTTAATTGAATCTACTAGCTACCCTATAAATGTTGATTTAGTTTAGGTCCATAGTGCATGATTTGGAGTTAAAAATATCAATGAATTTAAATTATGTGTACGAATCCATTAAGACTTCAACCCATTTCACATCTTGGAGTTAAAAATATCAGTGAATTTAAATTGAGGCTCAATATTTTTCAATGAGTGTTATTTCATTTCAAAAAAGAGAAAATTCAAGTTGGGGTTTGATCACCCCTAATTTTCTCCAATGGTTTAGTTAAGGAACCATCTTCTCCAAGTGTTTCATGGGAGGAACTAAAAATATAATGCTTCAAGGAATAATCATCATATATTAAATTCACAATATCAACATTTATGTCACACATATAGGTATATTCAATACATACTCTTATTTTGATTTTCAAATTAAATTTAAGTAATTTTCAATTTAGCAAAGTTCATTTCAAATCACAAATTGTCAAAGTTCACGAAAAGTTTCAAATTCAAGTTTTCAAAGGAACGAAATAACTAATTCATGTATTTTTCAAGGTTTGATAAACTGTATTTTTTTAAAATTAAAGTATGCATCTCAAAGACAAAATGTGTATTACACAATAAGGTATGACTTTCCTTTAATGTAATAATTTTATTTCTAGACTAAAAGGTGAGAAATTATAGTAACCTGAATTTGATCATGAATATTTTATATATTTTTAGTATTAACTGACATGTACACTTAATTTACACTTATTTCATCAATTTGACATATCTTAAACATAAGAAGAGACCTGCTTTCATCATAAGGTCATATATGTGTTGAGTATGATGTCAATATAGGCACCTGAGGTCTATTTTTATACTTAGTATATTTTTATTTTATAAATTTATTTGTAATGAAATTTAATTTATTTATGACCTTAATTAGTTATTTAATCACTTTTGGACACTTTTCAATAATTTATTAAAAAATAACTAGAACTGCTAGTTAGCTCTAGTTCACTGTCTGAGTACTCAAATGAGTTCTCAAGTGGTAGGGCATACTTTGAGAGTTATTTAAGTGAAATTAAAGTGTATTTAAGTTAATTAATATTTAAAAAAAAATTTAAATACCTATTTTATCTAATTATATCTTGTGGTAGTCAATTGATAGTGGCTTCCTACATGATGACCAAAAAACTACTAGTTAGTTTTAGTGGTAGTCTTAGTTGTTTCTTGAGTTTATCTCTAGTTAATTTAAGTTATATTAAAATATAATTTTATAATTATAATTATATATTAGTTATTTTTAAATAAAGTTTTTTTGTTTATTTTTTACTTTATGTTTTTCTTGAAATAACTTATCATGCAAGTTATCTTATAAAAAGCTTGTTTTAAACCTTATTTAATTAATAAAGTTACACACAATATAAATGTGGTACATTAATTTGAATTGATAAATTTTTTGTATGTTTTATATTATATATTAGTTTAGGTAATTTAAATTAGAAAACATACATTTTCAAGTTTGACCCTCTTCAGTACACTGTTTGATCAATAATTTCACTCACTACATAATTAGTTTGATAGCTAATAATCTTAGGACATTTTTGTTGATACATTATTTTAATTTTAGACTAAAATAAAGTTAATTTTCACTCATTAAAATCATTAAAACTTTCATTTGGTATCATATCCATATTCAAACAAGGTTCAGAAGGTTTTTTAGGACATTTTTAGAAGATACAATGGCTTCAATGAATTCTACTTCCTTGAATATTCCTATTTTCAAAGATGACAACTTTGAGTATTGGAGAGATCAATTGAAGATAATTATTGTGTGGAAAGGAGTTTGGAATAATTTTATACATGAGTAAATACCACCCAAATATTAAATACCTTAATAAAATATCATAAAAGAACAAAAAAAATGAAGAAAAGGGAGATGCCCAAGCTTTCTACCATCTTCAGAGTGCCATAAACCCAAATATTTATCTAAGAATTATAGGATGTAAGAATGCCCATGAGGCATGAAATACTTTAGAAAATTCATATCAAGTCTCTATTAAGGTAAGATAAATAAAAATTCAAACTTTTAAAATGAAATTTGAGAATTTGAAAATGTCAAATTTTGAAGGAGTTGAAGATTATTGCATAAGAGTAAATGATTTAATTTATAGAATGAGGGTTTATGAAGAAACTATATAAGATAGTGTTATGCTAAGAATTATTTTGAGATATTTAAGCCAAAATTAGCTACATATTATGATCACTCTTAAAGAGTGTAAATACATGAACACTATTAAGTGTTGATGAATTAGTGGATTCTCTTCTATCTCATGAGAATAAGATGAATTATATGCAAGAGATATAGAACATGGTCTATAACAAACACTCGAAACCAAGGCAAGGGTTTCAAATACCAAAGTAAAAAATAAAAATTAGAATCAAAGGATTTTAAAAAATTGAAATTTCAAAGGTAAAATCTGAATCAAACTTTACAGATAAGAGAAATAAACACTTTACTTGTCATTACTACAAAAAACTAGGACATGATAAAAAATTACATGATACTAATAATTAAAAATCAAGCCAATTAAGAAAGGGAAGAGAAGGATTTTAACACAGAAAAATGTGAGTTTCAAGAGGTCTAAAATTATTTTCTCACATGTTTTTAAGGAATATATGAATAAAATAATTTTTTTTCTCTTGATTCAAGCTACTGAAATCAGGTGACAAGTCATAAAGATGATTTCAATAAATTAGATGATTCCTTTAATAGCCAAGAGTAATTGAAACATGTAAGTCCATAAAAGTTGAAGGAAATAGAAGCATGCAAATAACCACAAGTAAATATAAGGGTGATATAATTTATTCTAAGAGTGTTGATCATAATTTCATAGGATATAGTGATGAAATCAAAGCATACAAGTTTTATAATCTTACCAATAAATCCATAATTATTTCTAGGGAATGTAATTTTTTTAAAAATGAAATGTATGTTGATTATGATAATGTAGATATATAAGTAATAATTTAAAGGGGTATCATCTTTAATTTTATTTTTAGGGCTTCTAAAGTCCTACATAGGTTTTTAGTTCACTAAGAAATAATATTAGCTTTTATAAGAGAGTAGTCATCTATCTTCATCAAGTCCAAGTAAGAATAAACATTTGTTGAATCCTCATCCAAAAAATTAAATGTTAGATGATAATTATGATAGGAGGATAAAAAGGATATGACATAAATAAATTAACTTGTTTGATGATTCTTATGGTGAAAATTCTATGTTTGCATTATCATCAATGACTAGTGAACCTAAAAGTTATGCAAAAACTAGTCAAAAGAAAGAATGGGTTGATGCTATGAAATTAGAGATGGATTAAATTGAGATAAATGATATATATAATTTATTTAATCATACATTAAATAAATATGTCATTAGTATAAATTGGGTTTATAATAACAAAGTAAAAAGTGATGGTCCAGTTGACAAGCTAAAAGCTAGACTAATTTCTAAATTTATGAGCAAATCGTCATTCAAGTATTTGCAAGAAATAAAGATAATTTTTAAATATGTAAGAGATAATTATAATAATGGTATTAATTTAAGACCATAAATGTATTTATGTCTCATTTCATACATATTCATATTGTGGAGGGTCTTTTGATGATAGAAAGTCAACTTCAGGGTATTGCTTCACATTAGGAATTGGGTTGGTTTCTTTGTCTTCAAAGAAAAATGTTATAGTTAGATTATCCTATTATGAATATAAATATACATCCCTTACATAAAATTTAAAACAAGGAATATGGCTGATATTTTTAAAGAATATTCATAAAAGACTCAAAGAAATGATAGGAATCTCATCTCTTTGCATTGAATGGCGAAATATTGAGTCTGATGCTAATATGGGCATTTGAGTTATATTTTTAGAATTAGTATATTTTAGTTTATAAATTATTTTTTAATGTTATTTAATTTATTTATGTCATTATTTTTTTATCAAATTTGTACAATTTCTAATAATTTCTTAAAAAATAGTTGGAATTGCTAACTAACTGCCAGTTAACTCCAGTTCACTATCTAAGTACTCAAATGAGTTTCCAAGTAATGGGACACATTTTTAGTGTTATATAAGTGAAATTAAAGTGTATTTAAGTCAATATTTTTTAGATAATTTGAGATGCCATTTTTATCTAATTATAGTTTATGGTAGTCAACTGATCGTGACTTCTTGCATGATGACCAAAAAGCTATCAATTAGTGTTAGCGGTCTCTTAGTTGTTTATTGAGTTTATATTTAGTTAATTTAAGCTATATTAGAGTCTAATTTTATAATTATAATCACATATTTATTAGTTTTCAAGTAATGTTCTTTATTTAGTTTTTACTTTATGTTTTTTTTTGAAATAACTTGTCATGTAAGTTAACTTGTAAAAGGCTTGTTTTAAGCCTTATTTATTTAATAAAGTTACACACAATAGGAGTGTGGTGCATTAATTAAAATTTTAAATATTTTTGTATGTTTTATCTCTGATATTATTATAGGTATATAATAATTTAGAAAAATAATAATATATTTTCAATTTTAAAGCTATTTAGTATGTTCTTTGAATAATAGTTTCACTTACAAAATAACTAATTTGACAACTGATAATTTTAAGATAATTTTATTGATACATAGTTTCAATTTTAGAGTGAAACAAAGCTGATTTTCACTAAAGACAATCATTCAAAAATTTCAATATTTTCATCTATATAAGTAAGGTTATTGCTAAAAATAAATTTATGCATATGTATGCCTTGATTTAGACCCCAAACTCATCACATATCTTGAAGGGACAAGAATGCCCAATAGGATGGAAACACCCACTATTCTTTTCCATGTCTGTCACTTTCTTCTTTTCATCAAAATAATTAGAGTTTAAAAAAATAAAGTATCCTTAGGGTCATCCTTTAGATTTATAAGCTCTATAATATGTCTTTTCCCGTCTTGATTCACCATAAAATCACATTCAATTCATTAAGTTTGGGTATATTTGAAAGCTTATAAATTATACTACAAGATATTATTTACACAGCTACAATTTGAGCAAAAGTTCTTTATTCTTGCAAAATAAGTTTTTAAGTACTTCAACTAGTCATGAGCCAAGTCTAAATTCAATTTTATGCAGCCTTAACCAAACATGATCAAGTATTCAATACAAATATAGATGCATTCATAAATTCAAAGGAACAAAAATCACACAAAACATTTAGGTAGAATAAATACATGGAGGTTCGATCTCTCTTCGGAGTATTGGTATATAAAAAACACTCAACATAGTGAGGAGTTGAGGTTAAACACAATTCCAACTATTAAACCCCCTTTACTCTTTCACATATATATATATCCTTGTGGCACAAAGCTAGGAATTATAACCTCATGAAGGCACCTATAGGTATCCGTACACTTTTTGAAGAAGAAATCAATGCAACAATTCCTAATTTTCACTATTGTACCCAACTATTCTAAAAGTTTTAGATTTATGTAAAAAGACAAGATCAACCAACAGGGACAATAATGATCATCACTCTTATCCTCTACTTGGCATTCCTGACCTTGAGGGCACTCAGACTCAACACTTGAAAGGTTTCTAAGTTTATGCATTCTATATGTTCCTGCATTTTAATTTCTTATTTAGTCAATTGAAGACTCAAAAAACTAATTTTATCTCTCTTTTTCATAGTTTAGCCTTGTTCATTTCTATTTTAATTTTTCTATTTCAATCATTTATCTTCAATTAAAAAAAAAATTATATTTACATCACTCTGCTTTATTATATTCCATTTATCTAATTAAAGATTAATCACCATATTAATACAAAATCAGATACAACACTAATGAAGGTTGATTTGAACCATTATCATTTAAATATTCCATGTCAATATACTTGAGTTATTCTAATTTCATATTCTAATTTCATTCATATTCATCTTCAAACACTAAATATCTGTATGCAATATTTTTATTTATAAGTAGATTATAAAGCTTGTATACTTTGGTCTACTCACCGTAACCCACATAAATATGCTTTTTCCATTTTTTTGCTCAAAATTTTCCTTTTTTATTCTGAAATGTGCATATGCAATGGACCCAAACACTCTCAAATGTGACACACTTTGTTGCTTCTTAATTTTTGCTTCTTGTGGAATCTTATCTTTTACACATTTAGTAGGACACTAGTTCCATAGATACATAGAGCATGTTACTACATCATTCCAAAACTCATGTGGTAAGAGATTTGCTCGAGATAAATTTTTAGCCATTTTTGTGATTATTTTAATTTTTCTTTTAGTAACATAATTTTTTTGTGTTGTATATCTAGTAGTACATTATTTATTAATTCCATTTGTCTTAAAAAAATTTAAAAATTCATTTGAAACATACTCACTTCTTCTATCTATTCTAAAGCCTTTAAAATAATATCCACTTTGGTTTTTGTAATCACCTAAAAGTGGTAATTGATGCTAATAGTGTTGCTTGAGTTACCATATTCCTAGCTTAGCCCTAGACCTATCCTAGAGCCTGACTTAATTTTCCATTCATTATGTAGACAAATTCACCTATAACCAATAAAAATATAGTCTTAGAATTGTCATCTTAGATCCCAACCTAATTTACTCAACAGTCTACCAAGAGGACATTAACACCACATTTGGGACACTACAACCATATGGGGCGAGTGTCCTTGACTATATGCTACTATCGTTAGCCCTAACTATTTCCAATAGATACTTTTTTAAATGTGTTCCTCTCCTAAGGTCTGCTTAAGCATATTTTCTTATCCACACAAGCAACAAAACTCCATAAATACAAGTCTAATTCACTTTTGTTCATTAGATAGAAAATAGATGTAAAATCTATTCAAACCAAAGATAAAGTTGAGTAAAATCAAGGTATTTGATCCCTATTCTAAAACATCCCTAAGCCCAATTTTAAAACATTTCAAAGCTCAAACACATTTAAGACATCCAATCCCACTCTCATTCTAGCATTCACTTGCACTTGCATCAAGCACTAGGTGGGAGAACTACATTGGGCTTGATCCCTCTTTACAATATTGGTATATATGAATCTATCTTCATAGTGGGGTGTTGAGGATGTCCAGTCCATCCTACTAAAAAACACATAATTATTGTTCATGCCATAATTTCAAGGAGGATTAGGGTTTACACATTGTAGAGAGGATTACAAAACAAGTTAGACAAACATTAGTCCATAAATCATGAAAAATGCATCAAAAACTAAGTAAGCCTATCTATTCCTATTGGAATTACAAAAGATATCAAGAAACAAATGAAATAAAACAAACATCATATTACCTTTCCAAATGGATTCAACATACCCATGTGGCTCAAAAGCATGTTCTCCCTTGATCTAGCGTCCTTGTCTTTGTCAACAAAGGTGGAAAAACTCCTCCAATGTCTCAAGAAAACTCCATAGAACCTAGGCTCATGATTCCAAATCACTAAACTAGCCTATCAATGAAGCTTAAAAATAAAATCAATGATCAAATGCAAAATATTTTGAAAATAATTTAACATTATAAATTTACAATATTCAATCTTAAAATTCATGTCCATGGCCTCTCTATTTATATATTTTTGAGATTGGTCAGGATCAACCATGACCATCCATCTCAAGATTGAGATGTGTGGCCATGGATAATCCTAATATTTGGAATTAAATCTATAATTATCTTCATCATTACCTTGGAAAAAGGGTCATTAAAGAGGCATGGGAGGCATGGGTGACCCATAATCCTGATATTTATGGCATTTATGGCCCTAGGGATATCTTCCAAAGAAATGTTGTCGCCTGATGATGCAATTAATAGAAACTAATTTCTAAAAATAAATATTCAAAAACTCTCATGGAAAATCCACTTAAGCTCTTGATTTGGAATAATTATCCTTAAATAAGGTTAATCAACATTTGTGCAATTAGTTGGAAATTATCCCTTAATTAATCAAAATGGTCAGAAAGTCATATTACTAAGTTGTAATTTGACTCGAGAAGAATTAAAAGGTGACATTAGATGCATCAGAACCATATTTCCATTTAGGATGTTTCCAACATAAAATAACAAAGGTACATGATGTGTACCAATGAATTAGAAGAAAAGAGTGATCTAGAACACTAAATAGAACATTTGTCATTTTGACTCAAAATGATATGATCAAAATTAACTAGCCCATAAAATGCATTGCCCTATTTAGGGATACTTTGACCTAAATTGGCACTTGTAAGTGAAAACTTTGAACCATTTAGGGAATTTTATGGATTTTGACTTAAAATGTGCATTCGAGTATAATTTGAGTAAGATTGACAATTTCAACACAAATGATGTTAGGAATTGGATATCTACATTTTTCCCTTGTTTAAAAAGGCATAGCGAGACATTCAAGGGAAGCAACATCTTTGAAAAGAAAAGAGTTGTCAAGAAGAAATTAGAATAGACCCATGATGCCCCCTTGAGAGGACATACTAGGATGGAAGAAAAGGATGGACTCTCAAAAAGAGAGAGAAAGTGAGAGATTAACCCATGGAATAGATCTCATCCAGACGAGCTAATGCTTGCACATGTGATTTCCATCAATGATAAAAATATAATTAGGAGTATAATAGGCCCTAAAAACAAGGGGAATGGGAAAGATACAATCCATAAATGTAAGGGACACACTTTAAATGTACCTAATTTGAGAGTACAAGCTACACGCTTACGACATTGATAAATATCGAGACAAGTTACACACTAAAATATTGTCATCATGGGAATTAGTGTGGAGAGCTTGAAATTAGAGGAAAATAGAGAGCATTCTACTTCAGGAAGGAAATCACCACTAGAATAGTTCTCTAAAGAGAAGATAATAAGTACTCTAGTAGAGCAAATGTGATCATGATAAAATAATTTTACCCCAGTAGGGAAAATTTTGATGATTGATAAAGAATAAATAATGATTTTTCCCATATAGAGCTGATTTGATTTAGATGTGGTTCAGATGTTGGGCCCCAACATGGGAAATTGGCAATAAAAAATAGCTCAAGGATATAATTGAAAAGATAGGTTAAATTGAGCGGGCACAAATGTACATGCGATGGTGTAATGGCTTAGAAAGCTATATAAAACCAAGTATATGAGAATACACAAAGTGATGAGAGAGATGAAAAAAAGAATGGAGATAGCTAAGCTGACCTCAATAGAAATTGAATTCTACCTACATAGTTTCATGGACTCATGTTCCAACATGAACTTCAAGCCAATGTAGTTCACCCAAGTTTGGGAGAGAATGGAATGAGGAATGATGAAAAATGACCAAGAATTGATTAGACTTATAATGTATGCTAAGAGATGCACAACTAATCATAGAGAAAGAAGTATAAAATGCATGCTACCTAGAAGCCTAATTCCATATCATGAGCCTAGGTGTTACAAAGTGTTCTTGAGAATCATTCATCAGAGTTGATGTTGACATTAAGACATTGAGACCTGAGTACAAACTGCTTGCTATAACAAAAGAAATTAGGCATGTATGAATAACTTAGAATGACATAAGATTCCAATTGCACCGAGTTAGTTAAAATGTGAATACCTATAACTAAGGATAATGGTAAAACAATGACCAAAACCAGAGTTACAATGATTTACATTTAAACAAAAAAGCAAAAAAAAGAAAAAGATAAAGATAAATGAACCTAACTTGAAATCATGATATGATCTTAAGTAGGAACAAAATGTTTTAAAAAAGAAGTCAATAATGTCTTAATGACATGAGACCAAGATATAAATAATCAAGATCCATGTGGACCACTAAGGCATTCTTGAACACAAGAGAAAAGCAAAATTGAACAGAAAAATAAGACGCCAATAACAATCAAATAAATAAAATGGTTCAAGAATAATGTAATAACATAGGATCAAGATATAAACAATCAAGATCCATGTGAATCATCAAGATGTTCTAAAACACAAAATAGATAAGCAAAAATAAACAAGGAAACACAAGACCAAGATGAGACCAAGAAAACACAACAAACCACCAAGAGAACTTAAATAAACACACACAAACAAAAACCTAGTTAGTGAGATTTAAATATAAATGTTCATGTATGTGTGGTAGAGGCGTTACTTTCCACCACATCATAACAAAGAAAAATGACATGACAATTGTTCCTTAATTAAAGAGGAACAATGATAGAAGAAATGGGGGAAGCGAAGACAAGGAAGAGGTTGGCTGAGCTAACTCCAAATGTATAAGACAAGTGGATGCTGCCTACATAGTTCCAGGGATGCATTTTCCAACATGAACTTCAAGCCAAATGTAGTTCTCCTAGGAAATGGGATAGAAAAAAAATGATGATCAAACTAGCTTGATTAATGTTATAGAAGAAATGGAAGATATGACAAACAAATGAGAATGGTCTAGGAAACAAGAAGCTAATGAGATGAGAAAGAATGATCTTTTAAAATAACAAGTGCATGGGACAAGATGAAATGAATGGTGTTTCTGTGCTTCCAAAATGATAATGTTTTTGTTCTTTTGTGGATCATGTTATGATGTTTTAGGTATTTTCAAAGTATTTATAATGTTTTTGGTGTTTTTGGGATAAAATATGCACAAGGTGGGACCATCTAGTCAAGGAAATGCATGTCCTGAGAGTAGAGGTTCCAATAAGATAGCTAATCTAGCTACAATGACCCATACTCACAAATCAGTGAGAGTGAATATCTTGATAAAAAAATAGAGAAAAAAATGTGATATAGAATAATGTGCAACATGAAGTAAAAAAGAAGTATCGGCATTCACCTATTTATAATAGTGTAGCAATGGTCTAGAACTGAGAAGATGTTTCTATTCATTTTTTTGAAGCTGCACAATACTATCCTGGCTAAATTGCTTTATATAACTACTATTGAGGATGTTCATAATGTTCATGAGACATAATCGAGATCATAATTGGTCAAGGGATAAAAAATGTTCAAGCTTATAACATGCCTTAGACATAACAAAGAATATGCTTCTCAAAGAGAGCAATCTAGAATGGGATGAAAAATATGTTTAGAGTGCCAAGGATTTAACACCTTTACTGTTGAGAATCATGAAAAGTGGAGCATGGTAGTATAAAATATGTTTAAGTTAAGATAAAAGGGTGGGATAAAATTATGACAGCACAAGTTATCCCCAAGTCAGGGGTCTTATAGATAATGGTTCAACACTATTCATGCGTAGAACCTCTTAAGGTGTATGATGTTCATGGGTTCTAAAAGTTTTTCACCATTAGGTTTAGCCAATTGATATGCTCCTGATCCATAGTTTATTGTGAAAATATATGGTCCTAACTAATTACGCTAAAAATTGCCTTTCTTTTTGGGTTTAACATTCATATTCTTATGGTTCTCTTTTAAAACTAAGCCAACAATCTCAAATTCTCGAGGGAGAATGCATTTGTTGTAGCTTCTCTGCAATCTATTTTGATAGGCCTGTAAGTTTTCTAGGGCAAATAAATGCTTACCATCAAGAAGCTCTAGTTCATGTAGTCATGAGGCTCTATAGTCTTCATTATCTTCAATGTGCTCCAATGATATTCTTAATGATGGGATCTCAATCTTGATCAGGATGATAGATTTAGTGTCATAAACAAGGGAGTATGGAGTAGCTCCAATTGGGGTGTGATGATTGGTTCTATAAGCCCAAAGGGTAGGAAAGAGTTGTAAGTGCCAATTACAACCATCATTGACAATCTTCTTTAGATGGCTAGAATGGTTTTATTTGATGCCTCAACTTGTCCATTGCCTTGTGGGTTATATGGAGTGGATTTCTTGTACTTGATATTGAATTTTTCACAAAGAGATTTCACATCTTGGTTCACAAAGGATTCACCATTATTAGATATAATATGCGTTGGGATGCCATATCGACATATGATATGGTAATAATTGAATTTGGATATTTGTTTCTTGATAACATAAGTGAGAGGAATGGACTCAATCCACTTGGTAATGTACTTCATTGTAGTCAAAATGTGCATATGGCCATCTGAAGATGTTAGGTTAATTTTCCTAATGAGATTGAGACCCCATGTTGAGAATGGCCATGGTGTTGTAATTGACTGCAATGGTAAGGACAGTGCATGTATCAAGTTGCCATGCTGCTGATAAGGAACACACTTATTTACATAATTACAAGCATCTATCTCCATTTTGGGCCAATAATAGCCCATTTTGAAGAGTTTCTTTGCTAGGACTACACCATTGGCATGGGCACCACACATTCCTTCATGAACCTCATTTAGTGCTAGTTTGGATTATCCCATAGATAAACAATGAAGAAGCATTCCATCATAGCCTTTATGATAAAGCATGTTTTCAAGGAGGATATAACATGTTAAGCGATGAAGGAATAGTTATTGTTGGTTATTGGAAAGGTTGGAAGGAAATACATGACTTTTTAAATAGTTATAAAATCTTGGTATCAAGGTAGCTCAGGTGAGGGATTAGGATCAATGGTTCATATCCTCTCTGAATCAGATAGAATATGTGTCGATAGAAGAAGATTTTCAATTAGAAAATGATACTCTTTAACACTATCATGTATTTGAATCATGGGACCAATTGTTACTATGGCATTGACAGATCTATTGTTGACTCGCAAAACTTGCTCAAAATATAGAGATTTAAAATGTGTTTTGAGGTTATCGATAATTTACTTGTAAGGAACAAGCTTATCATCCCTTGTTTGATACTAGTTAGTTGTCTAATTTATGATTAGTTGAAAATATCCATAGACCTTTAAGCTTTACATATCCCACTATATAGCAAGATAGAGCCCTGCAACAATTGCCTCATATTTAGCCATATTGTTTGTATAATGAAATTATATATGGAATGCTTTGGAAATCAGATCCCCTTAAGGTGTGATCAAGAATATCCCAGCTCTAGACCCTTGGGATGTGAAGGATCCATCAAAATAGAGTGTCCACTATTTAGGTTCTTGTGATGCTTGTTATATCATTATGATAAAATCATCTGGAAGGTCAAAGTTGAGAGGTTGAGTGGCCATAATAGGAGCTTCTATAAGTTGGTCAGCAAGAACTTGTCTTTTGATTACCTTTTAATTTTTGTACTCAATATCAAACTCACTAAGGAGCATAATCCATTTAGCCATGCATCCTTGAAGAGTTGCTATAGATAAGAAAAAATTGAGAGGATCTACCTTGGCAATAACAATAGTTTTGTTATTTAGCATATAATGTCACAATTTCTGAGTGGTGAACACCATAACTAAACATGCATTCTCAATAGGCATATAATTATGTTCATAAGATACCAATGTGTGTCTTAAATAATAAATAATGTGTTCTTTAGCATGATCATCATGCTGAGCCAAAAGTGCCCCCAGTGCATGTTCCATGGTTGATATATAAAGAAGCAGTGGCTTTCTTTGTGTTGGAGGTCATAAGATTGGTGGATTGGCCAAGTATGTTTTAAGCTTTTCAAATGCTATCTGACAATCTTCATCCCACTGAAATGTTACCCTTTTCTTTAAGAGATGGGTAAATGGGTGGCACATATCTACCAATTAAGAAATGACCCTATGTATAGACTGGATCTTTCCTTGTAGACCTCACAACTATTTAAGATTGTTTGGTGGAGGCATTTCCATAATAACATTGACCTTTTCAGGGTCGAATTTGATCCCTTGTTGTGATATAATGAACTCTAGTAATTTTCTTGATCTGAATCCAAAGACATATTTCTTAGGATTCAAATGAGCTTTATATTCACGAAGCCTCTCAAATATTCTTCATAGAATGTTAGGATGTCTAGCTCTTATTCTTGATTTTGCTAGTATCATCAACATAGTCCTTGATAATGTCATGCATCATGTCATGGAAAATGACAATCATTTCACACTGATATGTGGCTCCATCATTCTTCAAACCAAATTTCATGACTTGGTAACATAATGTCTGCCATAGAGTGGTGAACATGATCTTATGCTGATCTTCAGGGGCTATCTTGATCTGATTGTAATAAGAAAATCCATCTATTAAGGATAACATCTAGTACCCAACAGTTGAGTCGATGATCATGTCGATGTTGGGCAGAGGAAAATCATCTTTGGGGCATGCTTTGTTGATATCCTGGAAATCAATATAAATACGTATAACTAGGGTCTTTTTACTCACTTGTACTATGTTAGAAACCCATTTAGAGTAGTCCAGTGGTTTGATAAAATTGGCTCCTAACAACTTTTCCAATTTGGCCTTGACTAAAAGGGTGATGCATGGATGCATCTTTCTTAATTTTTGCTTGATTGTTTAACACCAATGTGAACAACAAGATGATGCACAACTAAATCTGGGTCTAAGCCTGACATGTCAGAGTATGCCCATGCAAAGATGTCTATATAATCCTTAAGAATGGATGTAATATGTTCACATTCTGCTTCAGTAAGGGAAAATCTAAGATATACAATTTTGGGATCCTCATGGGTTCTCAAATTCACTTCTATTGTGCTCTCCATAAGGAGTGTGGATCCATCTTTTAGAATTGTTGGTAATGTATGGTCATGATCATTTTCCTCCGTTATATCTTCTTGTTATTCCTCCCAAAGATCTAGATAATATGAAGAATTAGAATTAGCCTTCTTAGGTAAAGGCTAATTAGTAAAAACCTCTAGAAACTCAAGAGTAAGACACTCAAATATTTGATGTTATTTTGAAGAGGTGCTTGTAATAGCTATGGAACTTGGGCTAGATGGGATTTCTACATCCTGAGGGGATGAGCAAACTTTCCCTCTTGAGAGTGCTTAAAACATGTTTTCACTCAAAGGTTTATCTTTTTCTTTACTTTTTCCCTAATCGATAAGTGCCTCAAAGAGGTTTTCACCTAAAGATATTGATGTCTTTTCTTTATTATGACCAATAAAGTTTGCCTACTCTCCAAAGTAGGCAGAAGGATCTAATGAAAAATGAAATCCCTGCTTATGATCACCAATGGGGAATGTATCTCGTAGGCCCATGTATTCTTTAATAAATTCTTAATTTTGGAACTCATTGAGGCATATGACTAAATTTTGCTGATCCCAAACTATGAGTTCAGGATGGCAAAGGCATAGGTTATAGTGAGGTTTTGATTCAAGATGGGAAGCACCAATAGTAAAGATATAATGTCCTACTTCAAGAAGGGAATCACCACTAGGATAGTTTTTTGTCTTAGGATGGGAAGCTGCAATAGGTTTTATGGTCAATATAGCATTTGAATAAAACAAATCTGAGTCAGCAAGCTCATCAAAAAGGCTATAATTTGACATTGTGTCATTGCTAGGAGTCTCATTACTAGTCACTTTGAAAGAGTCACTATAAAATGTTATGAGGTCATCCTCTGGTGGTTTAAATCTGAGACCATGATTCCAGTTGATAACTCCAACTAATAAGGGTTCTAAAATTCCTTGCACCTATGGGCCAAGGCCTTTCCTTGTATAGTCAAGATGATCCATTATCTTGTTAGGGATAAGATACTTTAGATTTTGAAAACAATTAGCAAGGCCTTCAGAACATAACCAATCTCCCTTGGTAAAAGCCTCTCGATCTTTCTTTGGTGTAATTGCAGGTACAAAACCACAAGAGGTTTTGGTTATTTCTTCTTTGGTTGATAAATCTGATCCAATTTGTTAAGAGCCTAGGAAGTTTTAAGTTTACCAAATATTTTAAGGGATTTTGGTAATTTTTTAATATGGAGGACATCCTTCAAATGGTATGTGGAAATGCCTACATCTTTAATAATAACTTGCTTAGCCAGAGTTGTAGGAAATGGATCAATCAAAGTGGAGGCTAGATTGCCAGGGTCTATATAATTAGATGGAGATGGATGAGAAATGATGGCTTTATTCTTCTTTACAATGAATTTATAACTTGGGTAATAGTTATAATTATGAAAATCTGCTTCAAGATGTTTAAAGTATTGATATGGCTATTGATCAACGAGATAGTAACCTCACTTCCATCATGGGGAAACTTAAGACATTGGTGAAGAGTAGATGAAACTGCTTGTACTTCATGGATCCAAGGACAACTAAGAATTATGTTATAAGGAAGCTCAATATCCATAATATGGAATATTGTGTGATGAGAAATAGACCCAACCATGACTAGCAACCAAATTGTACCAGATGACTCCCTCTCAGTGTTGTTGTAAACCTTGATTGTAATAGTTTCTAGCTAAATGTCTTTATCCATGTAGCCCAATCATTGTACCAATTTAAGAGATATGATGTGCAGCCCTAAACCATTATCTATAAAAACCCACTTGATCTTGTGATCTGCAATGGTTATCTCAATGTATAGTGGGTTATTGTGGTTTGGGCCGAGGGTGGACATGTCTTTTTGATCAAATGTGATTTGCCAAAATGAAGACAAGTGTCCAACTAGGTTCTAAAATTGATCCAGGTATTTATCATTAGGCATAATAGACTCTTGTAAAAGTTTGTTTAAGATGGTTCTATGGACATCAAATGTCTACAAGAGTTCTAATATGGAAATTTATGTAGGGGTTTTATCTAATTGATCCATTAGACTATAAGGCCTTTGAAGTGTGGATTGAACTATTTTAGTCTTTGTTGGGACAATATTCAGCTTTGAAACTATTGGCACAATGTTCTCATTGGGTTTTATGGAAGAAGTGGGTGAAGGACCTTAGATGGTAACTCATGGGCACCTAGTTGAGACTCATGGGTGACTAACTGTATTGCTATAATTTTGGGTCAACAAGGAGCCTTTATATTTATAAGAAAGGTGTTGGTATTCAGGATTAGTAACATATGTAAATAGAGTAGCAACATAATGATGTGAACTTGACATAGTATTACTAGGGGGAGAGGGTGCCAACCCTATAATGATGGGTCCCATGTTGTGAGGAACACAAGATTGGCCATGTGATTTTACTGTAACAGTGGCAATGTGGGTTAAATAAATGTATCCCATAATATTATTATATTCATAAAGTACATTGTTATAAGCCACATTATTAGTATGGGCATTATGATCTTGATTATACTCATTATGATTTTGACCTTGTTGGTTTTGATTCTGCCTCTATTCTTGATGTGACCATTTTGATTATTTCTTGGTGGTGGTGGATCATGTCGAAGAAAGGGGTATTTGTAGATTCCCATATCCTAATTTTTGTCTTGATTAGGGACCAACTTAATTTTTAGTTCACCACTTTCTATAAATTCCTCAATAATATGTCATAATTGAATACAATGATAAGCACCGTGACCAACAACATGATGAAAGTTACACCATTCATTATCTTTGTACTAATCTAGTTTTGGTTGATCTTGAGAAAATGGCCTTGATACTAGCCATACAATTAAATTAGTTGTAATGAGATTTTATAACACTATTTCAATTGATTCTCCTAACTTGCTAAAGACTCTAAATTTGTTATGAAATGTCCTTCATGGAGGTTGTCTTTGCAAAGTAGGTAGTGGATTTGGGGGATTTAATTGTACATTTAGAGGAGGCATAGCCTTTACCATTTATACATGTCTTGTTTCAGTCACCCCATTTCCAACCATGTTCTTATTTTTGGTAAAGCCTTTAAGCTTATCCTACATAACTATTTGAACTGGTGATTTAGTCTGATTAGATGCTTGACCTTGTACAAAAATCTGAATAAGGCCCTTAGCAATAAGTGCCTTCTCAATCTACACTCCTTTGCCAATAATTTCTTTAAAAGAGTTAGCACAAGATAACCATAGATTATGCATAACTTTAGGATGCAAATTCTGTGCAAAGATATCAGCTAACTATTTGTCTGGAAAATTATGTTGAAAGTGGCCTACTAATGCTCTCCACTTTTATAGATATGTGGTAAAACTTTCACCATAATGCTGATTGGCTTTGCATAAGTCAACAATGGTTAATTCATGTTCTATGTTATATGAGAAATGGTTAATGAACTTTTTTGATAAGTCATTCCAATCTGCTACTAATCCCTTGAGTAGTTTAAGTATCCAATCAAGATCTTGTCCCACTAAACTTCATGGAGATAGTCATAGTAAGTACTCACTACTATAAGCAACCTTTTGACATATGATGAAGAATGCTTATATGTGCTTGCATGGATCTCTTTTTCCTTTATACTTGTCAAATTTGGGTGCCTCAAAAATGAGGTGGAAAGGGGTTTTGTATAATAGATAGATCAAATAGATATGGGTATATCTCATCAGATTTGTACTTTTTAACTCTATTATTCATCTCCAATCTTTGAATAATTTCCTTCATAAAATTCCATTCTTGCATGTTTGGTGTATTTTTGGATTGAATAATATGTTGTTGGGGTGGAATGTGCCCCTAGTTTTGTGTGGATCTATAGGGAGTGTATACCTTTTGATCCATGAATTGGTTCTAATTTACTCCTTGAGTTGAGAATATAGGCTGTTGATTCTTGGATTGTAAAACAATCCCTAAATTTGGCTATTTCATACTTTTTTGATTTTGGAAATTTCTATGTTTATATACCAATTTTTGTGTTGGTTGAAAAGAACTAGCCAAATTTTCTTGAGGGATTTACTCAATTCGAACTGAATGTTTGGGTTTTTGAGTTTGTAAAGTTAGAAGAGGTTCTTGATGATTGAATAATATATGTTATGTGTCAAATGGAACACTTTATAATGTCTCTTATGACTTTAGTTATTCATTTAGATTACCTTGATCCACTATGGTAATGTCCTCAACTAATATTTGTTACATACTTTCAACCACATTTGCTCATTCTTTCAAAGCATCATTGTGAATTGAAGTGGAAACTAGGGAGTTAGTTAAGTCTGTAACAAGTTGATCTGCATATCGTTGACTTATTATCTTGATCTTAACTAGAATATTTGGATTTATGGGTTTTGACTTTGTTTATATTTCTTTTCCTTTTTTAGAGGAAGAAGGTATATCTATTCATGCAAAATATTGCTCTTTCCATCATTGTTATCCTTCTCTAACTAAGGTATGCAATTATTCTATAGGAAATTTAGAAGGTAGTCTAGGACCTGATTCTATAAATCTAAGAAGGGCTTCGTCTTGATCTTCTTGGGGTTGATATTCATTGTAATCATCTTTGGATCCTATTGTTGTGGGGATATAATAAAAAACAATGGGGTTATCTTGACCATCATAAAATTGCTCATCTTCATAACTAAGGTCATAAGAGGCCCCAATATGAGTGAACCTTTGAGTCATGTCTAAAAGAGCTATTTTGTGTGTTTGACTAACTCTAGAACAACTCTTGGTAACCAAATAAAGCATGCTTTGGATCTCTTTTAAACAAATAACCAAGGTACCAATGAGACTATAAGGGAGGGAGATTTGAAACCACACACAATTTAGATGATTTGGTTCATGACTTTACTTAACCTTTGGTAAGGTTGAAATCATATAGATTGAAAGAGGGTAAGGTAACTCAAATACCCAAGGTGAAAACTAGTGCACCAAAACCTAGATCTTTGTGATACACCCATACTATAAAAGATCATTTTAACTTTGACAAGTTGACCCTAGAAGTTTAGAGGAAATATCTTTAGATTATGAAGAAGATAAAATGGACTAAGCAACTCAAGATGCTAAAACATACATGAAGCCCTACATATAAATCTAGGACTAAATAGGTAGCACAACGTCGCCACATGATTCCAGTAGGATAAAATATGTTTTAAGACTCAAAGCATGAGCGATACATAAGATGACTTGAGTCCACCAAGATGATAATGTGATTTTGAGTCTTAATAAATGACCTTCAATCCAAAAGGAAAATTGAACCCAAGTTAGAATAAGTTTAGTGCACAAATGGAAAACCCACTTTGACACACCAACTCTTAGAACTCAAAAAGGTTTAATTTCGAATGTGGATTGTAAATGAAGGATTTAAACAAATTAGGTGAAATATCTAGACTCAATTGGGCAGTATGACTGTGCCAAAGTGGATGACATGACATAAAGTTTTTGATAACAACTTGAACAAGGAAAAGATGAATTTTATAATTAGGTGACGTAACGCCTCCCTTGCTCAAGAAAATTGAGGACAATGTGTTTTGGTTAAGCTCTATGAGTTAACAAGTAGTTTTAGACACAAATCAAGACCAAGTAAGATAATAACAAAAAAAAATGTCTTAAGTCTAAACTGCTAAGGTATGGTAAAGTGGGGTCTTCTAAATTAGCAAGTTTTTGATCATCTAGGGGAATCAATTGCATAATGACTTTCATGTCAAATGATGCAAAAGACAAGCATTAAAATTGGGTAACCGCATCATTGGCTAGTTGTAAAAAGGTCTAATCTTTTTACAACCACTACATCCTAATGTTCACTCATTGTAGTGTGATGTCCAAATGCGGATACGTCCCATGTGCAACTCCAATTAAGAGTAAGTGAAGTCAATGCTAGGAGATAAAACTCTAGGTCAAAGATTACCTAAAGAACTCATGGGAGGTAAGGATTTCCCCCTCGCAAGCCAAGATGTAATGAAATGAAAGACATAAAAAGAAAGAATTTAGGGTCATTTTTAAGGTCACACAAAATTTGATGAGTTTTTTGGGAGTGCTTTAGATGACATTCTTTCTAAGTCTTGGACTAGGCCTTTTGCAATAAGAATGACACTTTTTGTTCCAAGGGTTCCCTAAAGGGGACAAATGGAAGAGCATACACATGGCATCCCTCTTTTTTTCAAACAAAATGTAACTTAAACAACTAATTGAACATAAAAATCTTGGAAAGGTGAGTTCATTTTTAAGCCTAAATGGAAAATGAGGTGGTGTTCATTTGACCCCTTGGTCTTAGTTGCAAACTTTGAAAACATTCACCATAAACATCTAATTTTTTTGTTAAACACCAAAACAAGGTTCCTAATTGATTTTAAAGCATGCAAAAGGTGATATAAAACATGTTTTTAGTAAATGTCAAGCTTGGTCCTACAATAAAAATTTTAGCGTGTCCATTAGCCTTGAGGCTCTTTTAGGTTTGAAACAATGAACTTTAAAAAAAAGCTCTCAGGTTTGTGTTTTAAGAAAAACACAGTGACCGACATTGGTTATATAATTGACAATGGTTAAATTTACTAATTGATGATGGTTATCTAATTGACATAGATTATAATAATGTGACTGATGACAACTATACAATCAATGCCAGTTTTATCAACTGACGTTGGTTACTATGTAAAGCTGTGGCAAACAAAAATGGTAAAACAAAGTTAAAAAATTAATTTGCAAGAGTTTTAATGATCCAAATGAAGATTTTAAAGATGCAAAATGATCTTCTTCATGTGTGGAATACGTCTAGTCTCACTGGGTGTGCCAAGATGTAGAGAGGATTATAAAGAGAGTTAGTCAAACATTAGTCCATAAATCATGAAAAATGCATAAAGAACTAACTAACTAAGCCACCTATTCCTATGGGAATTACAAAGGATAGCAAGAAATAAATAAAAGAAAGCAAACATCATATTACCTTCCCAAATGGATTCACCATACCCCTGTGGCTCAAAAGCATGTTCTCCCTTAATCAAGCATCCTTATCTTTGTCAACAAAGGTAACAAACTCCTCCATTGTCTCAAGAACACTCCATAAAACTTAGGCTCATGATTCCAAATCACTAAACTAGCCTATTAATGAAGCTTGCAAACAAAATTAATGATCAAATGCAAAGGATTGTTGAAATAATTTAACATTATAAATTTTTAATATTCAAGCTTAAAATTCATGTCCATGGCCTCTCTATTTATAGATTTTTTAGATTGTTCAGGATCAACCCTGACCATCCATCTCAAGATTGAAATGTGTGGCCATGGATAATACTAATACTGGAATTAAATCCATAATTATCTTCATCATGACCTTGGAAGAAGGGACATTAAAGAGGTATGGGAGGAATGGATGACCCATAATCTTGATATTTGTGGCATTTATGGCCTAGGGATGTCTTCCCAAGAAATTATGTCACCTGATGATGCAATTAATAGAAATCAATTTACAAAAATAAATATTCAACAACTCTCATGGAAAATCCACTTAAGCTCTTGATTTGGATTAATTAGCCTTAAACAAGGTTAATCAACATTTATGAAATTATTTAGAAATTGGGACTCAATTAATTAAAATGGTCAAAAAGTCATATTACTGAGTTATAATTTGACTCAGGAAGAATTAGAAGGTGACATTAGATGCGTCGAAACCGTATTTCCATTTAGGATGTTTCCAACACAAAATAAAAAATGTATGTGATGTGTGTCAATGAATTAGAAGAAAAGAGTGATCTAGAGCACTAAATGGCAAATTTGTTATTTTAACTCGAAATGATCTGATCAAAGTTAGCTAGACCATAAAATGCATTGCCCTATTTAGGGATACTTTAACCTAAACTGGCACTTGTAAGTGACAAGTTTGAACCATTTAGGGAATTTTATGGATTTTAGCCTAAAATGTGCATTTGAGTATAATTTGAGTAAGATTGACAATTTCAACACAAATGGTGTTAGGAATTGGATATATACACATACTAAATCAGGTTTTTTAGACACAACATAGAGAACCAAGTTTTGTGTGCACAAGAATAAGACCTAAAAACATAGGGGTAGCTGATCCTAAAAAACATGAACAATCTAATAAAGGGGACACTACCACCCCCTAGAGGAGACTATACAAATGTGACACTACTATCCATACTAGATGCTACTATCTAGTGAATAGATGAACACTAGAATATTGTTAACAACATTTAGATCTACCTATATCTCAACTTTAAAATCCTAGATCATCTATGACAATTAGTTTTTAGATAAGTCTTTATTTATGCCTATTTATTGCTATTTTTAGAAAGTCAATTTTTATAATAAATTATACTTAATTTTTACATATTTATTTTACTAATTTAGACATCTCATCACCTTTAATCTAAACATAGGATTTACATATTTAAACCCTAAAAGGTTAAATCATTTGGTGAACCTGTCTTTCTTCAAATCTTATTTCAAACCTAGCTTGCATTCATCCAAATTTTGTGCAATCAATTTAGGGCTATATACTTCTAATTTTTTGATTTTTTTGGACAACCTAGTTAAATTAAATCAATTTCACATTAAGGTTTCAATTTATTTTACATATAATTTAAATTGGTGCAAAAGAAACCCTAGATTAAAAAACCCTAACCTTAGATGCTTTTAGGGTTTGTATCCTTTTTTTTTTTTCTTATTTTCATTAGTTTATATTAATTATTCATAATTCATATATTATATTATAGTATCTCTATTTCAATTTATTTTTTATAGTCCATCTAAAAAAGCTCTTTCTTCCGCTAAGAAGAAGCGCTAGACTAGGTGGTAATCCTATAGAGCATATTTAGATTCGAGCTATCTAAACATATTATAGGGATAAGGAACCTTTTAAAACTCTAGATATGAATCCTTCACACTTTGATTATGTGGAATTCAATGATAATGCATCCAAAAATGAACAATATATCCAAGATCAAGATCATGTCCATATTGAGGATCAAGACACACTACCTCCACTTAACTATAATGACATAATTATAAATAAAGATGAGGTATTACAAGACTTTATATCCAAACATAAGGATATACATAATGATTTCATAAATATTCTTCAAGAGGAACTCCAAAAGATAAATAATGGTCAATCTTCAACCCCTCTAGTTAATAATGATGTTACACCTTCAGTGGGGCCCACTCAACTAACTCAGATAACACAAGCCAATATTTTTATTCAACCATTATTAATTGCTACACCACTTGTGTCTATTTATTATACTCCAAATGTACAATCCCTTTTACAGGAGGTTCTTAATATTTAGTTTAATGTGTTACATCTTGAGAAAGGAGCAACTAGGCCATCACATGCCTTAGATTCCAATATTCTCTTGCATACAACTTTGGCACATCACATAGTGGAAACTCCTTTGCCATCCAATTTTGTGGCACCCAAGCTCAAATTATATAATAGAAAGGGTGACCCAAAGTATCACACCTCTGAGCCTTTCACACAACATGCTTGGACTGTGTGTCCAATGAGTGGATTCTAACAAAGCTATTTCTATGCAGTCTCAAGGATTATGCCCTAAAATGGTTCTATGATTTTCTAAATCAATCTATCACAATATTGAATCCTTTAGCTGATATGTTCCTAACACACTTCTATATCAACATTAGTGATAAAATATCATATGATATAAGATAGTTTTATCCAAATTAACTAGTCCCATGGTAGACAAAGATCTTCAAGATAAATTTAAACAAAGTCTATTACCAACACTACATGAAGCTATCTTATTCAATAAGTTTCACACATTTATCGAGATGTGCCACATAGTAAAGTAAAGAGAGGTTAAGCTCTTAGCAATGGGAAAACTCAAGTACACAAATATATTAGATTCAAATTTTAAGAGTTCAAACAAACCTCCATATAAGCTCAAGGACACATAAAATAAAAATGATCAAAAGGCCATAGTCAATGCAAATTCTGAGCCTTCTCTTAGATTGGTTTTATCAAATCCTCAGTGCATAGTCTTCACTAATCTTTTAGAGTCACCAAAATGAGTTCTGTAATAACTATTAGAATGTGATGTCATATCTCTCCCTCTAATTAAATAGGTTGCTACGACACAACCTCTTCCAAAGAGTTATAATTTAAATGCATTCTGTGAGTATCACAAAGCACCAGGACACATGACAAACAAATGCATTATCCTAAAGCACAAGATACAAGACCTCACTAAGGTTAACATTATTGATGTGGGCACACCCATAGAGGCATCAAAATAAAAATAGATAGAGGCAAAGGAACTTAAGATATTTTTAGATCCTTTCTCAAATCATACAACTAATAAGGTAGGGGGCACATCAAGTGTTCACTATACATACCAGGTGCATCCACCACTAGATTCATATCACATATTTATAGATGAGACACATCCATTACATAACATAATTGGTATGTATCACACTAAAATGCTACCTAGACCACTTATCACATTTTTAGAGTAGGATATTGTGGATGATGACACATATTTACATGTGCTCTTCATATGAGCATACATAGACCACCATGCTATTCACATTATTATGGTTGATAACATTTATAGCATAAGCATGTGTAACATAACACTCTTATAACACTTTAGATACATAGAGTGAAATATATTCCCCATAGATACAATCATTAGTGGTTCAGTGGCCACGTTTAAATCTCCATCAAGGATATTTTACTTCCATTACAAGTTGGACAAACACACATAACCACTTAGTTACTAGTAGTACCTAATGTAGGTGCATATAATATATTATTAGGTAGGCCATGATTACAATAACTTTGGGCCATCCCATATACATTACACTGATGCTTGAAGTATATACATGCTAATCAAGCGATTAAGATTGAGGGTGTCCCTATAGTTTCAACACAGACCCTAGTTAGAGTTATAGTACTGCTACTAACTATTGCATGGTTATCAATTACAATAAATATTATAGGTCTTATGCAGACATCATAATGTTCACTAGAGTCCTCAAAGCAAGCCAGGTCTACTTATACAATATCTACATGTACACATACTCTCCTGTGGAGACCATTACTACAAATCCCATTACATCAAAGATACATCATAGATTTTATAAGACCTTCCTCTACTCATTTTATGCTAAGATCAATCATATTGGGGTCTAGGGGTTCATAGCATAGGGTACTTACATCACCTACAACTTGTAATTCTATTATGTGGGTCCTTAAAACCCCTACAATTCATAGGGCATCATAGTTAGTGCCGCAACATCATAACATCATTATTTGGGCTATTTTAGACTCAGATTATACAACATAGTAGATCATGGACTCATAATGCCCTTTTACACTACATGCAAAATCATAGTTCCTCTATTTGACACAGGTCATAATGATGGCGAGTCTCCCATGAGACTCATTATTTAGTATGGTTCCTACCTTTATACATACTTCCTTCTCTTCTTTGCTCTTTGTACATAGTTTATTTTCATTTTATTGTACATAACTTATACTAAAAAAACATAAAAATAATATAACATGTTGAAATACAAAAACATTCAAATATTTCAAAAACACAAAATTTTAGAGATTGTATGCATTGTTATGTTTACATTTATACTACTTTCTAGATATTGCATATTGCTATGTATCCTAGTATAGTACATTTTATCATACACATATGCTTCACTTGTTCTTATCAAGTGCTTGCAGATTCCAAACAAGAATTCTATCCACTACATCGATCTAGACTAACTATCATCTACCCATTGGGGCTATTTACATCAATCCAAGTCGATACATTTGATACATCCACCCACTTGGGGGCATCTCCTACATAATTTATATAACTGGGTTTTATCTTTACATATTATACATTCCAATTATGCATTGATTTATCTTGATATTGATCATTAATCCTCATTTCTTAGATTTTTTTACTGATTATCACTAGTTTTACTCAATATATATGCATTCTAACATCTACATTGATTTATTTTACATAGTTATACATGCTATCATTTCTAGTTTCTAGGTTAGACTTGATTATGTTCATATGCTTCTTCCATCTTTGAGGGCATTTTAATATGCCATTGTTCTTTGGGTCTATGCCACTTCTCTATTTGTATGCCTTAGAAATGTGTCCATGTCCCTTATATGTGCTTTCCTACTTCTGTATGCAGGCATTTGAACATGTCTTTGTATGTCTTCATTCTCAAATTTAGTGACATGTGTCCCTTATATTATGGTCCCTTAGCCTATCCTTTTCCTACCTCATGTGCTTGTATGTATGCTTATTTGTATTTATCTACACCATGACACTTGTATTTACTTGTTACAAACACACACACTAGTTTTAAATGCCATGAGGGACCTCATGTATCTACCCTTCTTATTTGGGAGCCACGATGGACATCATGCCCCATCCCCCTTGTTAGTTACTCAAATTTGTCACTATACACATTGATTACATATTTATTGACACCCTTGTGTAATGCTAGATTATAACATACATCCTACATTACCTACTTATGCTCATATACATTTACATTTTGATGTTATGTTTTCATATTATATTGTATTTACTTGTTACATACACACACCATTTTTGAATGCCATGAGGGACCTCATGCATCTACCCTTCTTATTTGGGAGCCATGATGGACATCATGCCCTATCTCCCTTGTTAGTTACTCAGATTTGTCACTATACACATTGATTACATATTTTTTGACACCCTTGTGCAATGCTAGATTATAACATACATCTTAAATTATCTACTTATGCTTAGATACATTTACATTTTGATGTTATGTTTGTATATTATATTAAAATATCATGCACATGCTTTGGCTAACACATTTTATAGAACTACTTCTTTAGAGGGTAATTCTTACACAGATTTCACAACTCCCTTCAAAAGAGGGGGCATTCACAGGGGTTTGTCATAGAGATCAAGCTCCTACATTATTATTCATAGATAAATTTTAGCACATAGGATCTATTTCTTAAATTAGTCTTAGGACATACATATAATAAAACATAGACTTAAAATTTAGTTTAGATCACCTAGAAATCATACTAGGTAGATACTAGTGCCCAAATTGAGACACTAACACCACATGGCACTACTATCCACTATAGGGCACTACTATTTAGTAGCTCCAACTTTAGGATAATTTGAATCATTCAGACTAGTAAACTAGGTACAATATAAATTTGCACAAATATAATCACATATTTAATAGTTATGTTTAGATTTTGATTAGATTCATTCATTTTAGCTCATATTCATACTAGTTTCTCAAATTCAGGGGCATCATGTGTGGCATGATTACTCTCACATTCAATTTAGTTAGATAGATTCAACTATTACATACTCATATTAGATTGAGTATACTTAGATATCGGATTAGGGGCATGTGCACAACACATTAATATATATATATATATATATATATATATATATATATATATATATATATATATATAATCAACTACATATAGGTTAATCATATTTAATGGAAAATTCTATGTCATTTTATATGCTATATACGCTTGAAATCACATTCCAGGTTATCACCAAATTCATGAATTATTCCATCTATAGTGGTTAGTATTCTTTAATGGCCCAAAGTTGCCTAATATACTTGAGTGGTCATAGAGCAGATTACACATTTAGATACTGTCATTAATTTGTGTAGTACAGGGATAGATGCATCTACTTCACATAGGTGGGCAATGATGGAGTCATGACCTACTTGAGTTCTTGAGCCACCTACATGAGAGGGTTAGACACACTTATAGTCTTATCTAATATATTCATAAAGATCAGGATGCACCAAATAGGGTGGGCAATGATGGAGTCAAAATCAGATTGAGTTATTGAGTCACCCATATGAGGATTGAGCAAACCATAAATTCATTCCAAGCTATTCAATGATATGATCACTATATACACTCACACACATATGTTACACTAGGTTCATGCATTAGTTCACATACCTAATGAGGTGTATTCATTCCTTTCCTCTCTCTTTACTCAACTATACTCAGTTACTTTATTTCAACATAGTCTTTTGATTTTGATCATATCTTAAGTAAGGACTAATTTGTGTGTGTTTCATTGTAGGACATTGCTTTGGATCATGTTCCACATACACAAACCCAAATTCATATACTTAGACTCAACTAATGAGCTTCACGTCCAAGGTAAGTCTAGGTATGATTTTTTCCCCTTTATATTAGTCTTTTCACTTTGTTACATTACTATCATAAAGCGGGGGGTAGATGTAATCACCTAAAAGTGGTAATTGGATGCTAAGAGTGTTACTTGAGTTAACTTATTCCTAGCTTAGCCCTATACTTATCTTAGAGCCTTAGATTTACTTTTCCAATCATTGTGCAAACCATAATCGCTTACAACTAGTCAAAACACAATCCTAGAATTATCATATCAAATCCCAATGTAATTTTCTCAATAATCTACCAAGAGGACATTAACACCACATTTGGGACACTACAGTCACATGGTACTAGTGTCCCCAACTGGGTGTTACTGTCCTTATCCCTAACTCCTCTTAATAGATATTTTTCAAACATGTGCCCCTCCTAAGGTCAGCTTAAGAATATTTTATTATCCACACAAGCAACACAAATCTATAAATACAAGTCTAATTTATCTCTATTCACTAGATGGAAAATAGATGCAAAAGTTATTTAAACCAAAGTCAAAGTTGAGCAAAATCAAGGTATTTGATTCCTATTCTACCCTACTTCTACATACTACCATATAAAATAACACTAATCCTAGTTTTCAAACATTTCAAATCTCAAGCACATTTAAGGCATTTAATCCCACTCTCGTTATAACATTCACTTGCATTTGCATTAAGCACTAGGTGGGAAAACTACATCGAGATTGATCCTCTTTGAAGTATTGGTATGTAGGCAACTCTCTTCATAGTGAGGTGTTGAGGATGTCCAATCCATCCTAATAAAAAAAACACAATTATTTCTCATGCCATACTTGTAAGAAGGATTAGGGTTTTCACACTAAATTAGGGTTTTTAGGCACAACATACAGCTACTAGTTTCATGCACACAAGAACATGACCTAAAAACACAGGTGTTGGTGCTCCTAGAAAATAAGAATAATCCTAAAAAGGGGACACTACCACCACCTAGAGGAAACTACATTAACATGGCACTACTATCCATACTGGTCCCTATTGTCTAGTGAGCAGATGAACACCAGAATCCTATTAATGACACTCAAAATTGCCTAGATCTCAACTTTCATAACCCAAATCATCCATGACAGTCAGTTTTTAGATAAATCTCTATTTATGCCTATTTATTGTTATTTTTAGAAAGTCAAAGAAAGTTAATTTATATAATGAATCAATACTTAATTATTTCATATTTATTTTACTGATTTAGACATCTCATCCCCTTTAATCTAAGCATAGGATTTTCATAGTTAAACTCTAAAAGGCTAAATCAATTTTCCACCAATGCTTTGAACTACTATAAAATATTAAAAGGTTCTAATTTTTAATTCAGGAAAAAAACCCAAGTTTTCCTATCATAATCATCAATGAAAGTAATAAAATACTGGTTATTTCAAACTAAAGGCATTTTTGCGGCTTGCACAAGTCTAAATGCACAATTTTAAGAGGATCTCTTACTATCCATGATTTAATGACATGAAATATTTCGCTATGTTATTTCCCAAGAGTAAAACCTTCACAGACTTTATTGTGTTACTCTATTTTAGGCAATCCTTTCACCATGTGCTTCTTGTATAACAAAAATATCCTAGCAATGCATAAATGACTGAATCTAAGATGCCTCAACTATGCTTAATTTTATAACAGTTTTAAAGGAAAGCATCAAACCATTTTTAAATTTTAAAGGAAACATATAGTTCTTTTTCATTTTCACTCTAGTAGCTAACTTATTAAAATTTCATTCTTATCATGAATTACACATGCATCTTTCTCACAATTAACTTTATACTCTTTTTATACAAGCTTCCCTATGATAATTAAATTATGTTTTAGGATAACAACACAGTAAAAATTAGGGATATGTTTTTTTCACATTATTTGGTATGGATTGAAATGTTGACTTTTCCCATCACTACCACTTTATTTTTATTCTTGATCTTTAATTCTAGTTGAATTGATTCATCAACTTTTTAAAACATATACTTGTTTCCACTCATGATTGTTACACCTGTTGTCCAAATACCAAACCTATTTGGTGCTGTCCTCAATAAAATTTCGTGTAATAAACATTGATCCACTATTTTCATCTTTAGCTTAATTTTCCTTAGATATATTTCCAAACCACTTGATCATATAAAAAAGTTTTTTCTACACTCATTAGCACAAAGACCACATTTCTTATAATAATGACATTGGAAATGATAATTTTTATACATTTACCCCTATATGCGTGATTATGGTTGTTACCCATACTTATTCCCCCTATTTCATGGAAGTTACAACTGATTCTTCTACCTTCATGAAAATTAGTTGATCTTCCACATCTTAAAAAACCTCTTGCTCTACCTTTGATCTTCCTCTTGATGAATCTCCATGATGACAACTTGTTATTTTCCCTTTCTATTTGAAGGATATATATGATTTAAATACATGTTCAAGAGAGGGATTGGTTACTCTATTCAACATTTTTTCATGTGTTTTTAATAAACCTATAAGCTCTTCAATGGTCAACGTAGATAAATATTTAGACTCCTTAATAATAAGAACTATGGTATCAAATATTTTTGGTAAGCTTCTCAAGATATTCTAAAAAATTATTTATTTTTCCATTCTCTCTCCATGAGACTTTTCTTGGTTCACCACACCTAATTCATAGGTGGAAAATCATTCACATGCTTTAATTATTTCATTTGAATATTCTCAAGTTCCCTTCTAAACATTTACAATCTCATAATCTTCACTTGTTCTTTGGTAAGTAATTTATAAGCTTTACCAAGATTGTTTAGATTTAGTATATATTACTACCCTTAAAAATATGGAAGCTGTATACACCTTATATTTTCATCTTTATCATTTATTGATGGTTTCTCTTGTAAGGGCTTATCAACACCCCAATTTCCTTGAGTGCATGACTTAAAGGGTGCACTAGGAATGGGGTGGGATCATCTCATGGTACTTTTTGAGATATTTTTTCTTTAATAAACATTAGTACCTCCTATAATGTCTCCCTAAAATATTAAAACCCTAAAATTTAGCTAAGTCTGAAATCGAGCAGGATCGTCTAAAACCTAAAGTCTACATTATATCTCTTAGAGGTTTAAAACCACTCTCAAACATCTTTAAATTTTGTGTGTGTGTGCACATGTGTGCGTGTATGTATGCATATATAATGTATATTAAAGTATAATAAATTAAAGGTCCATATATATGAATTAAATGTTATATATATATATATATATATATATATATATAGACACACACACACACACACAGACACTAGTTATTTCACTCTTATATGACCCCTTCTTACATTTTAGTCGACCTAGTTTTTGTGCCCTAGGGTTTGGATCCATATATATAGGTGCCATTTCATTATTAAAGGATATATCACATGAATATACTCTACTTGCACTCACATTTATACTCCTAAGTAATATTTGGGAGAGTTAGAGGTTGTTTTCTTATCTTGGAGGTCTTATATTGCTTATGGTCATTGAAGCTCAATAGAAGGAGTTGAACCAAGGATGCATCATACTATTTGGAGTCCCCAACTAAAAATATCTAAGTTTTCTTCTTACATTTAAAGTCTTCAACCTACATCTCTTGCAAAGTGGCACTGGAACCAAAGGGGGAGACCAAAAGATCCACCCCAAGGTAAGTATTTATACCCCTATACCCTTTCCTTTATTTAATTAGTATAGTAGATATTGATTAGTTCATTTATTTTTAGATATATGTGCGTATTATTGCTTAAGATATTCCTTATACCAAATAAGATGATATAGATATAGGGTTGATTATGATTTCCATTTATCACCTTAGGTTGCATAGACCCCAATTTGTTGACCATTCACCTTACCCTCTTTAAAACCACTTATAATTATTTAGTTTACTTGCATAATTAAAATAATTTACTTTACTTACACACTTATAATCATTTAAGTTACGCCTTTAAAATAATCACCAAAATTACTTACCCATCATTGAGCCTGATAAATTTTGGTGTAGATTGAATAATGAAAATTTACAATAAACTCATTAAAATAAACTACACACAATAATGCACAATTAACTCCATAATATTATATGTTTATTTCAATTCATTTGGGACAATTAAAAATATGGAGGATTACAAATTATATATCTCGTTGAGCTCTTACAAAAAAGGAGTTAAGGCTAATCTTAAAATGCACAAATCTATCCCAAGATTTCTCTTTCCTCCTCTATTATCTTGCAATATCTCTCACTCATCCATATCTAATAGTGAGTTACAACTCATGTACATAAACCCATATTAATTAATTTGTTTTCTCACCCAAACATATAATGTGAGTACTAGTCATATAGTTTTCCTAACATTCGCCCCTTAGTGAGAACATGAGGAAAACATTATTTTATACTAAAATGTGTCGTCTTTGCTTTCTCATGATCTTGATGGTTTTTTTAGGACAACTAACAACCTCAAGGATGGTTTTAAATGTGGTTTACCAACAACCACAATAAGATGATTTTCCAAGTGGCTAAAAAACAACTAAAATAAAATGGTTTTGACTAGGATTGTCCAATAACCTCAACATGAGGGTTTTACTAGGATTATCCAACAACTTATAGTCAATTATGATGGTTTTATAAGTGGTTAACAAAAAAACATAACATCATTATGTTGTAGTGATTTTATTATCTCTCATCACTATCTTACATTAGGGAATAATATATAGGAATTATGTTCACTTATTACAAATTTGAACAAGAATACCGCTTTTGTTCTTATTTACTAACACACCATGGAAAAAAACAAACACACAACCAAAAAACATGTCACAACAACATTGCACAACCTTGTCACTCATGGTTGATGATAAGATGCTAAAATTACTCCTTCCTCCATTGCCTCCACCCTCCTATAGATGGTTATATAATAAGCTTATTCTGCAACACTTGGATGAGAAGAGTCATAGTACTACCTTCTTTAGCAAGTAGAACCTTTTGATTCAATTTTTTGTTTATGAGATCCTTTGATATTTATATGTAATTCATTATAATATGTCCTTACAGCTTTTAATAAAAAAAAATATGTTTGTTTTTTAAATGCTTAGAATTTGACACACATTTTTTTTGTCTCGTATAGACCCAATCACTTTTTTAGGATTAGGGTTTTTGATGTAATTATCCTAATCATATAGAGTAAAAATTACTCCTTAAATACTAATGTTCAATTTGTTTGAAGTAAATATTAAACTAAACTTCTCCATTTTTATTGACCCCCCCATAATCTAGACAACTATTGTGAATGTTAGTTTCTAATGCAAGTGAATTCACTTACAAAAAATAACATTTTTGGATTATAAGACTCAATTACAACTCTAAGTAATAACACAACATTTTTTTGTTATTTTTATTTTTATTTTTATTTTTTATATTGATAATCCTAGACATAAGACTTGAGAAAGTAATTAAATATTACTTTAAAAAATTATTAGTGACTAAATTAACACAAAAAGGACCTAATCTAAACCCCTTTTTTATTTGTGAAATTTATATACTATAAATCAACTCACCTAATGACATTAACAATATTAGATGTTAAAACATTGATAAAATAATTACTTAATGACTTGATGGGCATGAAGAATTCACATCTATGACAAGACAAAAATGAAAACCTACATAGATGCTTACGTTGAGGAAGATGACTGGTTTACAACAAAATATAAGAAATAAGATACTGAAGCTTCTATACAAATGTCTAAAATATCCAAAACTACAATGTATGCATGATGGATTATTGAGATATGTACAGGATTAAAATATGTGTAAATGATGTGGCAAATAGTTTACATAATGACATGGTAGAGATAAAAAAAATAGATGAAATATTTCATCTAACTATCACAACAGTATAGCTCTTGCTTCCAACATGTTGCTCTCTCTACCAGCCACACCTTATTTATAAATTCTAGGCCTTTTTTTATATCAATTCCTTCTTAGGCCCACAACACACAACAATACTAACAAATATTAGAATAATGATGAATGATTGTAGACAAACAAGGTCAAACTGCATATTAATACATTGATAGCTATAATTTTATCTCTTTGTGCTTCCACACCCCTGTAGATTATTCTAAACAAATATAAAACTTAAAATAAAATAATGAGATGATAATTATTAGAGGTAACCATATAGTTGGATCTACCCATGGAAATCATACAATCATCTTGAAATTACACTTGCTCTGATACCAATGATAAATTTTCATGTAGATTGAATGATTAAACTTTACAATAAACTCATTAAAATAAACTACACATAATAAGACATAATTAACTCTATAATATTTTATTCTTATTTCAATTCATTAGGAATGATTAAAAATATGGAGGATTACAAATTATATATCTCAATGAACTCCAATGAAATAGGAGTCAAGGCTAATCTTCAAACACACAAATCTCTCATAATATTTCTCCTTCCTCCTCTATTCTCTCACAATTTCTCTCACTCATCCCTATCTAATAGTGAGTTAAAACTCACGTACATACACCCATATTAACTAATTTATTTACTCATCCAAACATATAATGTGAGCACTAATCATATAGTTTCTTAACATCCCCCCTAGTGCTAACATGGGGAAAATATTATCTTATACTACAACGTGTCACCTCTGCTTGCTCATAATCTAGATGGTTTTTTTATGAGAACCAATAACCTCAAGGATGGTTTTGTATGTGGTTGACCAATAACCAAAACATGATGGTTTTCAAAGTGGTTAACCAAAAACCAAAACATGATGGTTTTGACTAGGATTGGCTAACAACCTATAGTCAAACATAATGGTTTTAAAAATGGTTAACCAACAACCATAATATCATGATGTTACATTAATTTTATCGGCTCTCATCACTATCTTACATATAGGAAGAATACATAATAATTATGCTTGCTTATTAAAAATTTGAACATGACTACTACTTTTATTCTTATTCACTAACACAACATGGAAAAAAGTAAACACACAACTAAAAAACATGCCACAACAACATTATTTAGCACTATCATTTGTGGCTGATGAAGGGACATTGAAAGTCCTTTTTCCTATGTTGCCTCCATCTTCTTACAGATGGTTATATAGTGGGATTATTTTCCAACATTTAGATTAGAAGAGTCAGTAGTACTATCTTCTTCAACAAGTAGAACATTTTAATTTAGTTTTCCATTTGTAATATCCTTTTCTCTTTGTATGTAATTCATCAAAATATGTTCTGATTGCTTGCAATAAGAAAAAATATTTTTGTTTTTTAAATTCTTAAACTTTGACACACATTTATTTTTATCTCATACATACACAATCACTTTTTTAGGATCAAGGCTTCTAATCTGATTCTCCTCATCATATAGAGTATAAATTACTCCTTCAATACTAATGTTCAATTTATTTGAAGTAAATACTAAACTAAACTTATCCATTTTTGTTGACCTCCCTTAGAAATCTAGACAACTACTGTGAATGTTGGTTTTTACTAAAATTATATTAACTTACAAAAAATAACAATTTTAGACTATAAGACTCAATTACAACTCTAAGTAATAACAAACCTTTTTTAATTTTTGATGTTAATAATCTTATACATAAGACTTGAGAAAGTAATTAAATATTACTTTAGAAAATTATTAGTGACTAAATTGACACAAAAAGACCTAATCTAAAACCCTTTTTTTATTTGTGAAATTTATATACTACATATTGATGCACTAATGGAATTAACAATATTATATATCAAAACATTGATAAAATAATTACTTAACAACTTCATGGGCATGAAGAATTCACATCAGTGACAAGATAAAAATGAAAGCATACATAGATGGTTACATTGAGGAAGATGACTAGCTCACAACAAAATATAATAAATTAGATGCTGAATCTTCTATATGCACATCCATAATTAACAAAATGCAACATATGCATGATGGATCATCGAGATATGTACATGACTACAATATGTGTAAATGATGTGATGGAGAGTCTAGAAAATGACATGGCAGAGATAATAAAATCATGTGAAATACTCCATCAAATTATCATAACTGTATAAATATTGCTTTTAATATGTTGTTATCTTCACTAGCCATGCCTTATTTATAAATTCTAAGCCTTTTTTATATATTTATAATGATTCCTTCTCAATCCCACAATGCACAACAAGACTAAA